>VYZM01002456.1:496171-522603 GCA_013398915.1 Dromas ardeola | reverse complement strand
TTTTTTTATTTAAAAAAAAAAAAAAAAAAAAAGGCAACGTCTCGGTTTTCAGAGTTTTCCAGGACGTGGCCAACCGGTCCCCTTACCATCCTTACAGAACTCTTCTCATAAAATAAATGGTAGCAGACGGTTACATCCCAATTTCTGCCTGAACTTAAATGCCTCATGGATTTTTGTGCCATAAACATTCCGTTGCATTCCCTTTTATGTTATCTCATGCTCTGTAGCCTTAGGGAAAGCAATTCGGCATTGTTTTAATATTGCTATTTATTTTTCTCTCTAGCTGTGTGCTGCCCACCTGCCAACCCGATCAGAGGCGCCGAACCACTATCAAGCAGTATGTCGGGCTCTGTTTGCTGAAACAATGGAACTGTACACTTTCTTGGCCAAAATTAAAAGTGCAAAAGAGGTAAGCAGTCTGAGAAGGTTTCCTGCTTTTGAGCTCATTACTGTGAGAATTAGGATTACAAAATCACTTCTGTACCCGGCCAGTAGTGGATGTCAGATGCTTGAGGAAATTATCTGTAGTGTTCAGGGAGAGCAGTTCTACAGCTGAGTTGTTTTTTTTTTCCTTTGGTCTGTAACCATTTATAGATGTCTCATAGAAATTGTTATTAATTGTGACTAGTCTATTTGGGAGTAAAACACAAGTTTTTATTGGAGGGTTACACATTGCATACATGCATCCATTCCTCCTCTGGTGTTTCAGGGATGTTGTGAGGCATCAGAGCTTTGCCTTTTGTTCCTCTGCTCCTTCTTATGCCTTGTTTTTGGCTGAGAATTATCTGAGATTCTTCTTGCTCGTATTTTATCCCCAGTCAGCAGCTTCCCTTACCTTTGATGTGTGATTGGCTTGTTTGTCTATCACATAGACTTCACAGCAGAGTCAACTTCAGAAAAATTTCCGCCTGTAGGTTGTGATGCTTATGTTCACTGTCTGCTTGGCTGTTACTGTTGACTGAAATGCAGTCCTATGAACCACTTCAATTAAATGGCCTGGCTGAAGACTAACTTTGAGGGTGGGCGGATCATTTTTAATGAAGATAGTTTCAGTGATCTGGCCTGCAGAATGGCTCCATAAACAATTGTATTAACACAGTGGGAGTGTTGGTTACATTGGAAAACCAGGGGGTGACGGGAAAGGCAGGGAGGGAAACATGCTTCTTAAAGCTGCTTTCTTCACTGAGGCCAACTTGTCAAGTAAGAACCCTTCCATAATTTTTCTTTTTAATAAATCCCTGAAGGATTTTCTTTTCTTTTGTAAGTCAAGATCTGCAGTACCTTTGAAAAGCAGGGTAAGATTTTACAGACTGATCTAAAAATTTTGCTGCTGACAGAGGCAGAGCTGTTCCACCCACGCGCACATGCTCCCACTGTTTTCCTTCCTCTGGTTCTAGGAAACAAACGCAGCAATACCAAACAACAACAAAAAAAGAGTCATTCCTTGTCAGGTTAATGAGCTGAATCAGCTCATTAAAGGGTCAGATGAGCCTCAGAGCAGCACAAGAGAGCTTTTATCCTCATGCTGGTGGTGGAAGATGCAAACCAGTCAGAGGCATAAGGGATTGGTGCTGTCTTTTCCTTCCTGGTTGAGATGTATCCATCCAAGGGGGAGAATCCTTCAGAGATGTTTTTCTGTTGAACGGGGTCAAGTTTCAGCTCCATTTTTCCTCCAGTCCTGCTCAAACTGAAAGCAATTTTTAAACTGAAGCAGTATCATACAAGGATAATTTTGACAGCGTCAGCATGGCTAAAGAGCCACTTGTTTTCTGAAGTGCCTGTGTTACGGTTCATCTGCATCCAATGCCCCTGATACAGAGAGCAGACAGGATACAAGTGTCTCTGTGCTAAATCTGTCTCCTGAACCTTGATGTCATTAATTTCACATCTCGGCTTTTGACTGCTCCTTAGTATTCTGACCCCTGGATATACTAATTGAGGGACCTGTGCTAGAAACACTTCAATTAACAACTATTGCAAAGTCTGTGTTGAGGCTCAACGATAAGACCCTTTGGAGTTCATCTTTCTGCTCAGAGAGAAATTGTGTTTGTCATAGTTCTTGAACATTTTGGCCGCAGTAAGCAGTAATAAGGCATCTCTGTTGTCAATGTCAAAGTAAAATACTGTGTTTTATAACCATTTAAAATTAAGTCTTAGTATTTAAAAAAAAAAATATTTATAAAAAATAGAGGGGTGTTTTGAATTTGCAAATTATTTAATCACCTTGTAATTGGATGTAAAAAGCCAAAAACATCTGATCACACCATAGAGCATACTATGAGTTAATCCCAAACGAAAGAAACCATTTGCCTCTCAAAGGCTATTAGGGATTGATTGAAAGCACATTTAGGTCAAAGGAAGTAATCCTTGTAGATGGAATTTTGGCCCTACTGAAATTAGTAAGACTTTTATCGCTGCACCTAACCAAGGCCAGAATTTTGATCTTTTGATTTCATTTTACTCTGTGTCAGTCCCTAGTAGGCGTACAAGAAGTGACCAAGAAAATTATCTTACAGGCAGCTTCTGGAATCTGAGTACTTTGGTTTTATGATGCACTTGATTCTTGCTTATAGCTTTTATCCAACTATAGATTTGGAATGTGATTAATTTTCAAAATAATGTAGTGTACAAAGAAAAAAATAGGTATGAAGAAAATACAAGGTGGAATGCAGTAAATCTTGTTACACCATTTTAAAATGACCTCTATAGTTTATACTTGAGGCAAGCAGGAGTCATATGATCGCACTAGGTTTGTGTCAGTAAAAGCTGGGGTATTGTTTGCATGCTCTTCTCTCTTGCAAATACATAGAAGAATCTTAATTAATGGGAAATATGGTTAAATACAGTTCAAGTCAATAAATTCCTTTTCCTTTTGTTATTGTCATACGAGTATTGGGTATAAAGGAGAGAAACACTTAATACTTCAGTAAGGACATTTTGCATTTTGTTGTCATGAATTTGTGGTGGTGCATCGGCAGATAACTGGGGAAAAATCCTCCAATTTTTAAAAACCCTCTACTGTGTAATATTGTGTTTGTGATACTAAAGATGGCAGGAACTTTGAACTATTAATTTCAAAAAATGACAGTTTTATTTGGAGATCTTCCTCTGTAATCCTTCAGACCTGGACACAGTTGTGGACGTAAGATCAAAATGAAATTAAAAACACTAAAAGGGGGGAGAAAATCCTCTAAAATTACCTAAAATAACTTTACTATGAAGAAAAATTACTTTGAAAGTCCTTGGATTCCTTCTAGGGCCACTGGATGGCATCTGGGTATCTGTTTCCCAGGTATATGAAGTTCATAGTTTTTGCTCAGGAGGTGCTTAAACAGCCAACTTCATTGTAGGGGAAGAGGGAGAATTTTTGGCTGCAGAAATTCACTTGCTAGGAGTGGACCAAATCTGACCTATCTTATGCTACAGCCCAGGATAGGTTTAGAAGGGAAGTACATTGTGAAAGAGGCAGAAGAAATATTGCTGTGATGCTGTTTTCAATTTGGCACTACAAAAACTTGCCAGGATTTTGAAAGTTACAGGTTTTCATAAGGGATAGATCAGGAGGCAGGAGAGATAGGCCTATAGGGTTTATTATGTTTTGTTACTAATATATATATTGAGTAGTCATGTGCTCTCCAGTCTCCCATGTGAACATCACTGTCATATAACAAATGGAGTGTATTTTCAGAAAGGCTTTTCTGGCATGCATTTGGGTGAGTGCATTAATCAGAAATGATGAAGCAATGAGTGAGCTGCTCATCTCATCTCAATGGATGTCAAATAAAATGTTTTAGGCACTTTGTCACATACTTGATGCCATGTGGAGTTTATTTCCAGTCTGATTCCCTGTGTATGAACGGTCAGCAATAAAGCTGGCTTGCAGACAGGGAGATGGTACTTCCATTCTTAAAGAGAATGAAATGTTTAATGGAGTGGATGCACAGGACGGGACTCAAGCCTTGAGTTGAGAAAGGTGTGATACTACTATTGCAATAGCAAAAAAAAAAAAAAAATAGAGTAACAGTAGTAAAAATACATATTTCTGTGGAATAGCAGCAGGAACTCCAAAGGTAGGGTTGAAATTAAGTTAATTAATCTGATCTAACTTTGCATCTTTTTGCAAGGTGAAGTTTTTGTATCAAGTTTACTGGGGTGTTTTTTTCAGCTTGCTGGCAGCATCTGTATGCTGCTCAGGCTCTGTGAAAGGTACTTTTGCTGCAGATCCACCTTGGGTACCATCTGCTACCATCCAGAAGTGGTCTTTTGATGGGCCAAGACCTTTTAACTCTGTGTCCTGTTTATGCTGTTTAAGCATTTACAGCTGATGACAAAAATGGAGTACAGCTTTTTTCTCATCTCAAGCAGTGAGCTTTTACAATTGCAATAGGAAAACTCCACAAAAAGGGGATTTTTTTTTATTTTTTTATTTTTTTTTTTTTTTATTGTGTATGTGGGAAAAGCGGTCAACAAGGTGGAGGAAATGCATGCATGTGTGTGGCGAGGGGGAAGATAGTTTGCATATTTGCTAAAAATAGACCTCATGTAAAAGAAAAGATTCATCTTTTTCAGCATCATCCAAAAGTCATTGAGATCACCTTTGTTGGCACAGCCATAGAGAGAACTGTAGGTGCAAATAAGTGATGTCCATGAGATAAAGCAAATGTTCCTGCTATGGAGTATGGAAAGGTCACGCGCATTGCTCAGAAATGGCATCGAGTGTGACTGAGAGAGACAAGGAGAGCCTATGCAAGCATAGGAATGCAGAAATCGCTGCTCTGGATCGGACTGGGGATCCACCAGGAGGGAATATCTGCACTAGTCCTCCTGCAGCTCCCTGTTACTGCCCAGTCTTGCCTTCTACTGGAGTTAATGCTCCACATGCGCTTAATGGCTGAGTGAGCCAGCAATGTGCCCTTGTCGCAAAGAGGCCTTCCAGCGTCCTGGGCTGCACTGGGGGAAGTACTGCCTGCAGGTCAAGGGAGGTGATCCTTCCCCTCTACTCAGCACTGGTGAGGCCACAGCTGGAGTGTTGAGTCCAGTTCTGGGCTCTCCAGTATGAGAGAAACATGGACATACTGGAGAGAGTCCAACAAAAGGCCATGAAGATGATGAAGGGACTGGAACGTCTCATATATAAGGAGGGGCTGAGAGGCCTGGGACTGTTCAACCTGGAGAAGAGAAGGCTCAGGGGGATCTCATCAGTGTCTGTAAATACCTGAAGCGAGGGTGCAAAGAGGACGGAATCAGGCTCTTTTCAGTGGTGACGGTGGTGACAAGTAACAAGTGTTACTTTCCATTTAACATGGCTATACTGATGTATTATTTGTACAAAATATGATAATAGAGGTAGTTAATAGGTACCTAAACAATGTTAATGGCTAACTTATTTTGGAAATATGGTCATTAGCCAAGTTTCTCTTAATAGGCTCGTGACTGTAAAAGCTGTTAAATGCCCTGCTGCTTGGATTTTCAGAAAGCACAGCTGGAGAAAGAAATAGATTCACAAACTTTTCTGCTCATAAATTCACTTTTGCTTACACTTCCAGGCTTCCAGTGACTCCGCTTTTTGCAACTGTGGTGTTGTCAGGCTTGCAGCCCCATAGTGATTTATTTGATCCCTCAATTTAGGAGCTATAATAAGAGGGAAGACTGCTGTTTTGTTTTTGTGGTGGTTTTTTTTTTTTCCTTACATGATGCAGGCACCATCACTCAATAAGTGTTCCATGCACTTGGTTTAGGGTTTTTTTGCCTCTTCTTAAAGTTATATTGAACAGCACGGTGACTACTGCCCTTTCCAGAACTGAGCAAAGTGTGTCGACCCATACCACTGTATATGAAGAACTTTGGTATCTATTGGAGGGGTTTTCAGGGACTTAATTAATTGATCCTATTCCCATGTTTGAATTCATAGAATCATAGAATCATAGGGTTGGAAGGGACCTCTGGAGATCATCTAGTCCAACCCCCCTGCCAGAGCAGGGTCACCTTAGAGCAGGTTGCACAGGAACGCATCCAGGTGGGTTTTGAATGTCTCCAGAGATGGAGACTCCACCACCTCTCTGGGCAGCCTGTTCCAGTGCTCTGCCACCCTCAAAGGAAAGAAGTTCCTCCTCATGTTTAGGTGGAACTTCCTACACTCAAGTTTGTACCCATTACCTCTTGTCCTGTTGCCGGGCACCATTGAAAAGAGCCTGGCCCCCTCCTCCTGACACCCACCCTTTAAGTATTTGTAGGCATTAATAAGGTCACCCCTCAGCCGTCTCTTTTCCAGACTAAACAGACCCAATTCCCTCAGTCTTTCCTAATAAGAGAGGTGTTCCAGTCCCCTAATCATCTTGGTAGCCCTATGCTGCACCCTCTCCAGCAGTTCCCTGTCCTTCTTGAGCTGGGGAGCCCAGAACTGGACACAGTACTCCAGGTGTGGCCTCACCAAGGCAGAGTAGAGGGGGAGGATGACCTCCCTCGACCTGCTGGCCACACTCTTCTTGATGCACCCCAGGATGCCATTGGCCTTCTTGGCCACAAGGGCACATTGCTGGCTCATGGTCATCCTGTTGTCCACCAGGACTCCCAGGTCTCTTTCCACCGAGCTGCTCTCCAGCAGGTCAGCCCCCAACCTGTACTGGTGCATGGGGTTATTCCTCCCCAGGTGCAGCACCCTACACTTGCCCTTATTGAATTTCATAAGGTTTCTCTCCGCCCAACTCTCCAGCCTGTCCAGGTCTCTCTGTATGGCGGCACAGCCTTCTGGTGTGTCAGCCACCCCCCCCAGCTTTGTGTCATCAGCAAACTTGCTGAGGGTGCTCTCTATCCCCTCATCCAAGTCGTTGATGAATATATTGAAGAGGACTGGGCCCAGTACTGACCCCTGGGGAACACCACTCGTCACTGATCTCCAACTGGACTCTGTGCCCCTAACCACGACCCTCTGAGCTCTGTCTTTCAACCAGTTTTCTATCCACCTTACTGTCCATTCATCTAACCCACTCTTCCTAAGCTTCCCTATGAGGATGCTGTGGGAGACCGTGTCGAACGCCTTGCTGAAGTCAAGGTAGACCACATCTACCGCTCTCCCCTCATCTATCCATCCAGTCACACCTTCATAGAAGGCTATCAGATTAGTCAGGCATGATTTCCCCTTGGTGAATCCATGCTGAGTGCTTCTGATAGCCCTCTTTTCCTCCACATGCCTTGAGATGACGCCCAGAACAAGCTGTTCCATCATCTTTCCAGCGATGGAGGTGAGGCTGACCGGTCTGTAGTTCCCCGGGTCCTCCTTCTTGCCCTTTTTGAAGGCTGGAGTGACACTGGCTTTCCGCCAATCTTCAGGCACCTCGCCTGTTCTCCAGGACCTTTCAAAGATGGTGGAGAGCGGCCCAGCAATGACTTCCGCCAGCTCCCTCAGCACTCTCGGGTGCATCCCATCAGGGCCCATAGACTTGTGAATATCTAATTGGCCTAACTGGTCCCTCACTTGATCCTCCTCAACCCAGGGAAAGTCTTCCTCTTTCCCCATTACTTTCTCCAAGGCCTGGGACTCCTGGGGGCTCGGCCTGGTAGTAAAGACCGACGCAAAGAAGGCATTCAATAACTCCGCCTTCTTTGCATCCTTCGTCACCATGGCTCCTGTCTCATTCAACAGCGGGCCCACAACTTCTCTGGTCTTCCTTTTGCCTCAATTCAATGTGGTTTGGATCTTTTCAAAGAACTAGAGTAATGCTGCTGGCCCAGCATCCATTGAAATTTAAACCCAAGTTGGATAGCTGAATATGTAAAAGCAGTTTTTCCCCTATGTGCAAGTTATATATTTTTAAATGGAGCCTAGAGGTGCAAGAATATTTTATTAGTTTTGCAGATAGCAGCTTAAGAATTACTTGCATCGGTGAACAAATGATTCCTAATTAAGCGTATAAACTAAGAACTGCAGTAGACTGTGTTCTGCAGTTGGTGGAAGACGAAGTCTAGATCTGGATTCCCAAGAATACTGTCTTCATTAAAAGGTTACGTTTTAGAGAGCATTTTGTGGAAGCTAGTGTTTGACGCTGTGCTGACAAGTGTCTTATGTAAACTCCCATCTGTCACCGAGCACAGGAGAGTGCGTCTCAAATGTGGGACATGCAGTAGCAGCAAATCGACTGCCTGCTTTTAATAGTGCAGCAAGACGTTTGAAGACATTTGGTATTTTTATGAGTAGCTTTTGTCACAAAATTTAGGGGGTTTTTTTGTTTTGTTTTGTTTTTTTTTTCCAAAAATGGCCAAATGCTGTAATGGTTTAAAAAAAGCCATAGCTGTTGAAACACTCGCTTCCTACGCATCCGACCCTTATTTCCTGAATGAACACCCGGGCTGTAATAGGTGAATCAGGTCTGTGGTATGGGTCTGAGGTTCCGGCATCGATTAGAAAAACCCTTTTGAGATGTTTCTGCTTTCTGAAATGGAAACCCACTTAGGCCATGTATTTATTATACTGTAATAGCTCTTCTTAATCCATTATCCCAAGGGTAAGTACAAGTGACTACAGCAGCTGAGGTTACTCGCAGGTTTTGGATCATAGTTATGGTCCCTTGTATTGTAAATGTGTTGGTTTCTGTAATTTACAGTTGAAACAGATGCAAAACCCACTGATGCTGGTAATATTTCATTCAGTCTAGAAACTTAAACATAATTGTTTGTCACAGTGAATTTATTCCTTCCTAAGCAGCACCTGACAGGTGGAGAAGAGTTAAAGAAACCTTCCTAAGCGTTGGCTGGAAGGATAGAGCACTTGCTGTTTCTTTTTCTCCCCATTCCTCCAAAGCTTTCTAATTTCTATCGTGATGGAAATTCCTTTCCTTTCTACTGTTCTGCACTAACTGCATGGTGAGCTGCGTTTAGGAGTCTGAGCCAGGTGCCAGGGAGGGGAATAAACTGTCCCTACGAAGTGAAGTGTGAGTCTGTGCCAGTATGAGGGAAAAAGCTGGAGCAGTTGGCTAGGATGGGGCAGAGTAGGAGCCCAGCTTTGGCAGTAGCCTGTGCTTGTATCATCTGATTTGGATTATAAAACTGCACTTTGAGAGACTTATCTCTTGGTGGCTAGCAGGTTTTGCTCTTGCAACTCTCCAGTGTAGCCAGCATCACTTACACCTGTGCTTTCTCGGATAGAAACTCCCCCTCTAGCTATGTTCCAGAGAAACTAATTAGATAGTTGCCTTATTTGGAAGGTCTTTCAGCTGTTCAGAATTGGGGTTTTTTTCCATTCTTATTTTCTGATGTTAAGAAAAACAGGTTGTAATCTTTTTAGCTTCATGGAATATTTATGTCAGTCAAAGGCATGAGCCTTTGGGCATAAACCAACCCAGTAAACTGTTTGGCTGGGAACAGGTAATTGCCACAAATCTTGTTGAACAGTCGAAGTAAAGGTTAAGCAGCTGGAACATGTTAATTTTTTAAAAATTAATGTGTACCTTCCAGTATGGAAAGGAGGAGCAAACCTGACAGTTGTGAGCTCGTTTACTGAAGTTAGCTTTTTATTAGAGAGGAAAAGGAGAAAGTATCAGAATGATTGTATATTTTGCAGTTTGTCAATAAATGTTAGTAGTTTGCAAGAAAGCAAGTAATTTACAGTTCACAGATACTGTATTTGAAATGATCACTGCAACTGTATGATACAGAAAAGAAGAAACCCTGGACGGCAAATTGCACATAAGCGAGGCCTTTATGTTACTCGTTCTTTCCGTTTTTATTTTTTTTTTCCTTGGAAAAGGGTGATTGCCTGTAAGTGTCAGACTGACTGCTGACCGTAGCGGCAGGATCGACACAAGTTTCCGTAAAGACATACTTTCCCAGTTGGGTATCCTGTGATGATACTGCAAGTCATGCCAAAACATTCCCGCATTGTCCCATGCTTCTGTAGTATAGGTGACTTATGGTTTTTTTAGTGTCTTCTTGTAAATTATGTATTTTATTTTTATAGGGCAATGGTAGTATTTCCTTTCTTTGATACAAAAGCAAGCATGTTACCTACTTAAATAAGACAATAAATAACCCATCTGCTCTCTCTCCAAAACTTCTGTGGTGGCTGACTCACATGTGCTATCTCTGTAACCAGGTTTGGTAGATACTTGCGCTCTGTTAAACGCGCAAGTTAAGCACTCTTCCAGTGCTTTCATTTCTTCCACTGAAATGTTGGCAGTTTTGGAAGTATAGGACAAAAATTTTTTTTTTTGGAAAATACACGTATTTTTTTGGGGAAGCTCAAATGCTAAATTGAGACTGATTGTTCAGTTCCATCAAAGGAAGAGCTTGAGCGAGAAAAAGATTTTTGGTAAATAAATACATCTGTCAGGCCTCCGACCTGTTGCTTTAATATCATAAAGTTAACAGCAGAGGGTTTAACTATCCATTTTGAAAATATTAGTAAGTACTTAGAAAACACATCAAATTAAACATTGTTAAAGATTTCCTGGAGAATTCTGTAGAAGTAGAATGCAGTATTGATAATTTTCAAATGTTCCAAAACATTTCCATACAGAAGTAAACAAAAAAAATAGCATTTTGAATATGCAGTTGTTTATGTGTATAAGATCATTTCTGTAAAGCCACAGCCTTTTAAATCTTTCACTTAGATTTATCTGAGTGCAAGCTTGCCTGTTCTTTGGTCTGCTGTAACTTTTAAACATTTTTCATATTTTTGTTAGTATGAAACCTTTTTTTTGCCCCTTTGCAGACTGTCTTTTCTGTATTTGCATGATCTGATCTCGTTCATAAATTGCAGTTTTTACCTTTGAAAGGTAATGGTAGGACTAGAGGGAATGGATTAAAACTAGAGATGGGTCATTTCAGAATGGACGTTAGGAAGAAGTTCTTCACCATGAGGGTGGTGAGACACTGGAACAGGTTGCCCAGAGAGGTGGTGGAAGCCCCATCCCCAGAAGTGTTCAAGGCCAGGCTGGATGGGGCTCTGAGCAACCTGGTCTAGTGGGAGGTGTCCCTGCCCATGGCAGGGGAGTTGGAACTAGGTGATCTTTAAGGTCCCTTCCCACCCTGACAATTCTATGATTCTATGAAAGATCTGTTTCTCTTCCTGACATGATTACTCAGATTTCAGAATCTAGAACCATGTTATACCGAGTACTTAATTTCAATATGTATGCAAGTCTGTCACTATTCAGTTTAAAGGATTTCTCCTCATAACTAACTTCCTGGGAATTTCTCCTTCTCAAAAATGAGCTGTCTTGAATTCAACACATAACAGTAATTTTGTTATGAATGATATCCTTACCAAGTCAGTAATGTTTTCTGTGTTGTAGCTTAACAGACCTGCTTGGTGGTTGGGGTTTTTTTCTGTGCAAAGACCAAATTTAGGAATATTAGAATTTCTATGTATAGTTTTTCCTCTGGCATGCTATTATCTGAAGTACTTTCATAGTCAAAACTTAAGATTATTTTTTTCCAGCATTTAAGGTCCACTGTTCAATTAAGAGAAATATATTCAAATAGTATTTCAAGTTACTTTTACAGTGTTACTGTTCAAGTCATAAAACATTCAGTAGAATACCCAAACAACATAATTCAACAGATGTCAAAAATTAAGCTTCAGTTTTACTTGAAGGTAATGCCACCATTCACTTATTGACTCGTTTACTTTTCATTGGCAGAATCTGAAGAAGATTCAAGAAATGGACAAAGAGACAAGTGATGAATCCAGCACAGATCTTGATGAGTTAAAAAATGCTGACTGGGTAAGACAACAATGGAATAGTTATTCAGCATCATTACTAGTAGTTTATATTTCTTTATAATGCTTAGCTATAGTTGTTTGGTTTATGTTCAAATCGGTGTCTTTTTTTTTTAACATATGAATTCATAGTAACTTATGACAAGTTAGAACCAAATGGAGTCTCAACCTTCCTTTGCAGAGAGATGAAACAATACAAGTATCCAAGCATGTCATTTTTTTCTTTAGACTGTTTTCATGGAGAAGCTTTTGCAATTTGAAAAGACTGGACATTTAGACAGGTATCACGCTGACTGCCCTTCAAAGGGGCAGCCAAGCAGCAGGCAGAGCCACCAGCTGAGTTTCTCCAATGGTGAAAGAAAAATGTTACAGAGAAACTCTTAACAGGAAGTAGCTTGTTTTATTTTCTACTTACTGTTCTTGCCAGTTCATAGGGGAATATTACGAGGTTCTTTAAAGTACTTGATTTCAATCTCCCAATCTTCTATCCACCACCCGTTCTTCCTCCTCTCCAGCCATTCATGCTGCCCGGAAAATGAGAGGGAGGTGATACTGTGTGGCGCTCTTACTGGAAGAGCGAAAGGAAGTTGAGTACTGAGAGGGTATGTCTAGACCTTAGGATTTCGAGCCCATTCCAAAATTTCTATTTGAAGAACAACTGCTGGGAAATTTTGCAAAAAAGTCTTGGGCCTAAGGGGAAAAAAGTTTTGGATTCAGTCACTGTTTTAATTCACATAGTATTATCTGGAAGTCTGGAAACTTTCCTGACGTGTGTGCAGTATACTTGAAATGGAAATATAGATGTATGGTATGAGAATTTCAAATCCTTTTTTTATGTTATCTTAGAGTTTAACATCACTTGAGGTGAGACTCTGCAGTCTTGCTGAGTTGCAACAAAGTTTTGTTACATTCATGAGGGATAAAAATAGGGTTATATAAAATAAAATGGGTTTTGGTTGATGTGTTAAAAATAAAATAGTACAGCTGTACGTATTTGGTGGTGTCCCAAAAGGGGAATGAACAACTTTGGTTTAATCTGAGGTGGTATTCAAGGGTAAGGATCACATAAAATTTCCCTCTCATTTCTCTTCAGGCTCGTTTTTGGGTACAAGTGATGCGAGATTTACGGAATGGTGTTAAACTTAAGAAAGTTCAAGAGCGTCAGTACAACCCACTCCCGATAGAGTATCAGCTCACACCCTATGAAATGCTGATGGATGATATTAGATCCAAACGCTATACCTTAAGGAAGGTCATGGTAAGTCAAGAGAATCACTAGAATTTGTCAAATCTGAAATCTTCTTTTCTCTTTTTATCTTCTTTTTTTCTTCTCTTTTTTTTCTGAGCCTTGAAATTATGGTTTCATGTACATAGTAGTGTTCATGGGTTTTATATGGCATCTTAAATTTACATAGTAAGTTGAGGGGAAAATCATGATACCAACAAATGTTCTGTATTTTGTTTTCCATATGGCAGGCATTTAAAATTCTGAGAGACTTACCTACATATCATATGCTTCAACAAATGACTTCTGCTAGTTTTATGATAACCTTAAGAGTCATATCAAAAGCCCTGTCACGCTTTCCACTGAGAGATTGTTTTAGGCTTCTCTTACTGGGGAGAACATTTATCTTGAGTTACAACATAATTTTGGCAATTCCAGAATGTGAAGTGCTACCATGTTGTTACGTGAGTGATACTGTGACAGGAAAGGAAAACCTACAGTTGTTGAAAACTTGTATTACCTACTACCTATATTACAGTGTTTGGAAACTTACGTTACCATGATCTCTTATGAATTTTCAAGGAATACTCTATGTAAAATATTTTAAATATTCAATCTGTAGAAGCTGAGCTTAGTTATTTTCAGCATATCCTATTGCTACTTGCAAGTCAAAACAATATGCCAAAGCAAGCTGAGGAGTGCTGATGGGTCTCCTCCTCCTAGGTACTCTTGAAGTTGCATGAAAGATTGACTTGAGGCACTCTTTTTATCAGAACCCATTTGATATTTACTGGTGCCTCCCTGTTCTTTCTTTCTTTTTGGTTTATATTGTGTTCAACATCAAGATGTTCTTCCTGATAAGCTAGCAACTGATCTAAAGGGCTCCTTATCCCTAGTAGGACATTTTAACCCCTTTGTCAGAGGCATGTATTTGGTCAATGTCAATATTTATACCTTGCATTTACTTATCTTTGCCCGTTATTAGTTACAGTTGGAAGCATTGTCTTAGAATATTCAGTGTTCAAATGTATTTGCCTGCCTGACAAAACCTCACACAACCTTTGTTCGTGAGAAAGCCATGATTCCACCAGAAAAATTCAGAGATGGGGGTGGGGAAGAGACAAGAAAGACAGCAAGCATGTAGTTTGTTCTATCAGAGATCATTAGAAGAAAGAATAAAGGAGGAAAAAATTGTAACAACTGCATGGGGAGCAAATAAATGAGTTCTGTTACAAATATAAATGCCTTTTATGTATGAGCTGAAAGTACTTTCCTAATCAAGATCTGGATTTAGACTATCAGATTGTATTTATTTTCTGCAGCAGATGCCACTTAAATGTTAAATCAATAGGGTAAAATACATACCCAGGTAATGATGTTATCTGCCTTTCTGCTAACAATTCAGAGAACTGTGCTAAGTGTTCCTACTACCCACTGCAAAAGAGGAACAGTCCCCTCAGGACCTTGATTACTGTATGTAATCACGATAGTAGTTTTGTTTGAATGGGAACCCCTGGGTCACCTAATTTTGCTTTTGTCAGACTAGCCTTTAATTCATCTTCTGCTGAGCAAGCTCCTGCCTCTTCAGAAGAGATTTTCTTCATTATATGGTAGGTCTTGGAGGCACAGCTGCTCCTCTGCTCATCCAGATTCTCGCTGTATACGAAATCCCTGCAAGCATCTATTTTTATCTTGCTATCTTGTCCGCTAGGTAGATTGTCCAAAGTGACCTCTGGCTGTAAACATGAATTGGGATTACAATCAGCTTCAGGTACAGTACCTGTAGTGCTGTCTGTGATGCAATTATTGGATTAGTCTGACAACTGCTAATGACATTGTGTTAGAAAAAATAGCTTCTTTCTTATTAGAAACCTTAAATTCAGTAACTTGGACTCTGCTGCAGGGTCTGCTTGCAGAATGTGCAAAGCATGCACAATAATAAGAGTGCAGCCTGACATGAAATGTATGGAGCCTGAAGGATTCATATAGAATTACAAGTTGAGTTAGATCACATAAATACTGTATTTTTCTTTTAGCTGACCGTCATGGGTCAACGCTCATTATATGTATTCCCATCAGAGAAAACTGACATGGTTCTCGAGAAGAGGAGAAAAGGACAAGAATCCTAAATCTGAATTTTATGGCAGCCTGGGAAAGATGGATTATGTTTCTTTCTATCAGTCAAAATGGATGTTTGGCAAAATTTTTATTAAAATCAATTTTGGCTTTAAATTTATAGGTAGTATTTTTAGACTTGGTACTTGTGAAAATGCATATGCTACTAATGATAACGAGGTTAAATTTATATTTTTTTTATTAAATGAGATGCAACATGAAGTCTTTACTGTTCTTTTTATTAGTATAATGCTGTGTTTAAAAGCATAGCTTGATCTGTCTCTGACTGCTCAGTACTCTTGAGTAGAAATTAGGAAAGGAACAGATGTTCCTATTAGGTGCATTACTTAGAAACTATTCTGGCGTTTCAGACTATCAAAAGTGTTGAGTTAAGAGATGCCAATAACTGGAGCTGTCTGTTCTCACCCATCTTCTGTCATAGTTGAAATATTCAAAATGTTTTGAAGACATAAAATGTCGAATTCTGGGCTTTTTGTAAATAACTGGTTTCTTTAGTTTCAGTGACGTCGGTACTTCTATTTCAGCACATGTGAAAATAATTTCAAGTTTGTCATCTCTCTACGACAGTGTGAGAATCCATGTTTCTATGGTTGTTGTGGGAACGAGATAATTCTCATCCTGGCATTTTATAATCTTTAAATGTCTACCTGGGGAGATTTAGTAGCATTTTTCTCCTATGGAGCACTCACTCCCAAAAAGTTAAAAAGTGTTGGTAGAATCAACAATTAGAAATGGGTAAATTTAAGAATTAAATTACTCTTACGGGCTTAATTTTTCTATATTATGCATATCTGTTAAGCTACAGCTTTTAATTCCATATTGATTCACAATTAGCTCTCTTTTCTACCCACCTCCCACCCTCCAAGATGTGCAGTATTCACTATCGTTCTTGAGCAGTGCTTATTGAACAGTGGCTGATAACTCTCATGTTACTTTTTCAATGCATGGCTGTTGGGTATCTTTTATGTAGTATCCAAACTCAGCATTACATTGCATAACAGTTAAATTCTTCATAGGTAACAGTGCCCTTGTCTTCATGTTCGAGCTCTTCACAAATGCGTGTGATGCAGTGGTACTGGCTTGGCCATGTTGCCAAAGGGGAGTTTAGGCATATAGGTCAAAACTATTATTATAAAAAAATATCAAGTAGTTTGAATGTCTAATCTGAGAATCCTGTGGCGTGGCTGTCTGGGTATTTTTAACAAAAAAAAATTATTTCTTTAGAGTATTTATCATCTTATCATAGAATTATAGAATGGTTTAGGTTGGAAGGGACCTTAAGGATCATCTAGTTCCAACCCCCACCTGCCATGGGCAGGGACACCTCCCACTAGACCAGGTTAATTGCAGTAATGGCTGTGCATGGACGGTATTTTCATAAGCGAGATTTCAGATGTTTCAAGCTGGACATAGAGAATGTGAGGAAAAGACTTTGACCGGTTTGTCCAGCTGAGCATTGTAAAGTCTACCATTCTTTTATGCACAGGTCTGGTTTAGTTTTACTGATGGTATTCAGCTGCTTTAAGCAGGGAACAATCCTTTTTCATTTTCTGCCTTCATCACGTGTTTCTGCAGAAGTTTAGGAGTCATTCTAGGTAGAGCAGCGAGCTTTACAGTTCCTAATCATGCTTTAGGGGTATTCAAAGAAGGGGTGACTCTGCGTAAGTACTATGGTTATCATGTGGTATCATAAACTTGTATCTATAGTAGCTGTGTAGGAACAGCAGTGGCTTATGATGTGAAGTACCAAGCACTTCATTCTTGGATGCTGCTGCTTGAGGTTGCTGAGCGGTGTCAAATACAAACTGTGTAACAACTGTGTTAACAAAAGCACTATACTGTGTACATAATGAAAAATAGCAAATATAAATCTACTTGTAATACTTTCATTCACAACCTGACTTTATCATGAGCTGTTCTGGGAATGATGCAGCATGCCCCCTCTGTCCGTTTCGGTGTCCATGCAATGTCATTTTAAATGAAAATTTCCAGATAGTACAAAACAATACCTGTTTCATGTTGCCTATTATTTAGAGATCGCACTCCCCTACTTAATGGTGTCACCATTTATAGTGAGACAAATAAATGGCTGAGATAATTGAGTGTCAGTGATAAGCGATGTATTTTTTGTGAAAGTCACGTGCAATGTACTTCTTTTTGGGGATCACCATTTTTAAAGCTCAGGCTTCAGCCAAAGGTTACTAAGTACCATTTGCAGTTATTTTTCTAACTGCAAATCCATATTTATATATTAAAATGTGATGGTAGCAGGTTGTGAGTGAGTAGATGATTACATGGTAATTTTTCTGTGCTCTAGCTGTTTAGATCTCTAAATTTCTGGTTGATTTTTATAATCATTGTTTATGCTTTCCCCATGCTGCCAGTTTTAATGCATACTGCTGTACAAAAGCCGTTTTACACACATGAAGACCTAGAATAGTTTTACAGTATTTTGAGGTATTTATTTAAATACTAGTTTGCAGATGGGGCCAATCTGGTATGTGGAAAAAAAAAAAAAGATAATTTCGTTGGTTGGGTTTTTTTCCCTGCATGTATTGTGGCTGCATTTGTGCAATATATATCTGATTTAGACTTTAATCAAGAGCCATGAATTTTAATTAATTAAAACTAAAAGAAGCACGTGAAATTGCTCATTGCAGAGAGAATTAGTGTAAAGAAACAGATCTAGTGTGGACAGAGGATAAAAGCTTCCCTTCAGTGTCTTTCAGCATCTTGTTTGGGAGCCGAGTTTGAGAATGTTCTGTCACCAGTACTCCTGCTCTTGGCTTGTTGTCTGTGAAACATCCACTTGCTTTGCTACCAGCTCCCTGTGTATCCTGTGGAAAATCACTTAAGCAAATCTTATATTTCTCCTTTTCCAATCAAATGGGAATACCGATACTAATTATACCCTGGTGGCATTTAGTCAGGGCGTAGAGTGCCCTGAGGTGAAAGGCTCAGAGCCATGTATTATTTATTTCCTGTTGTCATGCAGAGGGTTGTTCCCCAAGGCTGGAATGGAGAATATCAGTTTACAAAATGGCTGTTCTGATGGTAGTAACTCTCAACTTCGGCTATCAACTTTGACATCTGATGAGCAGTAACTCGAGGAAGAGAGACTTCTCATCTCATTAACAATCTTGCAAAGCATGCTGCTCTCAAAAAATCGCCCAGTCTTTAAACAGAAGAAATCAATCACACCACTTAAAATAATATTCTCCTCATCATACAATGTCAAATCACCGTTTAATACAAACCTTTTCAATTTTAATATTTTTTTTCTGCACTATTTTTAGGAAGGTGATGCATGTTGCAGAGTTTTGCAGCTTGGTATTCTCTGCTGAGCTATGTGAAATTCACTCTAAGGAAGCTAAGGGGGTAGGTGGGGGAAACAAGTAGAATTTGGACCATGCCTGGGGTAGGATACCTCCAGAAAGAGTCCCTGGGAACGCAATGAAATGCTCCCCAGGAGGGACTCTGCATCCACTTCCGTGTCAGGGAAGGGATGAACCATCTCTGGGAGGTTGTTGCTCTGCTCAGCCTGGAAAGGGCGCATGAGGTGAGCAGAGCTTATATGGAAGCTGCCTGGCATTACTGAAGTTCAATTAGGGATCATATTCCGGTGACCTTATGGGCATTTAAACCCATTTTTCTGACTGCAGCATTCCTTCTGGTTAGCAAAAGTCCACATGACAAAACAGAGCTGTGTCTTTACTATATTTTGTGGCTACAGAGCTTGTACGAATAGAGTCTCCCAAAGAAAAATGAGCCAACTGACCCTTAAAAAGGAAAAAAAAAGTGCTGAAATTGGGGACACTCGGTCTAAGAAATATAGTGTCATGGGAATTTCTGTCAAATTGGAGGACAGGGCTGATAGCCAGCTACTGTCTAGTCATAGAAGGTGCCAAAAGGATGCATGGCATAGGACGCTCTCTCATCCCTGACAGTGTGCTTGGGCACTGTGATTTATGAAGACTGAACCTGACAGGCGAATTTTTTAAGCAAGTCCATACGCTTGTTCCCGACTTACAATTTATAAATTCTTCAGTTGATAGGAAAACTTCCGTTGCCTTCTTTTATATGCTGTACATATAGTGAATTGCTGACTCTTTCCTGTGATGTCTTGTATATGGTCTTATGTCTAAATGAGGTACCAGAGAAAGAAATGTATGTCTCTGGAGAAAACCAACCAAACAAGCATACAAGCATCACCCAGCCCCTTTTCTACAGAGATATATGATTTACAGCAAAGAAATGCTCTTCCTGTACTTCCAGTGGCATGCCATGGCATCCTAATGATTTACTTTCTAGACGTATTAACAAACTGGGTTTTACACTCGAGTAATCTTTAAAGTGCAGGTGAAGAGGTGGCTATGAAATCATGCTCGGGGCTTCCCTCTCTTTCTGCTGGGATTTACACACTAGGGCACCTCTTCATGGACCGAGCAGCAGAGGCAGGTGGTAAAGACAAAGAAACCCAAGGGGAACATATTTTTCATCCATTGCTACAGGCAAATCATTGGTGACTGTGGCAGTTCTAGCTTTGCTTTCACGTCAGTGCTTGGGAGATCAAGAAAACTGGGGCTTTAAAGAGAATCCATGTTTTCTCAGAAGCTAAGAACAGAGTTTTGGAGACTGTGTAATGGTTGCCAGTAAGACATGGTTCAACTAGTTGTTCTTAAAAATGGTGTTGGCAACTTTTCCTCCAAGAAAGATACAATCTTTTTCTGCGTTCTCCCATAGACACGGTTGCAGCCTTCACATTTGATTTCATCATTTCAAAATACTAAGCATTGCTGATTAAAGTTGCTGCAGTTGTGGTTATTCTGCAGCTGTCTGCAAAGCTGAAAAGCTGTTATCTATGTTTTTGCTTGCCTGTGCTCTGCATATGGATTGTTCCTCTGCTCAGGACTGGTGGGGTTTTACGTCTGGTGCGGGTGTCAGAACACTGCAATCTCTGTCAGGGTTGTTGCGAGTTTTAAGTTGACCTCATCATCTGCGTGAATATGAATGCAAAACATGGAAATATATATTTCACTTTCTCCTTTCCAGGTCAACGGTGACATTCCACCTCGATTAAAAAAGAGTGCCCATGAAATAATCCTGGATTTCATCCGATCGCGACCTCCATTAAATCCTGTATGTAATCCAGTGGGCTTCATTCCTCACAAAAATGTGGCTTTTTAAAGTATGTTTGTGTCCAGGGAATATGTTAAATACTATGTTTTCTGACATGGGCCTTCAAAAATACTGTCTTTTCTATATAAAACGTGGTCTTTCAAAGAACAGTGTATAGTATCTTGCACCTACCAATTAATAGCTGTACTACCAGCAGCCCTTTATCTCTGGGAAACCCTAGTGAATTGGGGACAAATACAATCCTCTTTTGTGAGTTTTACAATTGAGCGCATGTAAAATCATATCACAACATTCCACATTTTTTTTCAAAAAAAGCGTGAAATCTACTTTCAAGGAAGTACTGTTTTATGTAAATATGACTATCATTATATCCCGAGGCCTCGGCTAGAAAACTGAAACCAACCCCACCACGGCCACGCAGCCTTCATGAAAGGATACTGGAGGAAATCAAGGCAGAGAGGAAGTTACGTCCAGTCTCCCCTGACGAGATAAGGCGCAGCAGGCTGGGTAAGCACATTGCTAGTTTTCACCTGCAGCACCCACAGAAAACTTCCCACATAAGAGGCAGCAATATTTGTGATGTCTGTGAAGGTGTCACTGAAGATAAAATTGTTCTCGTCCCTTCAGAAGAAGAAAGAACCTACAGGCTTTTCGAGGGCTAT
The DNA here is from genome assembly GCA_013398915.1 of Dromas ardeola. Taxonomy (NCBI): domain Eukaryota; kingdom Metazoa; phylum Chordata; class Aves; order Charadriiformes; family Dromadidae; genus Dromas; species Dromas ardeola. The sequence continues at coordinate 501,725 of VYZM01002456.1, read as the reverse complement.
GCAGTCTTTGGGCTAAGTTATTTTTTAAAATAAGATACTGTAAGCTTGATTCGCTTCATGTTTTTAATGTTAAGTAGTAGATACATTTAATGGCATTATATTGCTTGTTGCACAGACAGTTAATGTTAGATTTGCTCAGAATGGAATGGATATTGCTTCTTGCCTGTGCAATATTCATTACATACTGCAAGGATTCTTTATGTGTCTGTTTTTAATTAATTTTATTCTCTTTGTTTCCTGTTGTTAGCATCATCAATTTCCTTATTTTAATTTACAATCTGGTTTTATTTTATTTGCTGAATCTGTTGCTTCTATTATGAATCTAAATCTTTGCTTCATGTTCTAAGTTATGGAACATGTGTTTGTATATATTTTCAGTGGGCAAATAATGCAGACTTGCACTGCACAGCATTTCATTTCTGCAGTGTATATGCAGAAACCCACTATGAAATTATACAAATACTATGCTTTCCAACAATCACCAATTTGCACTAGTTCAATGGTTCTGATGACAAAAGCATGACGAATATAGTCTTACATTGTGACTTACATTTCTTCCAAGAGCACGGTATTTATCTGTATCAGGAAAAAATGAGCTAGCTGAATTTTTGAAGGGCACATGTGGCATCTTATGGCTGAAAAGCATGAAATAATCCACGTACGTACTCTCTGTCACTGCTTTTTGCAAAATATTTGTGCTTTCCACCTGTGCTTGAAGGCACTGGTCCAGATTCAAGTGGGTTGTAACAACCCATTGTCTGCAGAGAAAAACAATTTCATCAGGCTTGCTTTGTTGCATTGTTTATGAAGTGCTCGGTACAGTTTGGTGAATGCTTGGGTGCATTTTTAAAAGCATGGTGGTTTGAATATTGTATCTTTGGGCCTTCCAGTTTCTGGTTTGGATCCAGTTTATGCCTGTTGTGTCAATTAATGTTTCTAATAGGCCTAGACATTTTTCCAAATGTAGGAAGCTTGTAAAAACGTGGAACGATTCCTTACTTTTCTTTCAGACAACAGTTTCAGTATTTTAGTTGTTCTCCAGCTGGGAACTCAGGGCAGCATCACGTCCTCTCAGGGGCAGCAAATTTGGTCTGATAGATATTTACAATTTCTAACTGATATAAATAACATCAAACCCATTTAGTAAACAGTTTCTAAAACCCAGTATTACTCATTAGGACTTCCTGGGCTGATTTCAGGGCTTGACTTCCAATGAGGGATACCTGTCTTCTACCAGTTCTTCATTGTTTATTAAAGAATTAATTTTTGAGTATTGGAATTGTGGTAATTCCACTTCTGTCCAGTGAATTGTTTGGATTAAATGCCATATTACTGGAGGTGTAAAAGGGGATGCGTGCAAGTTTTATTTCCCAAGTGTTTATTTGCCGCTGGCATGAAGAAGAAAAAAGAGCAAAGGCCTTGAAGGTAATTTTTTCTTATGTTGAAATATGAGGTTTTGTTCTTTCTCACATTGAAATGATTGTTATGCCCAAAGTTCCTTTTAGAATAGAATATGTTTGTGCAGAATTGGGAATGGAGTTATAGATTCATAGAATAGTTTGGGTTGGAAGGGACCTTTAAAGGTCATCTGGCTCAACCCCCCCTTGCAGTGAGCAGACGTCTTCAACTACATCAGGTTGCTCAGAGCCCCGTCCAACCTGACCTTGAATGGTTGCAGGGATGGGTCATCTACCACCTCTGGGCAACCTGTTCCAGTGCCTCACCACCCTCATTGTAAAAAATTTCTTCCTTGTATCTAGGCTAAATCTTCCCTCTTTTAGTTTAAAGCCATTACCCCTTGTCCTACCACAACAGGCCCTGCTAAAAAGTCTGTCCCCATCTTTCCTGTAGGCCCTCTTTAAGTACTGAAAGGCCACAATAAGGTCTCCCTGGAGCTTTCTCCAGGCTAAACAAGCCCAACTCTCTCAACCTGTCCTCACAGGAGAGGTGTTCCAGCCCTCTGATCATTTTTGCGTCCCTCCTCTGGACCCGTTCCAACAGGTCCATGTCTTTCCTATGCTGAGGGTTCCAGAGCTGGAGGCAGTACTCCAGGTGGGGTCTCACCAGAGTGGAGTAGAGGGGAACAATCACCTCCCTCGACCTGCTGGCCACGCTTCTTTTGACGCAGCTTCTTTTGAGTCATGCTAGTGACGTTCAGTATGGTACAAACAGATCTGCCCTATAGTTTAGATGACCACTGAATGTACTTTAATGTGACAACATGTAAGGTAATAAGGTTTAAGGATTATAAATTTAAGTAGGAACACCATGTGGGACACTTGCACATCTGGACAGAAATATTTGTTGCTATTAACAGGAAGACAAAAAAGAGTGTTAGAGTGAAATATTTGGGAGTATATGGTACATTACACATGTCCCAGAGTTATTGCTTGTTGCTCAGTTTATAGCAGTCAAGCACACAACCACACTTGACTATTGGGGTGAGGGGGGCTGTACTCTTGCAGTTCCTCCTCTGTGATATGGGTGGACCTATGGCATGTGTTTCCCAGCAGCCACGGGCTGTGTCCCTCTGCTCTGCACAACACACGCGCTCAGGTAAGGTCTTCTCTACCGTGAGCTGCCACTGAGAAAAGCCAGCCTGAGGCTAGCCAAACTTCTTTGGAAATGTTAATTTAATCTTGGTAGCTGTTCTCACTGAAGGAGAGTTTGAGTAGAGGAATTGGAGTGAGCTTTCAAATGACCTCATATAATCATCAGAGTAAGCTATCGAGACAAACACAGCCTTGAGGTACATGTCCTTTTAATTAAAAGCATGGATTTGTGACTCAAGCAAGTTGAGGTAATGGAGCTTGGAGAAAACTTTGTTTCATGTACATGTTTTATCAACCTTCAGTTAGGAATCAGCATTAGGTGATAAACACCCTTATGCTTTAAAATGTGTTTGCCTTTATGCTAGATTTGGACAGGGATTTAGATCCTGTTTCTGTAGCTGTTACCGGTGGCTGATGTTGCTAGTTAATAAACTACAGGAAAAATACCCTGACTCCCAAATTTGGCGTTGAGTCAGCCACCTACTGTGTTCACCACATAGATTTATTCTCATGAGCAAAACTTGTCCTAGCACAACCTTTTTTTAAACATCTTTTAATGCAGTGGTACATGTGGCTGACAGGCCCTTTCATACCAACTTGCGTGTTTATCACCTGTCAAGTAAGACAGATAAACTGATGTCAGTTTGATGGGTTCTTGTACATTCTTGTTGCTGGGCTTGGCCTGCTTATTTGCATTAGAGCATTGATATTTTATTTTCAGTTGAGAAATATTTTGAGTGTCTACTCCCTGAATTACACTGTTTAATGGGAAATATAGGTAGGTCTTTCCAGAAATAAAGAACATCCAACCATTTTCTTCTAGGAATAAAATGGTTAGAGTCCCAGAAAGAAGAGGATAATATGATGGATACATTTTAAAGCCTAATTTTACCTGAGGTTTTTAAAAAGAAAAGAATCAGCACAAATCACACTGCGTTCAGCCTTTTTTTCCATCCTCTTCAAGGAAACTACTGCTCAAGCTTAGCTTGAGTGTCTCTCTTTATTAGTTTAATTATAATCATTGGAGATTATGCTTAAAAAAAATCAGAAATATCTTTATTTCAGGTCACTGAAACTTGTGTGAAATGTGGCTTTGTACTTTGAATTTTTTTCAGCTTTCTTTCTCCTCTCTCTCTCTCTTTTCCCTCTCCCCTTCCTTTCTTTCATTTTAATTGAAAATATTCCATTTTTAAGATACTTGCCTCTTGTTTTGCTATTTGATTTATTGAATTTCAAAAATCTCATTCTACAGCTATACAAATATATTTATAATTGCTCTGTTTGCAAGCCCCATTTATGCCACTGTAGTTTTCAGACTTCGAGCTTTACTAGAGTAAAGCAACGGTATGTCTGACACATTTTGGATTTAGACAACAGAATCCAAAATGTCTCAAGTGGAGTTAATCTTTTGGTTTCATTACTCCTCTGCTTTTCTAATAGCTGAATGAAAAATCTTTTTGTTGTTTTTGTTTCTTTTTTACAGCAATGCGGCCACTTAGCATGTCTTACAGTTTTGACTTGTCAGGTAAAAGGTGCAACAACACCTGACGTGGTTATTGTGCTTATTGTGAAATTTGTTCCATCTGTTTGTTGAACTCCCATTTAAGAAAGAAACTTGAAGGGATTCTTCCAAGATATGGTCAGTGAAAATAAAAATTAAGATAAATTACTTATTAATACCTACATTTCCCTTGCCACAAAAGGATGCCTAGGTATAGGAAACAACTGTATTTCACCTGAAATAGAGTGTTGGAATTCTGTTTAAATAAATAATCAAAATAAGGTGGCCCAGAGCTATTCCAAAGTCTAAAAAGGATTGCAGAGTACAGTGTACCTTCAAGTCTGATTTACTTATTTATTAATCTGACCTTTGTGTCTTTACACTCACTTTTTGACTAGCCCATCTTTTGCAGTAATTCATTTCTCACAAGGATCAAAAAACTAGTTTTGAACTCATCTATCTTTCTAGATTTAATGAAATACACCCATGAATACTAATCTAGAAAGGAACTGTCAGTTCTACTGTCTTTACTATAAATGCTTTGTGAGTTGTGAAATCAAAGATGCTCACTCAAAAGAGGCTAAACCTTCCTTCTTTACTGGTTAGCAAAATAAGTTGCTAAGATTTGCCACTAATAGCTGATACAGAGGATCCGATAGCTGATCCTTCATCAACTGTCTAATATATTTAAAGGTGCCTTTTGGTGGGCCATTAGTTAGGATGTGCAGTAACTGTATGAACCTGTTCTACTTCAGAGACAGCAACGTCAAAGAGAGTTTGTGCCTACGAGCCAGAAAATAAATTAATTTCTCCCTCATTGTGCACTAACTTTCTACAGTGCTCAGGCCCAAAGACTCCATCACTGAGGTTGGAAATATTCTGCGTTAGCCTCAAAGGTTTGCCTGCTGAGGAGAGCTCTTATGCTGCTCTTACCTCATTTCCCCTAGGTGACTCCCAAGAAAAGCAGTCTCCAAATAAATCCATGCTCTCATTTTGTGAAGAAGCGACAGCAGCTGTACCCTTCCTGCTTCCTTCCAGTTGGACGTAGAAACATATCATCTGGGACTTTTGCAGAGTTTTCGTCCTCTGTTTCTCCATGCACCCTTTAACCTCATGTGGCTATTTTCCCCATAGAAAGGCACCATCTGACTGAAATGCTAGCATATTGTGAACTGGAAAGACCATATACAAGTTTTTTGATTACCCTAATATAAAAAATACAATAGTTTTGTAATATGGGAGCAAAGTTCACAAGTGACCTTTCTGTGAACATGGCTTCATGTTCTGGCTGAGCCAAGTGAACAGCTTGCCACTTGTGTCCCTTCTCCCTCTCCTCCTCAAGCTCCCCTCTAAGGATGTGATTCCTCCTCTGTGCCAGTCCTACTCATTTATTCTCGGGATGACCTGATTAAATTCAAGTAACCCAGGAACAAATACTTTCTTTCCCTTCCCTTCCCTTCCCTTCCCTTCCCCTTCCCCTTCCCCTTTCCCTTCCCCTTTC
>VYZM01002456.1:452836-495827 GCA_013398915.1 Dromas ardeola | reverse complement strand
CCTTCCCCTTCCCCTTCCCCTTCCCCTTGTTGGTTTTCTGCTCTTCTGGTGATTTAAACCTGCTTACTATCTGATCAGATGATCAGAGAGGTGGCTGAGGGCAGACGATGAGCCTGGGTGGATGGGAGGAAGGAACAGGCTCTCCCTGTCAGAGGCGGTGGCAAGCTGTTAATCCAGCTCAAGCCCTTTTGTGAAACCTTATGCTGATGGCATGTTGTACAGCTACTACAGCTGTCTGGTGGGATTCAAATTATGTATGTATTTGGTATCACATTTTACTCCACTGAAAGCTGAAGGGTCCTCAGGGGGTCAGATAAGAGTGTTAACAGCCAAACTTCAGTTTTCAAAAAGTATTGCTGTTTTCAGATATGCCAAAAGTTCCTTCAGTTTTAAGACTGTACAACTGAATGTGTCAGCGACCAACAAAAGGGAAATGTTCAGGTCTGTCCATCTACGTGTGTCTGTTTGCTTCTTCTTTTGCCTTTTATTTCTAAGAATCCTGAGACATCCTCATTTGTTTAAATCCAAACAGTATTTTGTAAAAGCTACCTTCATAATCCATTAATTCATTACCATAATGTTTTTATTTTAAAGAGTTAGCTCCATAGCAATCTATACTGTACTTGGATTTGCTCTTTTTGACTGACCAACGAAGAACTCTTCCTGTTTTCTTTGTCCATCTTCCAAATGTGATTGTTTCTGTTTTTTCCAAGTCATGTAGTTCTCAGCAAGTAGTATCTTATGGCGTGGCTGAGTGATCTGATAAATTGTCTTTAGAAGTAAATTCAGGATGATTAAAACATTCCAGTTAGGTAGATGTGAGACACCAGATGAGCAGTACAAATGAATTAGATGGGTTGGGATCTCGACAGTAAGCAGATAAGCGGTAGTTTTGAATGTTGCTGCTTTGCGTGCTTTTAGTTATTTCATTATTTTGGAGGCGGGGAAGCTCTACTGTGCTTTCATTCTGTGATCACTGTTTCCACATCCTTGATTTTTCACTGCTTTCATTGCTCTCTGCTTGATGGAACTGCTGTCATGAAAAAACACAAACCAGCTGAAAACCAGAAGTGTTTCCTACTAAGTGCTAAAGGACAGGTGCCAGGCTTTTATTATGCTTGCTGTCTGTGACTGGGACGATGCAGACCAGTTCTGAGAAGACTGTAGCTGGCACTGAGCCCGTGTAGTCGGTGTGTCACTCTGCCCAGCTCCACGCATCTGCCTGCTGCTGTCATCCTGAAGAGGAGAGGAGGGATACCTGGGTCCTCCTTTTACACTGCTGTTTCCTACTGGTAGAATAGAAGGAGCAAGCGGTAGCCACCTGTAATGAGAGTAATCTGAGAGGTACTCAGATATCAACTAAGGACCAGTGCAGTCATTGTCTGCTGCTTCTAATAGAAAAATAGCTTAAAAGCAGCTTCACTTCTACCACTGTGTTGTATGTAGCTCAAAAGACCAGTCGTTCCCGCTCGTTAACAGTCCAGTTCTTACCTCAAAGCCGTATGTGCATGGCTGCTTTGAAGTTATTACTTCAGAAACAGCTTGTACATTTCGGGTTCTGGGGGTGCAGGGAGAGAAGAAAAGGAAACTGAAACATTTAAACGCAAACTTCACAGGGATTATTCCTGTTGTTCCCAACCCTGTGAGGTGATGTGTATCACTGTTGGCTTTACATGATCTGTGCCTCAGACCAGTGTGAGGAAGGAACTCTACTGGATCCTGGTAATCTCTTAATTTAGATAACACAATAATAAATATGATGCAAACACCAGCAAAAGACTGGCAGTTTGATACAGTGATTCATTAGGTCTCAGATTTGACTTCAACATCTAAGTCGATTGGAACAAACAGCACAGCTCTCTTACCATTATTCTTTATATAATCTTCCCCAGTATATTAACATCATCATATAGCTATATTAATTCTGCAAATCCATTTTAGCCTTCCTTTAAACTCTGTACAAATGATGACATTGAGAAGTACATTTGCTGTATAGAACAAAATTCAGGTTTCTGTTGTCATTATTTGCCAAGGAGAGCTCGTTAGGAGGCAGACAGCATATGGTTACGTGACTGCTGTGGTTTGCATGTAATCTGTGGTCTGCTTAATTCCTTGTTTCGTAAGAGACGTAATCTTACATGTAAATAAAGGTGCATTTCATATTATCCTAGGGTGGGTTTTTTTTGTCTCCCCTTTCTTAAGGCTAGTCAGGGAAGGCCAAGACAAAGATCAAGTAATCAAATCAAGACCTTCTCTTCTTTCATTTGCCTGTTGTAATGATAGCTTAGAAGAAACTCAAAAGAAACCAAACATATTCATCCAATTTGCAGATACTGTTCATTGTACTTGCTGCCTGACAACACGGAGAAATGACACTCTCCCAGTGTGTCTGACTCTCTAATAAAATCTTAACCCCAGGGTGTTACTCACACAAGCCTTTTTTTTTAACAAATTTTGAATCGTCTCCAAAACATTTAGATGTTCTATGAAACTAGAGATTGTGAAACTACTACCCATTTTAAAAAAAATAAATTTAGGGGTTTGTTTCGGAGAATTGTCCATTAATTTATTCTGTCATATTCATTTTTATAAGCATTAGTCTAATGGTTGCTCCTGACTTGTTTATCCTGATAAATTTTATCTTGTTTATGATGATGTACGATTATTTGGCACATGGTAATGTTTCTGTTGCCTGAGTACATCACTAAAATAGCTTAAAGTAATCATTTTTTTGTCTGTAGCTGCTAATAAATCCTGGATTTAATTTCAGAACAAGTTATTTTTGTTGAAATCTCTTAGCTGAAACTGTAAAATTTTATGATCCCTTCCTTAAATTATGATAATCCTTTTATTCGTGTATATCCAATACTGTAAGTGCAGGAATGATAAACTGAACTTGAGCACTGGTGTCAAAACAGATTTTATAAATAGAATAGTTTTCTAATTTTACTGTTGTAAAAGTCGTTGGTTTATTGTTGTTTTATTCTTTAGTGCTTGCAAGTTGTAAAAAAACCTCCCCGTTTTTTTCTTTAGAGGAGAGAATGGTGATAAATGACATTTCCTCCTGAAGACCCCTTCAAAACAAATAGTATGGATTGTATTCTCAATTCACCTAAAGCTTCTCCGATATTCCAAGAAGATTTTGTAAGCAATATGTTTCTGAACAACTCCTACATTTGTGAGCTTAAATTAACACCTGTTTTAGGCTTTGTAGATAGTGATTGGCTATGTAAATTATCTCCAAAATGGATCAGAAATTTCCCTTTCTGCGGCCTAAAGAAATGGCGTCTAAATTCTTAGAAAACAAATGAAAACAAAAGGCCAAAACAAAACAGAAAATAACAGAAAACTGAATATCCATTTAATCACCTGCTGTACTGTTAGGGGGTGTGTGGTTGATGTTCCCTCCTCTTTCCCTAGAGCTGTCACATGTTTTATTTTTTGGAGAGAGGGCAATACTGTTGGCCTTCCCATCATTTTTATTCCGGTGAGTCCAACGATACTCACAGGCCATTCTTCAGCCTCCCTGAAGAGGCAGGGAGGTTTTGAGAGGAGGGACGCCACCTTTGGCTGTTGTGTTGTTGGTGCCAGGGCTGCTTCACCGGACAGTCTGTTCAGGAGCCGCCCTGTGCAATCAAAAGACAAATCAAAGGGTTTTGTCTTTCTCATTTGGGAAACCCTGAGCTTCTTCAATCAACTGTGTGCCAGCTAATTATGAGGTCTCAAGAAGTGATATTGGCAGCAGGGAGGTGAGGCAGTTTGGTTTTTGTTTTCCTGCTGTCGCTTTCTGGGGCTGTGTTTAGCAGCTGTTAGAGCAGGAATGCATTTGATGTGGAGGACGCCCATGCTGTACTCGCAGAAATCTAGGAGGGAAAAAAACCCATGACCTATAAGCCATAGTGCTAGTCAGGACACCCATTAGCAAAGCCTTTGAAGATAGGAACTAAGGGTTAGAGAGTCTAAGTCTTTGATTGCAACTCTTTGTAGGGAGGACCTGAAGGCAGTAATAACACTGTAGTACACGGATTCATAGGCTTGGAATGTCACCATGACTTTAATAGTCCAAATAATCGCCTTTTCTTATACTCCCAGTTGAAGGTATGATTTATAGAGGAACTATAATACATCCCCTGTCCTTTCTAGCTCAGTTTCTAGCATTTAACAATAACCTAATTAGTTCTTTAAAATGTATATTGATTTAACTTACTCATCTTCTTATTCCTTTTTAATAGCTACTCCGGTGAGAGTGTTGTAGAACAGACCTACTACTGCAACTGGGGCTTTGTCTAGACTGTGTAGTTTTAACTTACCTAGTGCAAGAACAGCTGTTATCAATGCAAATTGTGTTGTAGCAGCAGCGACTGTGTCTGTTTATACCAGGGCAGCTATGTAAGTAACTCCAAACGATGTGTGGGTGCTTACGTTGTTGGCACTGGGAATACATGGGTGATATCATTTCTCTGTCATAGTCCTCCCGGTAACCTAAGGTACAAGTCATTTGACCTTCTGTGCTTCTTTCCACCATGTGTAAAAATGGGAATAATAACTCATCATTACCCTAGCCTTAAAATACCTGGAGGTACTTTGTTATTACAAGACTGGGGAAGGAGTCCTATAATTACATGGGTAGAAAAACACATTTGTAGAAAGACCAGATGCTTAGGCATACATGCAAATGGGAGATTAAAAGCTTCTCTTCCTTCTCCCTCCCGACATAATTTTCTCCAGATTGGAATACTGCACTTTGTACTTTTACAGGGATAAAACTGATTTATCAGACCGAACTCTAAGCTCTCCTAAAATATCAAAGCCTAGGTCATTATCTTAATGTCTAAGCTAAGCTAGGCTAAGCACAGCAAACCCAGTGCTTATGTTATCCGAGATGCATCTTCATTGCACACTGGCAGAAATCCCGAGTAATTTATTCAGTGGAGTTACATCCTTGTAAAACTCATGTAGATGAAAGTAGAGCTGGAGTCTCATGTTTCAGCTGTTACATGAAGATTTGACATCACAGACATATTTTTAATACAAATGACCATGCAAACCTAAGAATTGTGCATATTTTTGATGAATGCTAGTTATTTAGCTCGTTTTCATTCCTTTTCTGTATACTGCCAAATAAAGTGTAATTCTGTCCTCACAGGAAAAACTAGATTTACTCCATGCTAAATCTTCTAATTTTGGTGTGACGTTGTCTTCAGATTCACTAGAAACCCACTTGTCCAGATACGGTTGTGCATTCTTCTTATACTTGTTATATGGTTAATTATAAGTTGAAGGAAGAATATTTTTGGGTTTAACACAGGATTATTTTGGTATTAGTCTGATGTTGTTTTTTTAGTATTGTGCACTGCTGCTTTTTCCACTGCTTTCATTCTTTCATCTTGCTTCCGTACCACAAGCCATTGCCTGTAGTTCTCTGAGCAATGTATTGCTAAAGTAAAATAATTGCACACATGTAACTATCACAGTATTTTTTTTTTCCCTTTTGTGTGTATTGCCTTGACAGTAAGATTTGAGAAGGCAAAATAAAAATTAGGTCCAAACACCAATTGTTTTGTTTCTTTCGCTAGATGTATCTACGCCAGAGGCTGGAAGAAAATTATTGGATGTCTCTGTAGTGAACGGTGGCCTGGCACCACAAGGAAAGCAGAACGGGGCCACGCAAGTGACAGTACAACGCAAGAGACTCCTTAAGGCTCCCACGTTGGCTGAACTTGACAGCTCAGATTCAGAGGTAAAAAAATCAGGACACAACTTGCTTCTTGATCTGTCAGAATTGAGTCTTCTTCCTTAATCTGCTGAACTGATCAGATGAGAAGTGACTTTGCAGATTATAATGTGAATTTTCCATGACTGCTTTGTCAAGCCGCAGAACTTCAAAAGCATTAGATCAGACCTCAAAAATTAGAATATTCTATAAAAGGTTAAATGCTAATTTTGGCCTTAAACCCAGTATTTACTTATTTTTCTAAATGCCCAGTATCTGTCCACAGTGTATATATAGCAATTATGCTTTTGGGACTGCAGGCAAATGCTTTGCACCCTTCTGGCACCCATGCAGAAGCTGTTGCTAAAGGCCTCAGATGTGAGGCCAGCCTCACCGTACCAGCTGTTAAATAAAGAGCATCAGCTGTGCCAGAGGGGTTGCAATTTGGTGCAAATGTCAGTGCGTTAGTTTGCTATATAGGCTTGGGAAGTAACACCCAACAAATGTTTCACAGACAACAGAGAGGGACAAGCAAATACCGCTTAGATGGAGAAAAAACTTTGAATCCCTTCTCTCTCAAATGGAGAGTTAAAGATTTAAAAAAGCATAAAAAGGACAAAAGGTTTAAAAAGCGCTCTCTTAAAAGCTGCATTATATGTGATCCTCGAGAAGTACCAACATTACATCCTCAAGAATGAGCTTTGTCTTCTGCACCAGTAGTATTATTAATTGAGTTTGGACCTTTCTGAAAGTTAAGCTGTCTGGAAAGCACATGCAGGCAGGGTTTATTCATGGAGGCTAATTTTAGCCTGGGGAAGGCAGTCTTCCCTGACTCTCATTCTCTCTAATAAATGGGGAAGGAGGGATTTCCTGACAGGGAGCTTACAAAGGCGCCTAAGCTGAAAGATAGGAGGCTGAGGAGAAATATACGTGGGGAGAAATTTATCTCTTTGCATACTTTCTTGATCTGTGAAAGGTTGACCCTCTTTGTACTAGGGGTTATCCTATGGGTAGCATGTGTGGGTGCATAATTTGGTGCATCTATTCTGAAAGCAGAAGAGATTTGCATTCTGAAATCTCTCAACAGTCTTTAAAATTACAATAGAGGCTATAAGAGGTTTTGTTAATATGAACGAAGCTGGGCAGGATGCAGGAATATTAAGACCTGTCAATGAGAGCTGGATCTTGAACTTACAGCTTCCCAGCTTCTAGCTAATACAGCATGATATTTCACATAGAAAAATGAGCAGAAGTCAGTAAAAGAAAATTCTGTAAAGGGAAATGTGAAGTGATCCTTGTAGAAGGGAAAAATAAGATGTCTTACTGTGACTATTGGTTAGGGAATACTGTGTAGCCAAGCAAAGTCATGTAGAACAAGCTCTGGAACATACAGCAAAAGATAAATTAAAAATAAATCAGCCACATCGAGCTGTCATAGAGAACAGATGCTGTACTGGTTTGAGTCAACAGAAGTAGCTGGTGAAGCAATTAAGATGATGAAGATGCTTAGCAGAATACTGGTTGGGGCTCAGGAACAGTGCTAAAGTAGTGTAAATAAACAAACTGAAGGGAGTTTGGGTGAAATTTTCTGAGCTGGAGAGGGGGGTGGGACACAGAACATTTGAAGAAAGTGAAGATCACTCTGTCAAAATGTCTTATTTCTTTCCTGACTTTTACTTTGTATGTAACACAGAAGAGCATATGTGTTGTCCTGATTGCCTATAAAGGACTCGGCCGTGTCTTTGCCTGCAATTTGAATTGGGCTTAACCTATTTAGTTACTCACTGGGAGTTAAATTATGACTATGTTACGCCCTAAATTACAGGCTGCAAATATCTGCACTGCTGAGCTGAGGACCTCCAAATGAGCTATGATGCAGATGCATTTCCCTCCCCCCCTGCAGCATCCCCTTTGTTCTTCTCTCGGCTGTGTTATGATGCTGACTACGCCCCAACACTCGGTATTTCCAACCAGAGGTGAAAGGGAAGGTCTGATACAGCCCTATGCCCGTTTGCTGGCAAGGATGAATATTGTATAACCCGTTCCTGCTTTCTGTCCTTGCTTTTTCTGCATCACCAATAGAATCACAGTTTCAGAGGGGGAGCAGGAAGTGCCATTTTGCTTTGTGTGGCTAAAAGAAGTAGCAATCTAATAGTGATTTTTGATACAGATATAAAAATGGTATCTTCCTAATGAAGCTAGAGCTATCCGGACAAAAATCATGTCAGTAACATATTCAGATGTTTTAAGGTGATGCCTTTAAAGCTGCAGCTTTCTCAGTATGTGTAAAATTCTAATTGTTTAACTGTCTGTGGAGAAGTGCACAGTCCCGGATGTTGGATTGGTCCAGTCCCAAATGTAAAATGTCAGATAGTCTACCATAATAGTCAGCACTTACTCTATTGATATGAAGAAATTCATATGATGCTTCATCAATACTTCCTGCACAAGTTTTCATTCTTAAAAAAGCCTTCCGTGTCTGAGAAATGGTAGGTCAGTAATAGCATTTTCAGCACATGTGTTTCTGCACAGAAAAAGTTATTTGAAATGACAAACCAGGAATATCTGTTGTCTAAATAGGATGATACATCAAATTTAACATACTCCTAGCTTCCCTTTTCCTTGGGTTGGTTGTTTATACTTATTATTTTTTATACTTAGCCATTGGCTCTGACAGTTCATTCCCTCTCATTCTTTAGAATAAGAAGTGTGGCTTCTGGAATCTTTCTTGTATGTCTTTACAATAGAGAAGCACCTTACTCCTCTATTTTTGTCCATTTCTTTCACTCTGTTTTTTCTGAGACTCCTAGGCCACTGGAATAGCCAGTGTTGATCCATTACTAATGAAGTAACCAGAAATCTTTCACAAAAATGGGTGCAAGATGGAGACACCTGTGTGCTACCTACTTTTGCAATGTGTGACAGACATCATGTCCATCTCAAGTTCAGAAGCGGAGTGAAGATTGGTCAATAGCTATTTCTTTCCATTGAAAGGTGGCAATTAGCAAAATTAGATGGACATGTGAAACATTTCTATAATCCCTATTTTACAGTTTTACGTTAAAAAATATATGGGCTTTGATATTTTAAGTTGTGCACTTTGTTTTGTCCCTCTTCTCTCTGTGCCAGTGTTTCAAACAGAGGAAAAATGGAAGAAAAAAGAGAACAAAACCCCCAGAAAAGCATGTATATAAACTCAATGCACAGACTGTTGCTTGAATCATAATTCGGTCTTTTGTAAAACTCTACAGGATAAGATGCTGACAACTGAAGGACTTACAATTTTTGGTCAGGATTAGGGACGGTCCCACAGAACAAGAGACTTCTCTAGAGCACGTGTTGCTTGGATTATGCTCCAGAGACAGCTCTTCCCCACCTGCTCCTCAAAAAGTCCTCTCTGAAGGCCTGGCTGCTCTTCATTCGTAAAAATGAGCAGCATGCCACCATGGTTATGGGTTTTTTTAATTGACAGCCTACTTAGTTCTTTGTCTTAGCTTGTTAGCTTCTCTGGCAATGGGTAAGTAATCTTCCACTCAGAAGTTGACTTCTACAAAGTGAAAAGTTTAGTAGTTCCCTTTGTACAGGGGTTATTCTCGTTCACAAAATTTAAATGTTTGACTCTAGATTTGTGAACACTGTTGTACCCCTTCCAACGAACAGTGCAACCAATTGTCTTACAAGGTCTCCAGTGGTCTTTTAAGGCAACCATGGGGCGTGAAGCAGTGAAATGCGAAGCTATCTGAGCTAACTCTGTAGCTATGCTGTCCTGGTTCCTGGAAGCAAAAAAACCGATGCAGTTAAATGTGGTGTTCAAACTTCCCTCCAAGCTTCCCATCACAACTGTTTTTCAGGGTCACTCTTCATGTGTTAAAGTGAGTATATTGTTTTGGGGTCTGAGCTGGTTTGAGTCCCTTTGCAAAATACTGGGTTGTGGCATACATGTGGGAACAGAATACGTCACAGTGTCCTTGCATACAACGCATACCCTTGGGCTAAGCATAGAGCACAGATCACCTGATGGAATTTGTAAAGGCCTCTCTCCTGTGATGCATGGTGTTCATTGAGGGGATCCTGCCAGCTTTTTTTTTTTTTCTGACTTGCTGTTACCCAATAAGGCAATCTTTCAGCCAGTGGAGGTTTTCCTGCTTGCAGTTCATGTAACTAAGGAAATTTGTGAGAGAGAAGCTCAGCCACTTGCTGGATTTTAGAGCAGATCACTTGTTAGATCTGTAAATCTTGACAACTTAAATGGTGTAAGTCTCCTTGGTTAAAAGCATTCACATTAGAGCTAAAGAGCATTCACACTCAGCCCTTCAACTCTGTTCCTTTGGGAGGCTCCTGTGATGATCTGTATCTCACTGGTGTCTGGTGGACAAAGACAGAGGTTTTAGGTGAAAGCAAAGGGTTTAATAATTAGGGTGGCATAGTGCTTTAGATAGCTGAAAGGTGTTAGTCAAAGCCCATTTCACTTTCATTTATCGTGCAGGAATTGCTCTTGGCTGCTGTGATGAAACATGCTTACATAATGAATGAGATTTCTTTTCAGTACAGAAGAAAGGAGGTATGCACCAAGATGAGGGACTAGAGAACAGTGCAGGTGGAGATCAGATTAATTTCTCTTTACCTGAGTCACTTGTATGAGTGGCTCTCCATCCTTTGGAGACCAGAGAAATCCAAGTGCTGATTCCTTGCTAGTGTGAGTTACAAAGTTGAGTTAATGTATCTCCTGTAGCTGCAAATCCTTAGAAGTTCTTGAATATAATGACAAAAATTTACACATTACAATGGATTCGTGCACCTCTCTTCTGATCTTGTTTTTTCATGCAATAGTTAAGTACACTGAATTCCAAACATGTACCATCTTTTCCAGTTTCTGAAAAAATTGAGTATTGAAAATTCCATTTACTCAGTGCTGTGTAGAATCAATGTTTTTGTCAGGACTTCTAGGGCCTTTGAGTGATTGAGTGGTGCAAAATACCTTTAATACCTTGTGATTTCTGTGTGCTGAGAAGTAGTAAGAGAAGGAAGAACAATCCCTGAGGAATTCTGTTTCTTTTCCTCTTGCCACACAGGAGGAATCCGTGCACAAATCAGCGAGTAGCAGCAGCATCTCCCCCTCACAAGTGGAAGACCCCTCTCAAGAAGGTACCAGCAGCAGAAAGAGTGAGTTTTGATGAGAACCCAGTGGCTGCTTTTGCACACTTCTGTTGTCTTCTGTTCTATGAACTTTGTCTGAAACGTTTATAGAAAGCTGAAACTGAGTGGTGTTAATGGAATAAATCTCTAAAACTGAACCCTAGAACCTGCTGAATAGGTCAGATGTTATTAACGATTGGAAGGCATTAGCCTCCACTATGTGTGGATATCTTTGTGAAACAGGTTTCATACTTGAAGTTGATGTGAAACTGTAGAGGAATGGGGGGCCAGGGGGGGAAGAGGAGTAGTTTAGCTATACTCATCTCATAAAAGAATTTGTTGCTGCAGAAACACAGTCTAACCTAAGACCAATTTAAATGTTCCGTGCATCTGTATCACCGTTGCAGTGAATGTACTTGTTTGAAAGCCACATAGCAATGGCCAGTATTTCTCATAAGTACTTACTGGGAAGAGGGGAGGATCTGTTCTTTTTTTCGGCCATAGCTGTTGTAGGCTTTACCGTGTAACAATATTTTTTATTTGTTTCAAAGTGTTTCAGTTTCACTGGAAAGGTTTTGTAATGAAACCTGTGATCTGTGCATGCATTTTGTGCATGGTGGTGAAATAAGTAGAATAAGCCAATACCCTGAAACACTGAGTTTATATACAGTGATAACTGGACAGTAGCATGTCTATATTTGCTAGGTTTATGAGTATTCCTATTCTCTCAATCTGGAAAATGTGATTAATGTGATACCTGTCTTGAAGATGCTCCGAGTATAACGTGTAACTTCAGCCACCAATAGTGGGAATTCTAGCAAATCAGTGGCTAGTTTAAGTACTGAGCAATGTTATCCAACAGTCTGTTCTACAAGAACTAATTTTTTTATACCGGTTGAATCCGTAGTGCCTCCAAAGTTCTTGCCCATATCATCTACACCCCAGCCTGAGAGACGGCAGCCACCTCAGAGACGACACTCCATTGAAAAGGAAACGCCAACCAATGTGAGACAGTTCCTACCACCTTCAAAACAGAGCTCCAGATCACTTGTAAGTGGAGTGGGTGGTAGGAGAGAGAAAAAGAGGCATGCTAAGGGTATAATGAAAATTAAAACTTGGCTTCAGTGTGATTAGAACTTGACTCAAAGAAAACTCCTCAATTCAGAAACAGCCCTTGGCTCCTAAAGAAGTTTTGAGATCAAGATTTGAACTTTGTCTATCTAGCATATTTATCCAAAATCCCAGGTACAGGTGCCTCAGAAAACATTTGCACTTTGTTTAGGACTCTGGGTAAAGCCACGTGTCTTGATTTTATTTCAGAATGTTACCAAAACAGATGAACTTCACCTTACTGATTTTCCATTTGAATAGAGATGATTCCAAAGCAGTGGACCTATTTTGGGATTTGGGGGAATTTTCTAGTTGTTGGAAGTATTTTAGTTAATGGCTGAATGAATTGAATGGTTTCTTTTCTTCCCACCTTAAGAACTTGTGTGGTAATGTTTATACATGTGAAAGCTCTTTTGGTAATCTAAAGCAAGGTTTATCTGTGTTGCTTTGTTGAAGTTACTGAGACTAAAACCCGTATTACTGCTTGAAAAGAAAGTACAGTGCATTTGATCAATTAGCTTTAATTGAGAGCTGTTTTCCAACAGAGTATAAACAGCAAAGGGTATGAAATCCTGGTTCGTTTATGCTGACATACTGATTAGTGCTTTGTAATTTCATGCAGGATATGTTCCTCGTCTCTTCCTACCAGCAGGGTTTTGAAGTGTACCCCATGAGGTGCTGGTGAATAGAGAAATCGATAAACACATCCTAGTTTTGAAAGAAAGGGAATATTCACTTGCCCCATCTTTTAGTGCAGTGGTATTAATGGGCTTTGAAGAGTGTTCTTGCTGGCCCAAGAGATGGTGGCTGGGATCCAAACCTATTCGATTAAGTTGAACGGTAACAAGAAAATAATCTCCAAACATTCCCACGACATGCTTCCTCCATTCTTTTCAGAGGGTCTGCTGGATTTTGTTTATTATATCCTTCAAACTAGAGTGTAGTTTCTCATTCCAGGTGAAGGTCAGGTAGTAGCATGTTGATAAACACAAGTAGACTTCTGCCAAAGCGAACCTGGAGCAGAATGTATTGCACCAGAAGCAAGCTGGAGGGTTCCTTTAGCATGCATACACGGACACTGCCATATGAAATGGATTGCCCTGTCATCATCTGCTGCACTCACTATATGTGGAAGCACAAGCTTTATTTTCTGATAGGCCCAGAGTCTTCACAGGCATATTGTTTAAAGGGAGGAGGGGAGAAAGCATTATGTTACGCTGGGGCATTTGCTCAAGCACACTTCCAGTGTATCTGAATATGTTACATCGTAATATTGATCTCCTATGTATTTGAGAGGGGATCATGCAACTTAAAAATCTTACATATGAGGCTATTATTTTAAATAGGTCAACCAAGTTCTTAGCAAGACCTTTTTGCTCTGTCAGTCTGTTCACTGACATACGCCTAGAAACATACATACAAAATAAAACCATTGCAGAAAAAGTAATTCAATTATTCCATTCCCCCCCCTAAAAATACTAAAGGAAAAGGGAGAAAAAGGCATTAGGTAAGCCAGGCTAATGTGGGAACACATGGGAAAGGTTTTTCTAGTTACTTTTGTGCTTGGTTTTTTTGGTGGTGTTGGTTTTTTCTGTGGGTTTTTTTTTTTTTTAATCTTCAGAGAATTGTCTTCTAGCTTGGTTTTGACTATGAAGCGAAAAAGAAAATCAGTAGTGAAATGATGTTGTGTTAATAAGAACATATTTTATTTGATGCCTAGAGAGCTAATTCTTTAACTTGGCAATAGTGCCCTCTAGGGTGTGATGGACAACTCCCACAATACTTTTGTTTTTCCTTTTGGTAGATGGTTTCTGATACGCTGGCACCGGCCCAGTTCCACGCTTTGGCTTACTGCGAGTCTTTCCCTCCCCAGAGAGACGCCAGCTTCTTTCAGTGGCTGCGCCAGATGCTGCATATGTAACATTGCCGTTCCTGGAGCGAACGCTTCTCAATAAGTGTAGAATATTATTTATTTTTTTTATTTGACTTCACACTTCTTCATCCGTTCCTCCAGGATTGATGGAGTTTCATTTCTTATCACCTGCTCCTGTGACCGCAGTTTCTCTTCAAGGTGAAAGAGATCTCGTCAATAAATAGCCCTCAATGCCAGTGAAAACAGGCAGGGGTTTGGAACAGTCTCTTAGCAGGATTAGCAAGAAACTGCTCTGTCTTGCATACTAACGATGGTTTTGTGAACTGGCATCTCATCAGAGTTAGACCTAAGTAGGTGGGGAGGGGAAACAAGCTTGGAAAAACGCCAAACAGAGTCCTTTTGATATGTCACCCTCCCAGTGCCATGCGGAAAGGCAGGGCAGCTCAGTGATTTTGGGGGTTCAGCCCTAGTGGTGTGCTTGCTATAGTGAGCTGACCTGGTGCTTACTCAGTGAGATGAAGCCAGTGTCCCGAGATGTACATATGGATGCCTTTGTAGCCTGTTTGCTTTTTTCATTATTATTATTATTATTATTATTATTATTATCATCATCTCTTTTTTTTTTCCATGACCCAAAGGACCAAAGCTAATGGTTTCATTTATACACAGCATTCGCTTCTCTGCTTCCTATCTATTGTTCAGGTTCCTAGGATAACCAGTTTATTTCCAAGGATGACTTTCAGACCACTTTTTTCAACTATGCAAACAGCTTCTCTGCTCAGCTCTCATCCCATTGAAGCAGCCATGTGTGGGGTGGCAGGGGCTATGTACTATCTCTGTGAGAGAGCTTTTGCCAGCAGGTGGAAACCCGCAAAGGTTTGCCTCTTTTTTGCTGGCTTTGGAAATCACCTTCACCAGCATGTTCCCTCCTAGGGGAGCACTTCCTAAGCTGTGGCAAGAATTAAAGCTTAGGCTGGGACATTGCACCTGATTGATGTTGATTTCAATGTGTGTAGGATATTTGTGTGTCTTCAATCACCTCACGGGGAAAAGAAATCAGTTCTAAAGGACAGCAAACTAAAAATGCAACATCACGAGATTATCAATGGGACAGACCTTAACTGTTACAGCACGTGAAGATCCTGCAGCAAAAATCCAGCAGAACTATGTAATCCTTGGACTATGTTGAAAAGAATAAGGTTTTATGAGTCTTACAAGATACACTATGCAGAATGGAAGGGCATTTGCAATCTGTTTTACTTGAAAACCTACATATGGTTTTGGTCCTCAGCACATTTACGTATCAGAACTTGCAGAATAACTCATAACTATGTACCAGGGAAGGCAAATCCACTGAAAAGAAAAACGAATTAATTTACCCCTATGTAGAACTGAACATGAGTAATTTAATTTTTTCCTTCTTTTTCGTGTCCAACCAGTACGTGAAAGTGTGAAACCTATTGCAGGAGAGTTTATAGTTGCGATTTCCAGCTGACTTCTTAGAAACTTTTAGTCTGCAAAAGAAACAAGAGTTTAGAGTGCTCGACTAACTGTGAATTGCAGAATTTAGAGACCAATCTGGCACTTGTTCATATTGCAGTTTACTAGGGCAGCTCATTTGAATGCCTAGTGACATCTTTTAATAAGAAGTTTTAAAGGAATATATTAGTGTAAAAATGTGTTAATCATAAGGATCTATTAGGTGTGTGTATGCTGAGAATGACCTACAAAGCACTTTATTTCACATTATGGATATGTAATTCTTACTACCTGCTTTTCCTGAGTAAAAAAAATTGCACATATACACCTTAAGGTATTACGGTGTATATAATAATATTGCACAGTCAAAGTGTTAAGCCAATTCTCACGAGGAGCATGGAAACTTCAAGTTCAAAATAGTATTTTTAAAGTAAGATTTTTTTCCCTTTAAAAATAAGAATACTGTCTTTAATATTAAAATGAGTATTGAGTACAATTCCAGAAAATCAAGACCATTCAAGCCACATTTTGTCTTTAGTATGTTCTGTTGTGTGCAGGTGTTGCAGAGAGCTGAAGTTCTCTCACTTGGAGCTGCCTAACTTGGGTGCAGATTATTGTTGGGAGTTTGAGCAATAACTCCAAAGCATCATTGTTTCATGACGTTTAGTCAGAGCTTAGCGTAATTTTAATTAATTTCAATGCCTTAGAGCTAGTGTTGAAACAAAAGGTTTTCTCGTGTACTTATTTCCATTCCGAAAAGGAAAAAAAAATAGTCAAGCAGTTTTCTGAAACCAGCATAATATTTATCTTTCATTTAATGTTGCATTAACATTTTGTTGTCCTTGTGTAACCTCTGGAATTAAAACATTAGCATTTAAACATGTGAACATTTTCTATGTTTCCCCTGTTGCCTGCTAGCTATTTCTATTTGCTTTAGAGATAATCATTTTCGATTGGTACAACAACAGGCCCACACTATCCCCCTAGTACCTGCTCTACTCCTATAGCAGATCCGCAGACTTTCTTCAAAGGAGCAATATTCCCTGACGTCATCGTTCTGTAAATTAAAGGAATGGGCGTTCATGAGGGGGAAGGAAGAGCTTCAAGTAAGAAATTTATTTCTAAAGGACTTAAAGCTCTGATTGATTACAGGCATTCAGTCAGCCTCATTCACCTTGGGCAGTTTCCCTCAGTCTCCCACGATGCAGAATCGAGGGGTTTTGCTGGCATTGTGTGCGTCCCGCTTTCCCACCCACTTCCTCTCCCCTCTCCCCCCAGCCTTCAGCCGTGCCTTCTCCATGGTGAGGCAGTTGCTATGGGAAGAACCCCCAATGAAACGCTGAGAGCTGCTGGTTAGCCGTAAAGTTGCTCATGAGGAACAGAAGCGATTTTGTTTTGGCTGTGCCGTTTTACACCTCAGAGCAAATTGCAGTTGCTTTTGATGTAGTTTGTTCTTTCCAGAAAACTTAGTGATTCTATACCCCGGCGGTTTAGCTGGCAAATCTAACAAAGTTAACTCAATTCTAGTCTTTTGTGGGGTACCTTAAACAGAGTGAAGTTTCTTTGTGTTCCCTTTCTAGATAGGTAAGACAACAGTTTTTAAAAATGTGGTGGTTCCTAAATGCTAATGTTTGCCAGGTCTGCAACGTAGAAAGATTTTCTTTTTAATCTAATGGAAAGACAGAACAGACCTCTGAGTATGTGGAAATGGAGCATTTCACTACTAATCCGATTCATCACTTCAATTTGTAAACGAGATCTCCAAACTGTCAGCCACCTCTTTGTATTTGCAGGAGAAATTTCCTTCATTTATTCAGAGAGCATTAAGTGTCATTGTCATTACCCCACAGTAGCCCCTCTGGGCTGACTGAAAAGGTTTACTAAGCATAAAGCAATGGGAGTTCCCACAGAGGTTTCTGTCTTTCTGTTGGAAATGTATAATCAACTACAGGGCTGGATTACAAATTGGTTGGTGCTTTTTATTCTCTGGTACCAAATTCAGGAGTTCTCTACTCAATATTCTCCTAAATGCTGTAATACAGAACAGACGCAAAATCTTTTAAGTGGGAAGTTGTGTTGTTGGTCTCTATTTGAGACTAGATTTGAGACTCAAGGTTTAAGTCTCTGACATTAATAATGCAACACTGGGTAACCAGTTCTTCTGCTTTCTGTTTGAAGATTATTCTATAAAGCTTAAATTGCTGCTGTTACTTTACTGGGGCAGAAAGGAGAACTTTTCTGCCTGAACTGCCATAACCTTTTGTAGTCTTGGTGGGATTCTGATCATGTGAGCACCAAGATGTGGTACCACTGAATAAAAATTTCTGCTAGAATGGGCTACTAACAACTTTCTTTGGCCACTCTGGGCACCACAAAGTCTCAGAGAAATTGCGTGACTTCAAACAATATACTTAATAGTAATACCATCTGCCAAATTACCTTTTCCCTTTCAAATTACAAACCCGAACGTCGATTGGTTTGAAACAAATCTTTGTCATAAAAGACGAACAGAGAGAAGGGTCAGGTGGTTTGAGGAGGAAAAATGAAGAAAACTGTCATTGTTGTAAAGGCTGAACATCAGACCATTTAGATCACACTTACGCAGTCTCCGACGGTTTGAAACTCATGTGATGCCCATGAATGAGCCAGTGCTATTCCAGTTTGAAGGGAGAAACCCTCTGTTTCTGGAGTTACTAACCAGGTGGCTGGTTGTCTAGGTTGAAATCTGGAAGAAGCCATTTGGCTTGGAAATAATACAGGGTTTTTGGCTTCCAGGAGGAGTTCTGTTACCCGGTGGAATGTCTGGCTCTGACGGTGGAGGAGGTCATGCACATCCGTCAGGTGCTGGTGAAGGCGGAGCTGGAAAAGTACCAGCAATATAAAGATGTCTACACTGCTCTCAAGAAAGGAAAGGTAGGGCTGGGTCCACGGAGGCTCCGAAGCTTATTGAGGGAGGCCGGTCACACAGGGCCTCCCATTTACACATTTGTTTCTTACCCTGTATTGGAGAAAAAGAAGGAATATCCACCAAAACTCCCCCTAGACATATAAGCATATGGGTTGGCTTCCTTGAATTTTGTGCAGAAACATCAAAACTTTTCATGGAAATACCTGATTTGTTTAGATTGTCTATAAAAATGCAGTAGCGTTTGCAAATATCAGAGTGTATCTGTATGTGTATGTGTTAAACTTTATTGAGTAAAGTGATTTCTGTCCCCATGCCGTCTGCAATATTCCTGTTCCAGAAAATAGGATAACAGCTAGCAGTAGGAAATTATAGCAGGTTTTTCATATGAATCCTCACTGTCAAGCAAAGAGGGAATGAAAGCTTTTAGAGAAGTCAGACAACATGTGACCCCAGAAGGAGATTTGATATTAGAGAACCCATTAACTAACACATTTTTTTTCTGTAAACCGCAGATTGGGTATTGGTATTTACCAGTAGAAGCAGTGTCCTTTCCTTCCACTTTTGACTTGTGCTTCTTGAACACCTCCAGCAAGTGTATTTTGACTTCACAGTTTATTTTACCTACAGGCCTACCTGTGTCTGTTACGCAGATTTAATTTAAAGATTTAACACATTGGAACAAGAATCTTAAAATGTCATTCATTAGATTCACCCGTTGCATATCATCATGATATATAAAGCATAGTAATGAGCTTTTATCAAATTTCAAAGTAAGTTGATGCTTTAGTTAATTTACACCACTATTAAAATCGTTCACTTTCATTTCTAACCAAATTTATCTATCCTCACCTGAGGTTTTGGTTCTCAGTATGTCGTCTTTTGTTTGACTGCAGAACTTTCAATTGTTCAGTGCCTTTCCTTCCTGGAAATGTTCTTAAGCAGTGATCCCTACCTCTTTTGAATAAACTGAATAGATGGGATTTATTAGCCCACTATAAAGAAGGTTTTCCTCAAGTAAGATTACTATAATAGCTCTTTCCTGCACCTCTTCCAGTTTTCAGGAATGTAGGATTGGAGGAAGATCATCAAATGTTACCACAGGCAAAAACTTTGTGTCCCAGAGCCTGACCCAGGTGGTCAGGAACAATTTCCAGCCAAAATGTATTCATGGCTTAATTTATGCCCATTTGTTCTTGTGTTCTTCAGTTGTAAGTTACCCTTCCTTACTGCCGTTACTCTTACTTTCCCGTTGCTTTTTTGTGTAGTAACGATAGGAAGATGAGGGAGGGAGGAGTAAAAATAAGTTAATTATTAACTGGCAAGAATTTAATTTAGGTAGAAAATTAAAGGAGTGTTTCTGAATATATGAAGATACGATTCTGGACCGTTCTTTTCAATATCATTTTAGAAGTATGGACCCCAGAACTGGATGTAGTACTGCAGCTGGCGTCTCACTGATGGCAGCTGCCAGATGAAGTCATTATTGTGCAGGACTTTGCCTAACGTTGTGGACTCCTCTGTTCTTCTTTCAGCTCTGCTTTTGCTGTCGAACAAGAAGGTTTTCTTTCTTTACCTGGTCTTACACTTGTCAGTTCTGTAAGAGGTAAATATTTAATATCTGTTAACAAATGAGTACCATTTCAGAGGGAAAAATACTGCTTTATACGTTAGAAACCCCCAAATGTTTTGGCTGTATTGCTGTTGTATGTTTGTTTTTATTTCTGTAACAGTCATTGTTAAAAAAAAAAAATTATGCAAAACCAGTTCCTTCCGAAATGACAGAATTGCTTCCTCCGACTGAAACTCTTGGCTAAAAGTGAAATAAACACTCATTTGTCTTTTATGCTTATGGGACCGTGAGATGGAATTTATTCAGACTCCCCAGTCAACAGTTGCATAATCTCTGTTGTTGGGGAAAACATTTCAAGACAATTTACCTTTTGGATTATTTTTGGAGTATTTGTGGGAGGAGAAGGGAAAGGGAATCATTTGCAGGCAAAATGAAAAATTTTAAGTTGAACAGTGAGGCAGTAAGTCTGGAGATCTATGGAAACACTGACTTATTGTGTCACTTACCAAAGGAGGTTTCTTTAGAGGAAAAAACAGCTCTCTTTTTTTTTTTTNTTTTTTTTTTTTTGCTATTTTTTATTTTAGCTGTAGTTCTTGTTTAGCATTTCTCCTTGCTTTTGACATTATGCTCCGATTGAAGTTATTACATTGAAGGAGCTTTAATGTTTGTTTAAGGGGAGGATTCGAACTCCTTAAAACATTTATCCCTTATTCTTGATTTAAATGTGATTTTTCCCAATGAAATGATTCATGCTCTTGCTTTCTTCCCCAGGCCTGTATGCTCACAGTGTTGCAAAAAAGTAAGTACGTAAACTTATGGCTAGATCCTTTCTAAAAAGCTGTAATCTTAGTAATGATACTGCATGTCCCTCCTGCTATTCTCAACAGATGCGGTTGCCATCAAAGCCATATTCTACTCTCCCCATCTTCTCGCTGGGACCTTCAACCTTGCAAAGAGGAGAAAGTTTTATGAGGCCAGAGAAACCCTCTACCAGTCACCACCGATCGCTGCGGAGCATGTCCAGGTGAGAAGCAACCCTGGCTCACGTGTGTCTGTTGGAAATGCTTCCAAAGTGTTTCATACTGAGTTATCAGTCATTAAGAAGATGCTGTCTACCTGTTTTGTAGTTGCCAATGTTTCCAATGCTTGTAGTAACTTTTCTGAAGCCTGAAAATCCACGTCTCTTCCACTTACTGCTTTGATTTACAGAAATAGCCATACTAACAGCGTGTCTTAAACCTTTTTCACTTTACAGGTGAAAAATAATGAGAGTGAAAACAAAAAAAACCCCACAACTGTATTTCTGTAACACCTCTGCAAAAATACCCTTAGCACGTCTTTTTCTGGTGTGAATAGACTCTCCAGAGATAAGTCTTGCAGGCTTGGATCACTCACTGAATGGGAATTCAGTGATGTCTTGCACAGATTTATCTTTTTTTTTCCTAATTTTTCTAATTCTAATTTTCACTATTTTCTTTTCAGTTTGACATTATCAAGTTATCTACTGGTTTTATATCTTACATGCAGATGGTTGTCAAAGCTAATCCGAGAAATTAAATATAAAAGAAATGCTCCTTTTTGAGGTGATCTGCAGTGTAAGCCCTCTGCATAACTCACTACTGCTATGATGCTGTGTCCAATTAGCCAAACACACCGTCTCTTTATAGTTGTTGTTATTAGTAAGGTTGTTTTTGTTAAGGTAAATGTTACACCCTCAGTTAGTGACCCTGCAATCTTGCTGGCAGAAGCTTTCCTCTCCAGTGTTTGGTCTCCTGGTGTCATTTTTGGGACAGGAGAAAGGAAGATTTATATCAAGACCGTTGTGGTGTGCCGTTTCCCGAAGGTGTCCCTTGGGGCCCGCTGCCGTGCTGCTAAATAATGTGACAGGTCCTGCTCTTTTACCTTTCAGGTTGACCTCAAGGTCCAAATCTGTGGATAAGTCACATGAAGAGTTTCCCAAAGAGTTAATGGAGGACTGGAGCACGATGGAGGTGTGTGTGGACTGCAAGAAGTTTATTTCAGAAATCATCAATTCAAGCCGGCGCAGCCTGTCTCTGGCCAACAAGCGAGCCAGGTTAAAAAGGAAAACGCAGTCCTTCTACATGTCGTCGCCGGGAACCTCTGAATACTGCCCCTCTGAAAGGACTATCAATGAGATCTGAGCCTTGTGCCTTTTCCTTTGCTTTTGTCTTCATGAGGTCATCGTCCATGGGCAAGGTCACTGAAACTGGATTCTCATCCCGTTGCTTCGGTTTCACTTGACTGGCTTGAATTTGCATTAGGTCACAGGATTTCCTACTCCAACGGTTCCCAGAGACGCAGAAACGCTATGTTTAGATCTGTGCAGAATGATACGCAACGGGTTAGCTGCTTGTGCCGGAAGAAAATCAATAGTTTGAAATTGTTGCCTCTTTTGTATGCGTGTGTTGAAACTAGAAAGCCTTTTCTAGCTTTCAGTCTTTTTTTAACCATGCTTTGAATCATTTTTCAGGAGATGAGCTGAAAACATATGTTTAACGGAGAACCAAATCTAACAAAGCGTCAGCGCTAGCAGAGTAGCAAACAGTAAGTCATATTGGCGTTACCACCCTAGTCATGCTCACGTCCTAGTTGAAACAGCAAAGGGTCGCAGCGCACACCAGACACCGAGCGTGAGCGACCGTGGTCAAAACCATCTTTCTTTGAACTGTTTCGGTCGCTCTGAGATCAGGTTTCAGCACGGGACTCTGCAATGTCTGTGTCCTGGGGCAAATCACGCGATGAAGCCCGTCGCCCGTGTGGTTGGCCGTTCCCCTGAGCTGCTGTACTTTTCAAGCCTTAGTGTACTTCTAAGTGTCTCCCGAGCAGGTTTTAGTAGTTTACTTTCTATCTTGAATGTATTATGATGATGATGACGACGACTACTAGTAGCAGTGAATTTTAGTAGTAGACAGAGTTGTACAGTTTACGGGGAGGATGGGAAATAAGGGAGGCTTCTAATTTTAACTGAATACCTGTAAAGTTGTTCTCGTCGTTACTCAGAGAAAATGTTGGGTAAGGTGTACATTTGTATTATAGTGGAGCACACAGATACCGCTATAGTTCTGTCTGACAGCATATCCACTGAGAACCCCATTTTTTCTGGGGTTTGTAACTTGGCTGTAAGATTCGTGTTTTGCTGAAATTTGGGACGGTGCTGTCTCAGATTGGGAGCAATCTCTCTCTTTTTTTCTTTTTCCTTTTTTCATTCTTTTTTTCCCTTTTTAATTCACGTACGAAAGAGTGCTAAACTAGTTGTTTAGAAGTTCCAAGAATGATACAACATTAACTGACATCTCATGCTTTTTTGCACTTTTTTTTATATTCAAAATACTTTTTTTAAATTCAGGCGTAGCCAGAGTTTAGTCAATAATTTGGGGCCAGATCATTTTGGTACTTAAAAACAAGCTAACATAGCCAAGTTATTAATACTTGAAAATCAACTACTGTAACTTTTTCATAAAATTTTTAATACCCTGAGGCATATTTAATATCTATATAGCAGTGTATTATAGAATGACATAGCAGAAAAGTTTCAGATCTATTTATTAACATTTCTATACTTCGGATTAATGAGAGATACCTCAGAACTGCTCCAAAGTAGCTGGGTCTGGATTTCCGTAACGTGATTTTAAAGACATACTAATCAAAACAGATTCTCCCATCCAAATCTCATGTGTGGATAAGCCCAAGAGCAGGCAGACTGCCCCGCCAGCCCTGGGAAGGCACGGCACGGTGCGGAGCCCGCGGGGCACCGGGGCTGGATGGTTCCCCTGCGGTAGCTGGGTTCCAGCCCCACCGCGGGCTCCCTCCCGCTGCCCCGGGGGAACAAGGCTTCCCCTTCAAATATGTTACGTTGCAGCCTTCGGAGCAGCCACTCGTGTCCTATCTTTTTAAGTTGATTTGAAAAGCACATGCAAAAGTCTCCTTAAACCTTCCCAGGGACTCATCCATCCTCAGTTTTCTTTAAACGCCCCCTTGGAAAAATGAGAATTTTTTGCATATGCCGGGCTTATTGAAAGAATGTTTTTAATTTTTGCTGAACCAATGCAAAGAGGAAAAGCAGGGCTCAAGGCTAAGTCTCCATCTTAGCTGTCCCGTGTAAGGTCAGCTGTCGCGGCCCTCTCCTCGGGGTACCTCTGGAAACGGGCATCTTAAAGCACCTGGAGAACTGGCGTGAGACAAGGCTGTAGGGTTGCAGGGGGTGAGCTGCACAGACAGACTGATGGGAAAGGTCTGCCCTTGCTGGAGGCCTCGCCTGATCTCAGTCACATCAGCACTTTTTCTTCTTTCTGTGCCAAAAGCAGGCCGTGTGTTTGCTGCGCGGTGCATCGGGAAAACTCGACCGACAGAAACGCGTCAGATCACGCTTTGCATCTCCCCTGTTGTTGTTCTTTTCTCCTGGAAATGCCCCAGCCACGTGCTACAATGGCTCAGTCCTCTGCTGGCAGCCCTCTTCCCTGGCGTCCTCAAGCCCCTGAGGTGCAGGGTGTCCAGCTGGTTTATTTTCCCCTTTGAGAGGGATGTAGGATGTTGCGGAGCAGGCGGGATCAAGGACTAAATCCTGAGTGTGCAAAGGAAAATGAGTCCCCAGTGGC
Source organism: Dromas ardeola (assembly GCA_013398915.1). Classification (NCBI taxonomy): domain Eukaryota; kingdom Metazoa; phylum Chordata; class Aves; order Charadriiformes; family Dromadidae; genus Dromas; species Dromas ardeola. Next base: position 471,422 of record VYZM01002456.1, on the reverse strand, counting down.
ACTCCTGTGTCCCCTTCCGCCTCAGCAGTGTCAGGGGCGGCTCTGGGGAAGCGGCAGAGCCTCAGGGTCCAGCTTTGCCCTCCCGGGATGGCCAGTAGCCCTCGGCTCAGGCCAGGCTCTGCTGCACTAGCCCAGGTACTAACACCAAACGACAAGGCGATGGTTGTACAAACTGCTCCCTGTTGCTCAGGCGGAGCTGCCGTGGGGCAGGGCGCGGATACCTGCCATTTTCCCTGGGGGAAAAAACCTTCCGGGCTGCTGCCACGCGTTGCGGCAAGCGCCAGGAAAGGTGGTGCGGAGGGCTGCCTCCATCCCCCCTTCCCTCCCATCCCTTTCCTCTCTGCCATAGTTGCTCCGCATTATCCTGGCATTTCGTTCCGCAAAAGAGAAAGCAGGGGGTTGGTTTGTCGTGGGAAGCCTGAAGGAGCTCTGTTGCCTGGATCTCTGCGGAGTGGGCTATTTTTAGCTTTCCATCATCTCGCTGCTTGCACCAGCATCCCAAATCCGCTGCAGCCATTCATTTGCCTGCCTCCCCCGCGGTGCTGCCCGGCACGACCTATTTACGCTCTGAACTTCGCATTAGCGTCAGAGGATGAAATCAGAAACTTGTAAATACGTGTAATATATTTATTAATATTTAGGAAGTCTCCATCAATCATGCAGTGGGAATTGACTTTCCCATAATGTTTTAAAAAGGAAATGAGTCTTATTTATATGTGTGTTGACTATTATCTTTATTACAGTTAACGCTTTCGGCCCCCTACTACAGTTTGCACTCCATAGGCATTTTAGAGTGAATTACTGCTGAAAAGAATGCGGGACTCGCACAGCGACCTCCCTCCCGTGCATTTTTTAAATCTTCTTAATTTTTTTTTTTTTTTTAGCTTCATTAATGCACCCAAGGTTTGTTTAAATATATCATAGGACACCCAAGGAGCTGCAAATGCCACTGGCAGCGTCGGTCTTGTTTTGTACGGGAAGCTGGTTGTGGAGGATGCAGAACCAGAACCAGCTCTGCCGCAGGGCGGCGAGGGAGGGGGGGAGGGAGCTGGCCCTTGCTGCCGCTCTCTCTTCTCTAAAACCTGAAGCTTCTAATGTTCACGGTGACAGTATTGCTTTGGGGATTTGTTTTTGTTTTCCCCCTTTCCCCGTTACTTCCTTTATACAGGGAGGGGTGTTACCTGGCGAAAATAAAATGCCTTTCCGTTATAGCCTTTGTCTGTGTTAATTATTCATGTGAAAGCTGATTTAAAGGTTCTGCCTTTCTCCTTTTTTTCTTCCATGCTTTTATAGTTTTGCAAGATCGGTCAGACATTTCTTTTGGCAAATAATTGTTAATGAAAGTGATTGAATAACAGCTGAACACTGGCTGGGTCGCATGAAGGGACGGAAACATGTCGAAGTACTTTTAGAATAGCAATAAAACTGCTTGTGTAACCCCAGTGATGTGATTAGCACCGGTTTATCGCTCCCAGCCCACTCCCTCTGTTACCTACGTGTTGCTGCTTCCAGCACAGCCGGTCTCTAGCCGAGGGACGCTTGTCCTGCATGTCCTACGGGCTTTGGGAAATCTCCATCCCTCGGCTTTGGGAGAGAAATGCTGGCTGTCTTCTGGAGAGGTTTTTTGATGGATTGTTTTTAGTTTTAAAACCAGAAGTGGAGAGAACATGGTTACTGCGGCTGTTACATTGTTCTCTCTTCTCTTTCAAGCTCCCCTTCTTTTCCCCAGGCAAGTTCAGCATCAGCTTCCACGGTTAGTTACCGGCTGCGTGCTCTATAGGTTAAAACTAATTTAGAAGCTCCAACTTTAGACTCCCGGTGGCTGCCTTCCTGCTTTACCTCATCCAGCAGCTCCCTACGTCTTTTAGGAATGTTTTTCCTAGGAGCTCAGTCTCATCTGTGAAACAGTGACAGCACACACAGGCACGAGGGAAAGGTGCTGCGACTGTACGCTCTGGTGCTACAGCATATGGATTACGTTAATGTTACCATAAAATTTTATAGTATTTCCATGTTGATAACTTGGAGCTGCTCTGGTTTATTTCTTCTTCTTTTGTATGTATGTATCCTAAGGCCAATCTGAGAATGTTTATGAATATTGATTCCAGCTATAAAGATCTGTTTTGTTGTTTCTGTCTGATTTTTATGGCTGTGTTTCAGATTTTTTTTTGGGTACCTGGAATTAGTGTTCACCAAAACGTCCTGGCAGGTGACCAACCAGAGAGGGCCGTTAACTCAGTGTGACGTGATACACAAGACCCAGAGCCCGTTTCCTGACACATAAGCGTAACTCCGTGAGCGTTGTCCTCACGGCAGCTCCATCGGGTCCAGCACTGCGGTCCCCTCCCGCTGGGAGAGCTGGTGCCAGCTACCGTGTGTGAGAGGTGGGTGCTGGGCAGCATCCAAGGGCTCTGGGGGCCCAGGGCCCTCCTCACGTTCTGGGCTTGACGTTGAAAGATCCCAGAGCTGCTCTTGTTGCTCAGTTTACCTGGCACGAGCTGTGAGCCCTTCCGTGCCCCAGGGTCCCCATCTGCAAAAACAGGGACTACAAAGCGGTTACAACTGCTGAAGGAGTTTTGAGAGGCGAGCGCTCAGCGTCAGGGCTAATAGCATCTTGTGCTGCAAGCTTCCATCGGCTTTCGGTACTTGAAACCAATGAGCACCACTTCCAGGTGCGCTGAATTCCAGAGAGCTGAAACTTTACATTTTGACAAGCAAAGATTTGGGAATGAATTTTACCACGGCAGCCCGCGCTTGGCGAATGTCGTAGGGCAGAATCAGGAGATGGAACTAAACTGTTACCAGACAGACACAGCAGATTTTAGGCGGCAGCAGCTTTAGTTCATTTGCGCTAAGCTCCAATTCAGTAACTTTTCAGCTTCTCCTCTGGTGGCAGCGCCTGGCTGACCCCAGCGCCAGAGATGCGGGGAGCCTGGGCTCCATGTCCTGAAATAATGACAGAAGCCGCTGCACTCTGCAAAGGTCATCGAGATGGTTTTTGTAGAACAGTTCTAGAGGAAGCCATGTGGAATAGACCTTTCTGTGGCTAATAAAAAATACATTTTTAAGGAGACAGTCTTTTGAGGTGCCAGGCTACTTCATGTACAGTCACAGCTGGAAAAGACCTGTTTGATTATTAACCCATTTGATTAAAAAAAACCCTGCAAGTGCAAAAAGGTGCGCATCCTGTGTGAAAAATGTACATTCTCGGTGCCTCCCGCGCAGTTGTAGCTCTCACATTAAGCTATGGGTGCTCCCTGCCTTTCCCTAACCCGAGTCACGTCAGCGCTGCACGCTGGGAGGCAGAGATGGCTTGGCTTCTGCCGGACAGGCCGTAGGGCAAACACTGCAGCCTGGGATTGTTACGTGGGCTTTCGGGGGGTGCTAAGGCCAGAATTAAAGGACACGGGCATGAGTCGATGCCACTTCTGCAGGAGGTTGGCTTCCAAAGCTTGGTGGAAATAAGCATCAGTTAAGTTGATGTGCGTATATAGAGAGAGAGAGGCTGCATTCTCATGGCCCAGCTTACAGGACGGGTAGAGGCCAAGGCCCGACTTCGGCTTGGCCATTTAAGACGGTCACGGTTCTACTGAAGGGGCTGGTGGGTACATTATCTATGAATGCAGAGTTAGAAAGCAAAACGAAGATAGGAGGAGTGTATTTGTGCTGTATTTCTGTTAAAGCTGGTTCCCCCTCCCCACACCCCTCCTTCTAATGAAGGAACAAAGAAAATCCCAAACTGGAGATGCACTTTTTGGACATTAACAGGCCCAAGGCACAAGCCCTTCCCCTTCGAACTTCTCCTGCTTCTGTGCTGTCACTGCGCATGGACCGGCTGTGCGGCTTCAGATACACCCAGGGCATCAGCTCGAACAGAGAAAGGCAATAGAATCGTCTTCTGCTTGTTTTCATGTTATGTGGTACTGAAATGCAATCTCTTGTTTATGCGTTACTAATAAAAAAAGGTTGTTTGAAATGGCAGTGCATTGCTCTCACTTTCTTGAGCTAACTGTAAAGACCACAAGCATCGGTTCTGACCCAGCACAGCCGATAAGGCCGTGTTCCATGGTGTTTGGTCAGGTAGAGCCCCGAACCTCAGCTGCTGCAGATTTTGGTTAGAAACAAAATTATACAAGAGTAAAACAGGGAAGTCTTGTACCAGCAGGACCCCAAATTAGGAGCCCTTACTGACGATTTTACTTGCAGGTGCCTTCCAATAAAATGAGACTCATACCTCAGTCGCCTCAGCTGTGGAAGAATTAAGAGGACAGGAGTTGTGCTTCACAAAAATGCCTTTTCATTGAATAAATTGATAGCAAAAGCACAACCTGCCTCTTGGAGCTGTGATTAAAAGGCTAGCGCGTGATTTTGACTCATGGCACATAGTATCGGTGGGGTAAGAAGACAGTTTACTGGATAAATAAAGCCTTATTTACAAGACTAATCATTTTAGATGACTCTTCCCTGTTTTACTGCAAAATGAAGCGGCGCCAGACCCACGTGGAGTTACCAGGTCAGGCACCGCGGGCCCCTGCAGAGCTTTTGGCCAGCAGGGTGTGTGGCTTACAGCGAGCTCCAGGGAGCCTGGTACTGGGTCCCGCTGCTTACCCAGCACCCACTAACACCAGTGTTTCTGCAGCCTTCTCTGAAAACCAACAGCCCATTTTATGTTACAGCAGATAGATACACCCAGAAGTTTGGTTTTTTTAAACTGAGGATGTCATTTATTTAAGATAGCACCATAGGGTACACAGACACTTCACAGGGTCCTGCCCTTCACAGCTTACAATCTAGGGAGACGCAAGAATAGGAAAGGTGTCACCCACTGCTCCACCTGAAGGTTTTGAATTAAGTGTCACATCAAGGAATGTCATCTTACTCAGTGCTACTTCATTACATCTGTCAGGTACATCAATGCCTGATAATGTGCAATACATCAGCTCCTGATACACGTTAAGCGCTGCAATTCAGTGCCTTGTGTTAAGCAAATCTTTCAAGAATACTGCAATTTCCACTAGGATTGCCCCTTTTCCCAATAAATACCACCCTTCCCCCATGGTGCCTGCTGACTTGGTGGGGGAAAAAGAAGTAAGAAGTATGGGGGGGCATGGAGGACACTGGTATAAGGGCAAGTCAGAAAACAAACCAGGACACCTGATTACACACAAGACGATTTGATTGCACTGTTTTAAATTAATGCCTTTTGTCGCTAACATGAGCCCGCCTGCGCTAGCATTAAAAACAGACATGAACCAGAAACCAGAGTTTACCTCAAGTTTGGTATCTTCAACACCTTAAAATCCTTCAGGGCCAAGAGTTAACATGCCCAGTTTGCCACACTCTGGGAGTCACCGCCGCCATCTTCCCTCACTGTTTCCCCGCGGTCAGGAACCGTCTATCCCCACCTTCACCCTTCCGCAGCAGGCACGCGCGACGCAGCTGTCGTTACTGGGCAGGGTGAGCAGCCAAACTTCTAACCAAGCTGGAGACCTGCTACGCTGGCACCAAATCCCGCACGCAGCCTGGCACCTTCCCTCACACGTGGCTTTCTGTCTTTGACAGACCCCCTCAGCCAATGCACACCACATAAAACTGACTTCAGAAATATTTTTTAGCCATTTCCAGTAAATAAAGACAAGACGGGAGAATTTCCCTAGGGAAGGACCAAGATAAGTAGGTCCCAAAGGTAGCGGGGTTTTGCCCCAAGGGGTCAAACTCAGACTGTAATAGTGACAGAACTGGGGTGAGAAATGGAGTGCTTCAAAACCAGTGTAAAGCACAGCAGGGCTGAACGTACAGCTACAGATCCCACCAGATCCCATAGAGGAGAGTCACACAGTCAAGCGTGAAGAAGGGTGGGACCCCCCCAGGTGGGACCCCCCCAGGTGGGACACACACACACACACACACACACCCCCACCCACCCATATGCAAACTAGATGAGCAGAAAGCAGAAGAGTGAAAGCGTACAGGAAATCAAGAATCACTTCATCTGCTAAACACTGGAGCCTACTTGGTCCCAGTGTGACCACTGCCTGCAAGGTCCTTTGTATACTGGCAAAATGAGCAACCACAGGAAGACCAATAAGCCCAGAGGCGCAGGCGCAGGAGTGTCCCCTACCCCAAAGCCAGGGTGAGACCCAGCAGCACTGACCGGCAGCAGAGAGAGGCAGCTGGGTGACAAAATTGGCCTCTGGAAGAAATTAGTCTTTTTCCTACCCAAAGCTTCCCAACTCCCATTTAGCCTGGAGAAAAGCAGAAGAGGACTGAGCACAAGCAGGCAAGGTGCTGATCCATGGGGAGCGGAGCAGCAGACAGACTGGCAAAACAAACACCTCGCCATATCCTTGCCAAATAGTATGAAATGTGGAGAAGAAACAGCCCGAAACCAACGAGGAATGAAACAGAAAGGAGATGGTGCAACACAAGCAGGCAAGGATTTGTTTCTGGAAGAAGGAAACAAAGCGCAAAGAAAGCAATACAGAAAATTGATTCATAGATGGTACTGACCCTAAGTGTAGCAGAGGGGTCCAGCCATAGACAGAATAAAGGAGCCTGTGGTGACTTTTCTGGGACACCAGCTAGTGCTGGAAGGTGCTACACACAAGTCAGTTGGCTTTAAGACAACACAGAGCAATTATTTCAAATCTGATGCAAGAAGCAGATTTAGACAATTCTTCCAAGCTGAAGCAATACATGAACCTCTCCAAAGACTCTTCTACCCCCCTCGACAGTTATGTTGTCATCGTCTCCAGTAGGCATGTATGGAAATGCTGTACTACGGGTTTCCACATGCACGCGCACTTACTCATCTTTTCCTTTCGTTGCAGAGCTCTGCCATAGCTGCACTCCCCTTCCTAGCAGAACGCCACCGGGAGCTAGAACATCTTCTGCACTCTTTATCCAGGAACTGGCGTCACTCTTCCGAGAAGCACAACTGACCTGCACCAAAGCCATCCAGCCTATCTTCCGGAAAGGAGCTGCTATCAGACTTTAAGCTCTAAGTTTCTGTCCCAAAATAAGAAAGGCTTTAGGTCCGTATAAAAAGAGCAATGTAAATATAAGCTACTCATTTAATTGCTTTCAACTTATATATATATCTTTTTAAATAAAGTTTATTCATTACGATCATGTAATTTAGTGAAACTATAGTTACACGCAAATTAATGTTCACTTTCAAACTAACCAGAATACGAACATTGAAATTTCCCTTAAGCTACAGATACTTTAAAATAACCAGATCAAAACAGTGACCAACATTTTACTCTTCTAGTTTTCTAGAAGTTACTCATGCTCTTTAACAGCTTCCTAAACACAAGCTTGCCACTTGAACAAGTAAACATCCTTGCAACATTTATTTCACTTTGTGTGCACACCAAAAAATAAGTTTAAATGCCCTAACAGTGGGCTAAGAAACATATACTACACCTGGACCAAATATGAAAATGCTGTGAACATCAGACAAGGCTAGGAATTTTACCAATTAATGCATGTGTTATAGGATACAATTTCTGCAGTTACAGCAGCATTTTTCTAGATGATGAGAATCATTTAAAATTATCCTAAAACCATTTTGTACCACTGTGGAAAAGTGTTGAAAAAAAAATTCAATTACACTGGTAGTCAATAGGTAGTAGAAAGCACTTGAAAAGTAGAGTCCATTTGTTTTTCCTTGTACTCTTGCTTTCTCCATCAGGGCAGGAAAAGTGCATGTTCTTGAGACCTCACCCTTTGGATTTCAAATTTCCAGCTTATTTCTGATCTCAACTCCTCTGGTTATTGCATCAGCCTCCCCCTCAGTTAAGACATGATGTGAAGAGCAAGGACCGGTGGAACAGCACAGTCTCTTCATTCAAGTAGCCTACAAGTACCCTTCTTAGAGATAAATATGAGAAGTATTTTCCAGCACCTTCCAGGAATTACTACTCCTCTCCTCATAGGGAGGGGAGGAACTAGGGCAAGTTAATAAATATGAAAATAAATTATACCCTTCTCCCCAACAAAAAAACTGTTTTAGGCTATTAACATCAATAGAAACTTTATCTTTGTTTGGATACAAACATCTAAGAGGTAAAGTAGCTGTGTGTCACGTTCAGGCAGCACATTTAAACAATACAGGAAAAGATAGTACCAAACAAAGTTTTAGCTTTTCGGGATGATCCTCTAGATAGATATCTAATTCTCCAGTATCACGTTCTGACTCACGTAGTTCCCTTTAAATGGTTATAAGACACTATCAGATTACAAAACAGACCAAATTCAGTGCTCTTGTACCTATCAGTCCTTCACAGAACAAATGTTCACATGGAAAATCCTTCATACCACACATGCATTCTTTTCAAGTTTGAGTACGAAAAACCGAGATGGTGTAAATATACCACACTCTCTATCTTTGTTACAAAAGGCACATTTAGGCAGTTTTAAATGTGCTAAATGTTTTGTTTCCAGTGTTAAAAATAAATTGTTTAAATGAAAAGAGCATCTGCAGGAGGTCAATTTAATCTTCAGTAGGCAACAGGAGCTGCTGTGGAGATGACGGATAAGGTTACTTTTCCGCTGATCCAGTATTCTTATAAATATATAAAACCTATGCAGATCAGCCTCGGAAGGGAGATCTACAAAGCAGTCTGCAGACTAAAACTTTTCTGTTGGTTACTTGGTACTTTTGGTTTTAGTTTTCTGTTGATGCTGCTGCCATGGCTGGTTTCATGCCCTCGCGCGTTGACTTCAGCTCCTCCAATTCTGTGTTTAGTTTGCTGATCACCCACTCCAGGGCATCCCGACCCTGCCAGGAAAATACTGGAATTTAGGATCAGAACAGAGACAACACCGCTGCTCATGTTTCTATAGTTTTTCCTCTGTCAGACATGAGACTTGTTTTAAAATTAACTCCATGTCCTGCACAGTTTGATACCAGATTATATTGATAATTTCTGAGCATCTTCTTATGGAAACTTCTCTGCAAAGGCATTTGCTTAACCCATAAACAAGCAGTAAATGCAATACTGGTGTGAGCTCCCAGGAGCGCACCTAGGCAAAATGCCTAATTCAGCAGTTGTTCCCTTATGTAAGAATATTGCTGTTTTTACTGTTTGCTGCTCCCACCCCCCAAAGAATATCAGCAAATTTATGGCAAAGTCTAGATACTGTTCTCAGATTCATTGCCAAGTTATATGGACAGTTTTTGAGAAGATCCAGGACAAAGAAAGATAGTCTTCTGCTCTTTGAAGCAGCAACTAATTGATTTGATATCTAGCAAGAGTTCAGGGATGGACTCGCACTGAATTCTGTATTCATGCACAGCAACTTTTCAGCATATAAAACAGACTGAGACTACAGTTGCACATTTTATATCAAGATACGGTCTTTCTCTGTTCAATTCTTAGAATAGGAGTGCCTCAAAGCTAGGCGCTGACAGCCAGTGCTTTTAATAAGAGCTGAGGAACCCAGCAAAATAAGCATGTCAAAAAACCTTTTGCCTTAAGAAGACCCAGTAGCAGTTGCACCTCAATGACCACAAGATAAGCACGCTGCTATCCGCACAATGAAACGAAGAAAATAAAGAGAAGCACTTTAACTAAACAGAAGTGCAAGATTTTGGAGCTCCACAATCTCCAAACAACAGCTTTTGCCAAACCAAGCAGATGGGATCAGACCGGGAAAACACCTGGCCTTTTTTCACCTAAAGAGAAGCCAAGAGACATTCACCTCTATTACCCTACTAAGAATAAGATGTGCAGACAGGGGAAAGCAGTAACTGGGAGCCACATGTCTCTGGCCAAGTCTAGAGAAGTCCTGGATATAAAGGGTCTGAGCCTAAAAAGTCCTAAGTCTTCAAGAGAGCCAGTGTCAAGTGTTCAAGCGCTCTGCAGAGACTAAGGGAAAGGGCCCTCCACACACACACAGAGTTATTCTGAACTCTGATGTACTATTTTTGTTGCATGCATTATAGGTGATAAAGTGAGCAAAAACCTCTTCAAGTGTCCAGAATTTGCTGTTGTCCTTTATAAACCAATAAGCATCAACAAGGTGCTGCATAAACAGCTTTGAAAACCTAAAAAAAAAAAAGTCCAAACAAAACCCACACATGCTCTTCAAGATTTTTTTTTGGAGGCTAGAAACATTACTCTGGAATAATATTAAAAGCCCAATTCCAGGCTGCAAAGTGTAACCTATTAAAAGAAATAAAGCTTTATTATGAATAAGAGCATATTTACCTCAAGACTCTCATTAAGTTCAGTGAAGGGCTGACTCTGTTTCTCTTCAAGTTCTTCATATTACAGGGACTCACAGAATAAACACTAATTGCTACATCTGCACTGGCAGGCAGTCCTTAACCTGAGAAGAGCCATCCACGTATCACAACAAAGTGTTCAGCTCTTGGCCAGAGCTCAGAAAGGGGGACTCAGCCCTATCCAGAACTACCTCAAGAACTGGTATCTTTAAGAACTTAGTTCAAGATATGCCTTTAAAAAATACTGACAATAATCAAGAAAACATTATTTAAATTGTCCAGTTTAAGTACAGGCTGCTGAAAAAAGTCCTTAGAAGAGTATGATTTAACTTCTGAGTTCCTTCCATTTAGGCACCAAATCGACCATGCTTCAGCAGGTGGTAACTTCCACCATCTCTACATCCCGTGCAAGACCTGGGCCCACCAGCAAAGCACGGACAAAAGCACCCAGACAGGAGTAGGCTACTGCATAGCAACAAGTTGTAACTAGCCGTGAATTAGCCGAGTGGAGTGCTCCCTAAGGAACAAAGCGGGGGGAGAGAGGGGGTATCATCTTTCAGTAAGCACGCATTTAGATATTTAAAAGTCAGGTTAAAATGTCCTCTCTTAGGTGACACAGGCAGAGAGAACTGAGTAAGACAGCAACAGCTTAGATCTTATTTTTGTCTAAATGCACAAAGAAGAGTTCTCGGAAAGTCAAAACCTCTGACATAGAAAATGCTCAGTAGAAAAATGCTGAGATTCTCTACAGGCCCTGACTATGAAACAACCAGGTCATAGTGTTTTAGTTGATATATCTGTTGACAAGATAAAATAAAATAAAATTTAAAAATCCATGACGTTCAACTGGAGCACCAAGATATTTCCTTCAGCTTTTGAGACTACATAGGTATGCACATTTCCCGAGACCTGCATATGCTACATACTTTATTTTGCGGCTAAGAATGAACTGGTGACATTGTCAGGGAAGATTTCAGGAATATTCTGCACAGGAAATTAAGGTACAAATCTTAACAAGATGCAAAGCCTCCAAGTACTGTAGAACTACCCAGTTACCCCCCAAAAAAAAATCTGACAGAGGATTGATCTATAAAGTTTCATGTTGTACGACAAATTCTGTAGTATGTTATTAAGCAAGCACATTCATAACCGAGCATGCATATTGTATTAGTCTTTATTGCATATGTTAGCAGTATGACGTGTTTGGCAGACCAAACACTGCAGAGGAAGATTTGTTGGTAGAGCTTAAGTGACTGACTGATAAATGCTAAGCCTTTGTAGTTGATGTTTTCCAGAAAAACAGCCATAAAAGCTTAGTGGAATGAGAACGTAAAAGCAAACACTCATGGCATACACTGATCTCAAAGTAAGCAGTGTAAAAAGCCCTACAGTCTTAAGTACGAGAAGAGGCATAATGGATTTTTTTCTTTTTTAGGAATCTTATTAGTTGAAGCATAAGCCAATACAGGAATGACAGAGACAGGCTACACTGACTCATGGAAGGAAAACAGTCTGCACAGAGGTATCACAGAGACAAGTACACTCAGTTCTCTCAGCCTTGAAGTCCAGTTTTTTCATAGTCACATTGCTTAGGGGACACGTCATTACCGAAATGAATAAAACTACAAGACCAATGAAAAACACAGTCTGGCATTCTGACAGCTTCGAGCTTTGTACAGATTTCCACAGAAGTTCACAGAAGGGCAACAATATTCCTCAGGCATAAGAAAAGCAAATACAATTTCACTATGCAAAAGATTACCCCTGTTGGGCAATCTCTTTCAAAAAATCAATTTTGTATCCTAAGAGTACAATTCTGTTTCATTTTTATAATGCCAATTCCAGACATTAACCAATTTATTAATTTCTTCAGGTACCAGTTTCACATACAGAAATCACAGAAACCAGACCAGATCAAACACTTGGTGGGGGTACTCATTTGCATGCCTAGTTATCTGCAGTCATCATTCCACTTTCAAACCGTAAGCAGTAACGCGTGGCACAAGACATGGCTGCAGCAAGTTGGTTGTCCAGTGGCATAAGCACGGATTAATTGATCCGTGACCTACTCTCACTCTCTACAACCGCAGTGCAATGAACATGTTTGCCATTCCTGTATGCAATGTCTATAAAACATACATGCAGGTTAATTTATGAAATTCACAGGACAACAATCCATGCACATATTTGCTAGAAAGCTGAAATGCTGCACCAAGAAGAAGAATGCTGGCATTACCACTAGTTAGTACAAACTGTAGATGTGGAGAACTGCTAGCTTAGAGCGCTTTCAGAATTTTGAATTATCCACTCAATAGCATCCCACCCCTGGAGTAACACAAAAAAGATTTACAACATACGGCAAATGATTTTTCCATCGTCATTAAAAATAATAATGCATCATCTGCCACCTCCACCTCAGAGCAAAATATACTTACTTCCTATTGCTTCAGAACAACAGAACATTTTTCAGTGACTTTAAGTTTAAGAGGGGTACTAAGAGCACAGAGGCAGAGCACAGCATGCGAGAAGAGCTAGTAACAGCAGAGTAGGTTACTGACTAGCAAAGAAAGGGCTGGTAACAGCAAGTATAAATTCATGCCAAGTTCAAAATCTCCAAAGAGACTCTTCAGTGAAACACACAGGACAAGAAGGTCTTCTTGATTTGCAAGAAGCTTGTGAGCCAGTGTGTTCCTTGAAAATGGCAGAACAAGAGAGCAACCTTTAAAAGAAAGCAAGCTCTCACACAGGCAACACCTGAACAGGTATCAAGAAGTATTTACACTCTTTCTCTGAGTTCAACAGAGACATGCAAATGTGACATGCCACAAGAGGAATTCAGCCAGGACTTTTAAGTGTCTCCAGTTGATCTGGTCATTTCAACTAGCTAGTGCTTTTCTACCTCCAAGTTAGCCTGAAATTTGGTTGTGAGACAGGGTTTGGACTTGTCTTTCAAGAATATATACCCCACAGAGGCTTCTAAATGGAAACTAGATCAGAATAGAATTGTAATTTATCTGAAATACGTTCCATTTATGACTTTCAAACAAACACAAAGACCACTCAGCTAGTTAAAGTTACTCTTCAGTGTCTAGAAATTACCCATCACTCCTTCCCCATCCCCTGATTTTAACCTGTTTTCCCCTTATTTTTGGAGAAACACACAGAAGGAAGGAAAAGGAGACTAGCTCCTCTCTGATCTAGTTGGTCAATACATCTTACCAAGTTGGCTTACACTGCCTCGGTCAAGCAACATCTCTCACAAGGACAAAGGGCTGGCCAAAACACAGGCTCACTGGCATAGTAGGGGTTACCTGGGCCGGATTCCCACTGTGCTGAACCTCTCCAAAGCACAAACTCAAATTTCAGATGCGCTCATCCTGCTGTTAGGCAGTGATGTCTATGCTTCTCTAGCAACCCCACCTCTTTCCCACCTTCCCCGAAGAAGGATAGGACGATGTGCCCAAAATAAGCACTCCCATAGATCTGCCTGTGCTGAAGTACAGTTCCATGGCTGCAAGCCAAGTAGAAAAAGCAAGCATGAGAGAGAGGAATTGGTGTAGTGTTACCTACAAAAGCCAGCATAGTTTCATCTCTTCAAAGAATATGTCTCTGCCTACACTACCTTACTTTCAGCCACAGGCAAGGAGACAGCTCAATAATGGATAGGAACTGGAACAACTGACAAAGCAGCATAGAAAATATGCTAGCATTAAATCCAAACTATAAAGGCTGAAAAGGAAGTTATATTCACTACTAGCACTAGCTCCTGGAAATAGGAGGTTAGTGTTTAAAAAGGTGCTTTGGAAAAAAACAAAAATGTGTATGCTATGTGTAACTGTAGCATACACATCGAGGATTGTTTGTTCTGATGTGCACTATTAGCTGAAAACCAAAAATTTAGTAGTGAAACCTTTTCATGCTTTAGGAAATTATATTCTACTTGCTGAGGTCTGACAAAAAAAATCATTTGAAACTCTGTGCACAAAGTTTAGAGAAATTAAATATAGCATTCAGCACACGATTGACAATTACTGTTTCAACGAAAAGAAAGGTAAGGGTTGGGGGAGAGAGGTAGGAAACAGAATAAAGATGTACCTTTCTGGCATTAGAAGATATTGTGTTTGCCATTAAGCTTTCCAGATAACTGCTCAAGCTAATGCCTTTAACAGTAATTATTGCTTCTTGAGTTAGGACAGTTCTGTAAGAGAATATAAAGAAAAGTTAATACCTAAACTGAATTGGACTAACATAATGTCTCCTATACACAAAGAAGCACACAAATATCCTTACTTACTTTTCAGGGTTTTCAGGATGAGGCGTGTAAACCAGTCTCTCATCAACAGACACCAAGTTTGTGAGAGTAATCTTAAAAAGAAAAAAAGAGCTGAAATCCTCACTTGCCACTTTCATTTTTCTGTTATCAAGAGCGCTACTCAATAGTAGAGCCCCCAGTTAAATGTCAGAGACAAGGCAGTGTACGCGGAATATAAAACCCAGAACACAGTCAATAAAAAGACCTATAAAGGGTGATGCATTTTCTCCTATCCGAGATCTAATTATATCAATCTAAGTTCCAATTCACCGTACAAAGCACAAACAGCTTTCCATTTGTTTTCTCTGAGTGCTGAGTCTTATCTGATTTATGGCATGCAATTCAGATAGGCTCTTCAAGACCAAGACCACCATAATGCTATTTGGAGTGTACAGAAAATTAATACTCAGGAAAGACAATGCCTCTTGTACAGAGATAAGGCTCTCCTACAGACAACTCCACTTCAAATCTGATAGTTTCAAGTTCCCAGGATACCAAAATATAGCATAGTACTTCATTTACATTTTTGGAAAAAAGGTACTTCAATTTAAAACTTTTGTTGCAAATGGCAGTGTAATGTAGAACAAGCTATTCATCTAAAAGACTACTTTACATCCATTTTGAGAAATAAACTTACATTAAAAACAGAATCACAAATGTTTGATCCCAAAGTATTTAAAGTTTCCTATTTGTGGGAAGAAGAAGGAGGGGAAAAAAAAGAGCCAACTAAGATGCCAATTAAGACATGGAAATTGCCGCCTCTCGAGGAAAGATGCAAACACATTTCTAATCTAAATGTTAAGAGCAAACCATCTAATCTCCAGAACTAATTACCAGAAACTTCTTAAGCTACCACTCACATTAGTTGAGCAAAGCTCCATCTTTTTTTCCACTGGATCTACCACAGAATGTTCCTCAATGTAAGTCAGAGTTCTACTTGTTCCTAAAATCTGAAAGTGAAGAAATAAAAAAAATTAAAAAATAAAAAAGTGAAGTACTAAAATATAACAAAACCCAAACTGAAATGCATAAATGTCAAGTTCTTAGTAACCCCAAATAAATACAAAGTAATTCATGGATACCAGAACACTGTGATCAGTGGCAAGACTACATCCTGGTAGGTTGTATCAGCCACACAGACCAGTCTGGAAGGCATGGACAGACATACACACACTACAGGCATATTAAAGCCTACAGCCTATTCTTGCTACAAAGTACGCTAATTACAGCTTATGTGATAGTTGTGGATAATATTTCCTATAAATTAAGCTTTTACTTTAAATTCAGCTCCAATTAGGATGATGACATAAAAATGCATCCCACTCTTAACAAACCATTAAGACTGTAAAAACGTACTGCTTTTACAATACTTGGCAGTCCCCACTCTGTGCTGAGCAGACGGTGACTATGCAACCTCCCCTGGTTATCAAGGCTTCTGTCGAGGACATCTACTCCTACCACACACGGATTCATTGGGTTGGGGTACTTTCTCATAGCAGCTTTGATCACTGTATCCCAGGGGTGTCTGTAAAAAGAAGATGAGACAATATTTTTAACTATTGTGTATTTAATCGCAAGTATTCAGACAACACTAAATCAGGGATCTAGCTTGTGTAATATGGCACATACTGTACAACTTCACAGCTCCCAAAAGTCATCCCGAGTGATGCTTAGAAAGGCAGTAAGAAAGTATTGACACAAAAACAGGAAAAAAAAAATTCCTTTCTACAGAGTAAAAAAAGGAATTATTAACCCAAGAGTAACAGAAATGAGGGCAAGGGGTGACAGTCACAAACTGCTACAAGTGACATTCCAATTAGCTGTGCAAAAAAACCCACAATGACAGGGTAGCTGCCCACAGAGATTGTTAAATCCCGATTCATTTCAGAACTCAACCGGAAAAGCAACCTGACCTAACATTTAAGTTAGCCCTGCTTTGAGAAGAAGGCTGGAATAAATGACCTCCAGAAGTCCACTCCAACAACAAATTCTTCTACAATTCTAAGCACACCACATAAACCAAAGAAGAAATCATTAGCTTCTGTTTCTTCCTACAGCAAAAAAGCAAAGTGAAATTAAATTCAACCTAAAAAAAAAATCAGGAAGTTCAAAATAAAGTAACAGATTTTCAGAAACCAGATGAGCTCACTGCCTTAAGTCTGGACCTGTACTCCTGCTTCCAGCAGCTCGTTAGCATGAGTTCCATTTATGGATACTCTTCTCAATACAGAACTGTTTTTATGCAACAAGTTCTGGTAATGTCAGAGTCCTGGGTTCAGAGCAGCCCCATTACTGGAGGACCGGCTATCCATACACCTTTTCTTGTGGGTCTTCATATACCTTTTTCTGAAATAGAGGAGGTTAGAGAAATCATGGACTTGATCCAATACAGGAATTCTGTCCCTGAGCAATGATTTCTATATTCAGAATAACTAATAGATCTGGAACGAAAGGTTTATAACCTTTAAAAGTACTTTTAAAAATTCAACTATCGATACCTAACTTAAGAAGGCTTAGGGGTGCCAACTTGTACATAAAAGTTGCACTTAGGGCCCTAAACGGATTTGATTTTTAAGAACACTACTTTTAGTCTTAAAATAGACCGGTACAGAAAGGCATCAGCAGTACACCACCGCCAGAACAAACAGGAGCTTGGAAA
Organism: Dromas ardeola; assembly: GCA_013398915.1. Lineage (NCBI taxonomy): Eukaryota > Metazoa > Chordata > Aves > Charadriiformes > Dromadidae > Dromas > Dromas ardeola. Next base: position 454,217 of record VYZM01002456.1, on the reverse strand, counting down.
ATTCAGTTATTTTTCCAACAAGAAGAGTAAGAAAAGGTCTTTCAGCTTTATTGGTGCAAGCAGGCAAAATAGAGCCTTCAGTTCCTGTATCAGAAGGAGAGCTGGAGGACCATTCCTTGTTATCTCCAGTGACTATACATCATAATCAACAGAAGGTACACAAACTGAAAAGGTCAAATTTCTGTTAAACGTCCTTGAGGGATTTTAAAAGTCAGAGATCTGATAAGGCACAACAATATTTTATTAACCCCTGAGCTGAACCATCTATACCCGCAAAGCACACATTACACCATAAGGGTTCCAATACAGATGTTGATGAGAAAATGCCAAATAAATATCGAGCCTGTGTCTCCCAGGTGACAGATGTTAATCCCAAACTCACAAGTTATGCCACACACAAGCAGCCTTTACTAGCCTCTGCCTGTCATTTCATATTAGAAACTACAGTTTATTTATACCAGACTAACGCTAAAGTTGAATGCCTAATACCTATGTCAGCATAATTCATTCAGTTGTGTTAATGTAATTAAAGAAGATTAAAACTGCACATCTGGGATGTTTTGTACATATTTTAAGAACTATCACCACTGGTGCTCTTCAGGTTTCGAGACTTTTAAGAGGCCTGTAGCAGATGAGTTATCGGTGGCATTTTAAGAGCCGCACTGGAACCGATCTGTCCTCCACGTCAGCTTGAGTAAGTGTTACGTACCTGTTGATACTTTGGCCTATTGCTCCCTCGTTACACAAAAGTGGAACTGGACGACCAGAACCATGTTATAAATATGTTTGATGTAGAAAAGGACTGACGGTAAGAAAACTCACTCAGCTGTCACTTAATGGCTGGCTGCTAGGCATCTCCGTGAGGGTATGTGACGGCTAAGGCGAGATACACAGCCGCTCTGTCCATACCTCTTGGAATACATCATCAAGTACGTCAGCAGTTTGGGGTTGGTTTTTTGGGTTTTTTTTTGGTGGTGTGAAAGTTATTTTTCCTTAAATACCCGCACCTTTACCAAGCCATTATGCTGTCGGGCCGGCCCTACCACTGCCCTGTCGGGGCGGGGGAGCCCCTCGCACGGGGTCCGACCAGGCAGGGAAAAGCTCCAGGCGATGACGGATGCGCAGCGGGGGGGGAAGAGCGCTGAGGCACCGCCGGGGACGCTTCCCAACCCGCCCCCTCCCCCTCACCGGAGGATGTACCGCCGCCAGAAGCCGGTGTCCCCCCCTCCTTCCCCCGGCTACCGGCGTAACCGGTCAGGAGCCGCCGCCGGCCTCCCTCCTCCGGCCGCGACCGCGGCATTTCCTAGTTCCGCCTCGCCTTCACCCCGGCAGCGACCGGGTTCCCCCCCTCCCCGCTACGGCCCGGCCCGGCCGGTGGAAG
>VYZM01002456.1:412927-445992 GCA_013398915.1 Dromas ardeola | reverse complement strand
CAAACAAACAAGCTCCACACAAAAAAAAACCCCACAAACCCACCCTCCCCCCCCCACCCGCCCCTCCACACACACACCCTTCACAAAACCAATGAAAAACCCCACCAGTCCTCCCCTCCCAATCCCCAACAAAACACTTAGAATAGTCTTGCACATGTCTCGGGTTAGTGCAGTAGAAATAAGTTTCATGCAGTCTCCATAAAAGGCTTGTCCTTATATTTGGGACATTTTAAGTTCTTGGCGCGCAAATGTAATCAGTTATACAAATAAAAGATGTCTCTTTTGATAATAACTGTATGAGTTAGATGTCTCTCTGCCAGTTAATGGACTATATACCTGTTTTTCTATGGAAAATGCAGTTTCTCACATCTTCTGATTATTGTAGCATTGCAAACAAGTTCATTTTTCAGAACAACTCTAATTTTAAAACTAATAAAAACTAGTGTGAGATTGGTATAAGATGTAAAGATGTATTTTTTTTTTTCTTATGTTTTATTTTCTAGAAGCAAAGCAAGCTAGTGCCCGACAGCCTAGTGGGCCTAGTAGTGGAGCAGGTGGCAGTGGTGGAAAAAAAGGTGGCAAGAAAGAAGAAACTAACTGGTGGACCAGGTTACAGAAGGTCTTGACTTTAAAATGTCTTTCTTTGTGGTACTAACTGTTTTGTCCCTGTGTAATAACCTTGTGTGGTTTCTTTGCTTTTTAGGGCGATATTCTGACTGCCTAAAATCTCCTTAAGCTTCCTGTGCCTAGTATTTCATAGTAACTGGCTCTAGGTGGCTCCCCACTCTGTCCCTTTCATAAATAACATCTTTGTGTATATGCTCAGAGGCATCTAGCTCTGGTTCAGGAACATTGAGGGAATTTTAAGCTATATGAATATGGGTGCTAGTAGTCAGTATTCTTTTAGTGGAGCCTCAGGACTTCAAAGGCTTCATATTTTGTTTCAGAATGTCAAATTGTAAAACTTGATGACCACACAATACTAGTTAAATGTAGTTTACTGTTAGCTCTTCTGACCTTAATGGAATACTTACATAAGTTTCTTTTCAAAATTTATATTTATTGTCATTAGCTGTAGCACGAAGATTATAGCATCTGGCAGTACAAGAGTATAAAGAATATTTTTCTGATTTTACTTAATGGGCATAATTTTTTTCCCTGTTCCTGGGTTTTTCCTGTTAGTTGTTTTTTTTATCCTTTATTTTTGTAGGTCTTACATGTAGTCCTAGAGGGCAGGGAAAATCTTTTTGGGATGGAGAGAGAACGGTCATATAACAGATGGCAAAACTATTTTTTTTAATAAAAGTGGTTCGTAGGTCAAAATACAGTTCAATTACTATTTGTAAAACACTTAATATTTTATACTAAGGTTGTAATTCCTCAGTTGTATCTGCATCTTTGATATTCTCTGTGGTAGCCTTGTGGGCAGGGAATAGAAGCCAGAAATAGATACTAGAACCTGTTTGTTATGTTCTTACTGTATTACAGACTCTAAAACCATTTTTTCTCCATCTCCTAGGGTGACATTCCATGGGATGTCAGGGAGTTTCGGATGTACGTAGTGGGAAGTTCTTTTTTCTGGACGATGGTTGTATATTACTTCTTCTTCAGGGTACCTGGGAGAGAAATCACCTGGAAAGATTTTGTCAATAATTACCTTTCTAAAGGAGTGGTGAGTAGTGAGGGGAATGGAAAATCAGTGTGCTGAAGATGCTTATTTCTGTCTCCCTGCTTATGCTTGTATTCATCTATCTGTGGGCGTGAGAACTGACTCAAGAGTAACTTTTGAGGGAGACGGGGATTAGGTTTCATCTTAATTGGTTCCTTGATCTGATGTTCTGGATGGCTGTTTGAAGATTTGTGTCAGTTCAAGAGAGGAAGAACAACCAGTCAACCTTACTGATTATATTTGTGTGAGCAGTAAAACACTAGCTCAGTAAAAAGATTAATTTAGCAGCTATAGTGAACGAAGCTTGAACCCTTGTTGCAGAAAAGCATTATGAAAGTGAGTTGTTGCACAAAACCAAGTCTCTTGGGCCTTTGTAAGATGCAGTCTGGATATTCAGATAAGCTAAATATGTAGCCATCAAATGCTTTTGGTGGCCAGTTAATGGGGAGAAGACGTCAGCACTAGTGGGGTTATATGCTTTTCAAAACAAAGGTGTTGGGGTAGTTTTGCATGAAGTCAGGCTAGATCTAGAGTGGCTTCTTAGCTCATGTTTCTCTTCAGTTTTGCCAGAAATGGCCACATCTACTGAATTCAGGGAAACCTTACTAGTCTGTGTACAGTTCAGGCCCAACTTGTGGAACCATTGCTAGTTTAAAATTTTTTTAAGGTGCTGAAACCAGTTTTTTATGGAAAGAGGAAAGAAAAATGGAAAGAAACTTTAGTTGCCTTCTGAAGAGACCCTGACAAAGTCAAGAACTAACAATTTGAGAATTATTCTATCAAAAATAAAATGCTTAATAGCGTATGTCTGCAAACCTGCAGCTCAATTCTTGAAATTCTTGATTTTTGTTTATATGGTATGTGTTATCTGAACTAAATTCTTCTTTATCTAATTGATGTTATTGTGTTTAATATGGTAGCACAGAAGTCTTTCACGTTAGGGAAACAGTTGTAAGAGCAAAATTAAGTTTTCACTCACTCTGTTTGGTTTGGCTTGTTTTGTTTTGGAAGCTGCTACAAGAGTTTGGAGTTGCGTGGTCTATTGCTTTTGGTGTTTGACCACTGAAATAGTTAAGTATTGTTTAACTATTTCATTGTACCTGTAATTTGGGTTGAGGTGTGTATTGGGTTTTTTTTTCCTTGAAAAAGGGTATGAGACTGTCCTTTCAATCTAAATTCTAATATACCAATATTTCTTGCTTACTGATTACCTACATGATTCCTCATGCCATTCCTAACGGCAAACTGTAGATTGTGGAACCATCCTGATCTACAACATGAATTTTATTTTCCTTACTGGGAAACAGAACAGGTTCATATTTGGTGTACGTCACTATTAGCTGTGATAGAAGTGCAGTGACCGTACACTCTTAACACATCGTAAGTTTTGTTCTTTCCTCTTATAGGTGGACAGACTTGAAGTGGTGAACAAGCGCTTTGTTAGAGTGATCTTTGTTTCAGGAAAGTCTCCTCATGAATGGGTAAACGTTTTTAATACATATACGTGAGACATTAGAAACAGCAAAGCAATCTTTTTTTTAGGTAAAGTTTGATGCAGAAAACTTGGTCTGGAGTGTTAATAATCTCTTAATCTAAAACATGTTTTCTGCCTTACTGTTACTTTATCGGATATTGTGTGTTTTTCACTTTACTGTACTAATTGTTTTGCCACAGATATCTTAAAACTATGGCAAGTAGTTCCTTTCTAGCACTTAATGCTCTTAATACAAATACACAAACAGGAAGAGAGAGAAATTGCTGAAGGTTCTGTATTTCTAACTGCTGTTTTCCATCTGCTCAAGAAAATCCCAGACATAACTGTACCTACATTTGGATCTTTTCTGTTCCAGACTGCTTTTAGACAGTTATTTGAAAGACAAAGAGAAATGTTTAACTTTGTCTACATTTGATACTATAGTCTTTAAAACTAAGCTGAGAGCTCTCATTCTTGAGAAAAGTCCTTATTTCAGGAAGTTACTTTTCTAGTAGCACAGTGAGGAACAGAGTGATGCAGGCAAAAGTTCTCCAAAGAGTAAAACTCAGTGGCAGGGACCTATTTAAAAATTAAACAAAAAAAATCCCATCGGCAGTGTGGAAAGTTTAGAAGAAGCATTAGAGAAGCTTTATCAGATAGTTACCTCCTCCTAGGTGGTGGAGTTTTTTTTAACTGACTTTATGAAACAAGGTCTGCAAGTTCCTCCCGGGTAAAGTGAAATCTGCAGCAATTACTTCATCAGTGCGTTTCAGTGTGACTTATTTATATACCTACTCTTTAGCCCACATACCACCAGTTGCCTTAGTTTCTCAATCAGTTAATACTTAGGACTACTCTCTTATTTTTTTTTTTCTCTCCCCCCTCCCCCCCCATTGTTAGGGTAAGTAGGGGCAAGTCAGGCAGGTCATGGTGTAAAAGGGGAGATTTTCTTGAAAACCCAAATCTCAACACTGTTTGAAAGTAATGTCTGGATTTTTTTTTTCCTGGTGTTTGATGTAAGTTCATGCTGTCTTTTGTGAAAACAGCTAACTTTAAAGCTAACGTGGACTCCAAAAATAGAGAATTGCTTTTCTTAATCAGAAAGGCTGAGACCGTCAGGTGAAACAGTAAGTTGTATGGCTGCTGTGTTTGCCAGTTCAGTGCTCTGTATTATTCTGACTGCATAGCTCCCTCCTAAAGATCTGTTTACCTGCTCTCCTTCCATTTTTTTCCTGGAGAAAATGGCAGGATTTCAGTCTATTTAAAGTGCCCCATGACTATTGGGTGTATGATTTCTGTAGAAACAATAACATATACAGTATATTCAGGTTGGTAGGCCTTAGATTTATTAAGTGAGTCTTACATCAGTTGCACACTTTACAAGGCAACTTAAAACTTTCGATCTGAATCTGTTCTGAGAATTGCTTGTGTATGTGTTAGAAGTTGGCTTGTAATGAAGCTGAAAGAAGGTAGGGCACTTTGTGGTGATCTCTGCTTTTTTTTATAGCAGTACGTCTGGTTTAATATTGGTAGTGTGGACACTTTTGAACGGAATCTTGAAACTGTGCAGCAAGATCTGGGAATAGAAGTGGAGAACAGATTGCCTGTAGTCTACTCAACAGAGAGTGATGGGTAAGAAGTTGCTTTAAAAAAAGTCTCTTGGTAATAATGGTTGTATTTACAGTAGAAAAGTAGAGTTGTAAGACATGGACCTTATGCTTCACTAGGTGGCAGTATTATCAGAATAACAATTGATTTTATTTTTGAATGTTAGCTGTAAGAGGAGCTGTTCACTACTTTGTCTATGTAGAAATCCATATCCTCTTACCCTAAATATAGCTTCTTATTACATAAATGTTTCTGTTTACAATTAGTCCTTCCTTCATTTAAGCTCTTCCTCCAAGTGATTTGGGCTAGAGCAGGAGTCGCCAAGCACAGTGTAAAGGTTGAGAGATGGCACTCGTGCAGATTTTTGGACATACAAAATATGGCATAGAACTACAGCATATTGACTGAGATATAACAGGCACCAATTTCTGCCCATAAATTCAGTAGAAGTCAAATTCTGTGGCCTTGCAAAAAGGGAAGAAATTGGTGATTAAGTAAATCACATTATCCTGACTGTTAGGAGGAGCTGGAAGATGCATCCTGCTTTTAATCTCTAAATTGGTTAAGAAAAATAGTACTGACGTTGTTTTTATGGCATTGTTGCTTCCCCAGTAGGGAAGAACGGCTCCAATACTTTTTTTTTTTATTTTTTATTCTTTGTATTGGTCTTATGTAGCTGAGTTTTATTGACCTGGGCTTCAGAAGAGACTACGTGTGGTTTTCTGAATGGCTTGGAAGACAGGTGTAATCTTTTATCCCAAGAACTGATTTTGATCTAAGTCAGCAGTTTGAAAATGACTCCTGCTGGTACCTGTGCAATAGGTTTTGTACCACCAGGAAACTCAACTTTGGGTCTAGTAGCTTGTATTACTAATGAAAAAGGCTCATTTGCTGCCTCTCATGTGTTTTCATTCTTGATATTGTAAAGTGTGTTTTAGTTGTTGGGGATGGAGGGGAAAGTTTTGTTTATTTCTGCAATGTGTTTACCAAGTTGCTGCTGCCTGTTTGTCTTGGTGGCAACAGGAAAAATGGTAGCCTTAACTCTGGACCATCCTGCAGCTTCAGATATTTCAGAGGTTTTCTGTTCCCTGTTCTACAAACTGTCTCTGCCTCACTTCTGTTTTTGTCTAATGGGGCATGCTCTTAAGGACGGTCCATAAATAATCCAGTTCAGCCCTTATTTAAACAAATCTGGAAAAAAACGAGCAGACAGGGCAACACGGTGCTTGTGTGTAGAGGCTGCAGGTCAGCCTGAGGCTACTCACAACAGTCTGGGAAAAGTGTGTCAGATCCTGTCGTCTTCAACCTCGCACAAATCTTGTTACTTGCTGAACCCCTCTTCCTGACCCTTTCCTCCTCAGTGTCTGTTCTTCATAGAATATATTGCCTGTAACTTCTTGCTCTGCCCCAGAAATGCCCCAGGAAACAGGAGAGAGCAGCAGTTATGTGATCAGAGTACTGCTGTTCCCTGCCAGATCAAAATCTGCTGAATACATACATAGGATATGGAAAATCCTTCTTTTCATCTCAGAAACGTGGGATATCAGTAAAGCCTGGAAATCCTGTGCTCACATACGGTAGTGCTTCTTTTCAGCATTTTGTTTTTGCTGAGTGTTGACAGAACCTCTTGTGAGCTGTTCTTTGAAGGTCTTGCCACAGAAAAATCTTTGCAGTCCTCAGATACTGTGGTAATGAGGACTGTGTTAGTATTAGGATTTTTGGCCTGTACAGAGCTATACTAGAAAACTGGAGGACAGACAGTGAAGGATAATGGGCAATAAGTAATAAGAAAAACCTACCCCAGAACCCCCCAAAAAACATCAAACCAAAAACCAATAGCCATTGGGAAGGGAAATAGACACATTGAAAGAAGAAGAAAATGGAGAAAGACCTAAGGGAATAAGGGCAAGATTATATTTTGAAGAGAAATTTCTGCCTGAAGTTGTAGCTTACACTGATTATATGCTACCTAATACAACTTATTTTGAAATTATTGAAATCATGCCTGACTTACCTGATAGCCTTCTATGAAGGTGTGACTGGATGGATAGATGAGGGGAGAGCGGTAGATGTGGTCTACCTCGACTTCAGCAAGGCGTTCGACACGGTCGGTCTCCCACAGCATCCTCATAGGGAAGCTTAGGAAGAGTGGGTTAGACAAATGGACAGTAAGGTGGATAGAAAACTGGCTGCAAGACAGAGCTCAGAGGGTAGTGGTTAGGGGCACAGAGTCCAGTTGGAGACCAGTGACGAGTGGTGTTCCCCAGGGGTCAGTACTGGGCCCAGTCCTCTTCAATATATTCATCAACGACTTGGATGAGGGGATAGAGAGCACCCTCAGCACGTTTGCTGATAACACAAAGCTGGGGGGGCTGGCTGACACACCGGAAGGCTGTGCCGCCATACAGAGAGACCTGGACAGGCTGGAGAGTTGGGCGGAGAGAAACCTTATGAAATTCAATAAGGGCAAGTGTAGGGTGCTGCACCTGGGGAGGAATAACCCCATGCACCAGTACAGGTTGGGGGCTGACCTGCTGGAGAGCAGCTCGGTGGAAAGAGACCTGGGAGTCCTGGTGGACAACAGGATGACCATGAGCCAGCAATGTGCCCTTGTGGCCAAGAAGGCCAATGGCATCCTGGGGTGCATCAAGAAGAGTGTGGCCAGCAGGTCGAGGGAGGTCATCCTCCCCCTCTACTCTGCCTTGGTGAGGCCACACCTGGAGTACTGTGTCCAGTTCTGGGCTCCCCAGCTCAAGAAGGACAGGGAACTGCTGGAGAGGGTGCAGCATAGGGCTACCAAGATGATTAGGGGATTGGAACACCTCTCTTATGAGGAAAGACTGAGGGAACTGGGTCTGTTTAGTCTGGAAAAGAGACGGCTGAGGGGGGACCTTATTAATGCATACAAATACTTAAAGGGTGGGTGTCAGGAGGATGGGGCCAGGCTCTTTTCAATGGTGCCCAGTGACAGGACAAGAGGTAATGGGCACAAACTTGAGCATAGGAAGTTCTGCCTAAACACGAGGAGGAACTTCTTTACTTTGAGGGTGGCAGAGCACTGGAACAGGCTGCCCAGAGAGGTGGTGGAGTCTCCATCTCTGGAGACATTCAAAACCCGCCCGGACGCGTTCCTGTGCAACCTGCTCTAAGGTGACCCTGCTCTGGCAGGGGGGTTGGACTAGATGATTTCCAGAGGTCCCTTGCGATTCTGTGATTCTGACAATATAACCATTTCCATAAACTAGTCCTGTGAATTTACTTTTGAAGGACACAAAGAATAAGCTACTTCTGGTTACTAGGTAATGCCGTTTTCCTTTGTATAACTCATCAGTGTCATTTGATGATGTGTTTGGTTTAAAAACATAAATAACAAAAAAGACCCCAAAACTGTCACTTGTTAAACATCAAGTGTAGAAATGTGTTCCCTCTAAGATTATTAGTTTACATTTTCCCAGTGTTGTGAGGGAAGGAGGTTGGGCAATGAAAAATTAATTCCAGATCTTCCTTTAATTATAGTTACAAGAGGCTTGTTGTCCTCTTTGACTTCTGTACTTCAGAATCTTTATTTTGTTCTCAAATTATTTTGTTTATTTCACAATATGAACAACTTGCAATAACGTAAATGTTACAAGTTAATAGAGAATTTGTTCAGGATGGATGGAACCAATATTTTGTACATGTTATATGCAATAATGGATTTTTGTAATATATGTGGCTTTCTGCTGTGTTTGTTTTTTTTCTTCACAGATCATTTCTCCTGAGTTTGCTGCCTACAATCCTGATTATTGGTTCTTTACTGTACACATTAAGAAGAGGCCCTGCAGGCTTAGGTCGAGCAGGGCGTGGAATGGGTGGACTCTTCAGTGTGGGTGAAACCACAGCCAAAGTCCTTAAGGATGAAATAGATGTTAAATTCAAAGATGTAGCTGGCTGCGAGGAAGCCAAATTAGAGATAATGGAGTTTGTTAACTTTCTGAAAAATCCCAAACAATATGAGGATCTGGGAGCAAAAATTCCAAAGGTAAGGAAATGATGACTTAGCAGACTTTATTCTTTTGATAGTCCTCAGTAGATTGGACTAGGAATGTTTACATATGCAATGCTTTCCAGATGCTTTTTTCTCACAGCCAGGAAAAAAAATAAATAGGCATTAAGTGCCAACAGTATAACTGTTGTGTCAGAAGATTTGCCTCGTGGAATACTTCATCTGTTCCCATGAAATGATATACAGCATGCATGTGTACCATCGTTCTTGTATATAACTGTTATAAAAATTATCATTTGGCTGTTTTGTCATGGGAGCCCATCTGATGACATACCTTTTTTTTTTTGGTTTTGGGGTGTTTTTTTTCAATGTCAGTCAAAGAAAATGCTGTTCCTGTAAATTTAAGACAGCATGGCAATGTTGTAACTAATTTTTTTTTTCCTTTTGTTGGTTTAAACGAGAGATGAATCTTCAGTTTGTTTCCTTGTGCAATTCTGCTTGGTAGAAGAAGAGCTAGTGGACTCAACATCATAACATGTAGATGTTTTTAAGATAACTTCGTAGGCCTGTATTACGTTTTTTTTCATGAGGAAAATATACCTGTTTCTCTTGCAGGGGGCGATTCTGACAGGTCCTCCAGGTACTGGGAAAACACTTCTAGCTAAAGCTACAGCTGGAGAAGCTAACGTACCATTTATCACAGTCAACGGCTCAGAGTTTTTAGAGATGTTTGTTGGTGTGGGTCCAGCTCGAGTAAGTGTTTGGCCTTGCTCTTTTATTTCAGTATTGGTTGTTGAAAGGACATTGTCAAGTTTGCGAGGCAAACGGTTTGATTATAGCTGGAATTCTTTCATCTATGCAGATTACTTACAGGTGATGCCAGATGCTTGTCTAAACACAAGAGTCATAAATGTACCTTTCATAAAAGGAAATTAAAGCAGCTCAATGTCTGGTTGCAGGCCATTGGGACCTTAAGGGTTTACCTCTTTGCAGGAACTTAAGAAAACAGAACTCTCCAAGCTCTGCTCTGAAGTAAATTTACTAGCTGGGATCAGAAACATGTAGCTCATGTGACTACTGCTATGTGAATGTCTCCTCCTGCTCTAAATTGTTCCCGTTTCTTTGAAGAACTTTATTCTCTTTGTGGTGTTAAACTCTTAGATATAAATAGTTGTCTGGGATGCACAAATGAACTTCTGATTGAAATAGTAGTCTGGGGGTCATGATTGACTTCTGGAGTTCAGGTGATTTAAATAAGCAAGTACATCTGTCTAACATTTTTTGTGCTTTTTTTTGCTTTAACTGGCAATAGTTAAGCTTAACTTAAAATAGCTCATTAAAAATGTATTAATTGGAGGGAGTTAGCTCTGTTCCAGTACATCCATTTTTCTTCAACTACTTTTTTATTACAACTACATCTCAAACATTCTATGTTAAATCTGTCTTCTCCTGTGTGGAAAGGAAGGACACTTAAATCTGCTGAAAAATATTCTATGAACAAGTTACTGATAATGTTTTACAGATGAGGAGGGCAACACAAAAAAATAAGGTTCCTCATAATGTCCCAAACTTATACTCAGTTTCCAACAGCTCATACCTTCACCAAACTCCAACCATCTTGTCTTAAGCCTTAAAAAGTATACTGCAAGGTGACACGCTTTTGGAAGACTAGGATTTGTTTGCCGCAAATTCTGCAAACAGACTTAAGAAAGCGTACTGTGGGTTTTATTCATGTTTAAAAATTAATTCTGGTAGCATGAAATGGAAGTGCTTTAGGGTCTTGATTTGAATCTAAAATTTGACAGGGAATGGCTCTGAACAGATCTATGCGATTTTGTGTCCTGTGAAAATTCACAGAACTCATTTTGACTAAGTTCTGCGAAGCCCTGAAAAACTGCGGTGTTCACATGTCTAGATGTGTTATAGGTTAGCAGATAAACTTTCCAAGATTTGGTCCTTAGTTTGTCACAGCTGTGCATGCATATGCCACTTGCAAGCCTAGGTCTCTTTCGATGGTCTTTTGCTGGACTTCTTCCAGTAATATACGTGGGAAAAGATAAGCGAAGCCAGGTCATTTTGAATCTTCTGAAAAGAGAAGAGGGAAGGGGAGTGGGGACACATGCAGGTAGACACGGAGCTTGGAACTGAGAATAACAGGAGCTGTTCGGAAAGTTAAATGCAGAAGCTAGTTGGGAGTGGAGGCTTCAATAAGGATGCAGAGAGAGACTGTGTAAAGAAATTGGGAAACGGAGCTGCTATGGAGGGGAGAGGGTATAGACAGAAAGTGGGGAAAAGACAGTAAAAAAACATGGGTGGTAACTGAAAGCCAGAGGGTATGGAGATAGTGATTGTGTATGGAAGATGAGTGGGGCTTCAAAAAGGGAGGATGCAGCGTAGAAGGGACTTTACCGAGAAACCATAAGAAAAGAAACTGATCCGTATCCTCTGGGTAAGTATTAGGTATCCTGAAATAATAATAGTACTCAGAAACTACCTTGTCATTAGCTGTCAATATACCTGAAAAGCCCCAAAGCAAAGTGACTTAACCTTTCCCTGCTGGTCTGTGCAGATGACTATCAGCTTTTACTACTGAGTGAAATCTGTTGACATAACAGTTGCTGCTTTGGCTATGAATCAAGGTTTCAACACAGCTGATAATTTCTGATGCCTGTAGAAAGCGAGATGAGAGTGTGTTTTAGTTTAATTTCCTAGGATTATTTGTGAATTTGGATATGCTAGAATTAAAACTCTTTTTAGCATATATGCATTATGGTAATTTTAATTCCATTCCTTATGAAAAATCGTTGTGTATTTCTGGATCTCTGTCTCTTTCCAACCAAAAGAGAGTTCATTTTGAGCATCTGACACTTTCTCCTTGTTTATCGTGTTCCTTCATACTTTATTCATTGTACTTTTTTCAAATTCTGTTTACAAATCAGTGACCTTCTGTAGTAGAGCGTACTGTCCAAAATTCGCATCTCTTCACAGCTGCTATACATTGTTTGTCATTGGAGAAGCCTTCTCTAATTGCATCTGTAAAGTATAAAGTAGTAAAGCTCTGAGCTGCATGTAATTCCTATTCAGGTCAAAACTTTTCCATAATTTCTCACTTCCTGTTTGCTCCAGTTCGATTCCTCAGTGTAGATCTGTTAACTCGCTGAACTGGTTTTAATGAGGTCCTTCAGATATGTTTGCAAGCAAAGTAACATTGTCATGTTGTGTCTTAAAGCCAATCACAGTGTGGTGTAACTACTACAGTAGAATTTTATAGGTAATCATAGAATCACAGGGTTGGAAGGGACCTCTGGAGATCATCTAGTCCAACCCCCCTGCCAGAGCAGGGTCACCTTAGAGCAGGTTGCACAGGAACGCGTCCGGGCGGGTTGTGAATGTCTCCAGAGATGGAGACTCCACCACCTCTCTGGGCAGCCTGTTCCAGTGCTCTGCCACCTTCAAAGTAAAGAAGTTCCTCCTCATGTTTAGGCAGAACTTCCTATACTCAAGTTTGTACCCATTACCTCTTGTCCTGTCACTGGGCACCATTGAAAAGAGCCTGGCCCCATCCTCCTGACTCCCACCCTTTAAGTATTTGTATGCATTAATAAGGTCACCCCTCAGTCGTCTTTTTTCCAGACTAAACAGACCCAATTCCCTCAGCCTTTCCTCATAAGACAGGTGTTCCAATCCCCTAATCATCTTCGTAGCCCTTTGCAGCACCCTCTCCAGCAGTTCCCTGTCCTTCTTGAGCTGGGGAGCCCAGAACTGGACACAGTACTCGAGGTGTGGCCTCACCAAGGCAGAGTAGAGGGGGAGGATGACCTCCCTCGACCTGCTGGCCACACTCTTCTTGATGCACCCCAGGATGCCATTGGCCTTCTTGGCCACAAGGGCACATTGCTGGCTCATGGTCATCCCGTTGTCCACCAGGACTCCCAGGTCTCTTTCCACCGAGCTGCTCTCCAGCAGGTCAGCCCCCAGCCTGTACTGGTGCAGGGGGTTATTCCTCCCCAGGGGCAGCCCCCTACACTTGCCCTTGTTGAATTTCATGAGGTTTCTCTCTGCCCAACTCTCCAGCCTGTCCAGGTCTCTCTGTATGGCGGCACAGCCTTCCGGTGTGTCAGCCACCCCTCCCAGCTTTGTGTCATCAGCAAACGTGCTGAGGGTGCTCTCTATCCCCTCATCCAAGTTATATCTTATCTGAAAGTCCCAAAAATTTTTTTCTGCTACTTGCTTAGGTCTTAGCCATTTTTCCAGACTTCTAGAAGTTAATTTGGCTTCCAAATAAATATTTGGAGGTGAATTTGTTTTTTCTAGCCCATGTAATGGAGAAGACAGTATGGCTAAGAGTCAATATTTATAACAGCATATTGTTAGAGTACAATGGTAAGTGCTTGTAAGTAAGCCTTAAGCTCACTGTAGGAGCTACATCACCCTGTTTAACTGCAGAAAAACTTTGAAGATTTTATTTCCTTAGTATGGAGAACTACTGTGTGGTAGCATGCCCGTTCACGTTCCAGTTCTGCTTGTAATACTGTACATTAAAGAAGAGCTCAAAAGAGAAACCTTCCTTTCAATTTCTGAAGTTTGGAGGCTTTTAGAGCTGAAGTTGAAGATTTATTTCAGTTATTCAGAAAAAGTGGTTATTTCTTAAGACTTCAAGTCGTTTAATAATTTATGGATTGAGAAGGGATTTGTCAACCCGTGGGCCTCCACACTGGTGATTCTTGCTGAGCAGCAGCTGCGGTGTAACTTATCATTGCCTTGAGAGCTGGCTGGAGGCATTGGAATGCTTATTAACAACCATCCTCAATTATAGTGATACTGGTGCTGATGTGTCTCTTCCCCTCCTGCCCACCCCCCAACTCTGAACAATTACAAACCAATCTGATATATATATTTCTGTTCCCCTATTAAGGTTAGAGACTTATTCGCTCTTGCTCGTAAAAATGCTCCATGCATTCTATTCATCGATGAAATAGATGCAGTAGGAAGGAAGAGAGGAAGGGGTAACTTTGGAGGGCAAAGCGAACAAGAGAACACACTCAATCAGCTTCTAGTAGAAATGGATGGTAAGTATTTAACATCTAATATTACATTATAATAATAAGGATAAGGGAAAGAACTTACACGTTTGTTCAGACCTTTTAACCAAGATTTGGGTTCTAGCTTAAATATGAGTTGAGTGTGTTTCCTTGCTTCCTAAAATGAAGAATCATGACTCATTTTGCTGCAGCCTGATGTTTTGCTAAAATTCATTCAGGAAAACCATCATTCTGCATTTGATAACTCTTTGTCATAGTTGAATAGGCCAAAAAAAATTCTTTGCATGAGACCAGTCTGTCTGTAATAAAAAAAAATAAAATACAGTCACCCATGCTGGTTCTGCAATTTCCTGAGCAGTTAATCTATTATTGCATTTTGAAGATAAAGTAGGATTTGATACAGTACTTCACAAAGCAGAGCCCAAGGTCGTTTTTTTGCTTGTTATGAAAAGCTGGACAATGCTCTAATAAATGGAAGTATTTTCAGCTTTAGGATCATTTGTTTAAACTGTCAGTTCTTATGTGGCTCTGTGAAGCAGGCAGTCTTTTTATTTCTGTTTTATTTTTTTTCTTGGAAATTATATTTACAAAGATTTTCTTTGTTGCATTTCTTCAACAGGATTTAATACAACCACAAATGTAGTCATTTTGGCAGGTACTAACAGGCCAGATATTTTAGACCCTGCTCTAATGAGACCAGGACGCTTTGACAGGCAGATTTACATTGGTAAGTTTTATCTGCATCACTACATATTTCTTCATTTATAGAATACCACTGAAATCACTGCAGCTGTAACTATGTAACTTCCTTGCACACATTCAATTAGAATATATATATTTGTGAAAAGTAAAAGCATACTTCTTTAATCTTAAAGGACCCCCAGATATAAAAGGAAGAGCATCTATTTTCAAAGTTCACCTTAGACCTCTGAAATTAGACACCGTCTTAAATAAAGATAACCTAGCAAGAAAACTCGCATCACTAACACCTGGTTTTTCTGGTAAGTGACTCCTAATGCCACTATTCTTCTGCATTTACTATATAAGCTGTAGACATTTTATCCCTACTACTGGTTTTCTTGCACTTGATCTTCTGAATGGTACTCTTATCTTGTTTACTGGTACATCATAAAATTCTCTTTGCCTGTTTGAGCAAGTAGGAGATGTTCAAGGGTCTTATGTTTTGTCTGCCTCAGTCACGGTGACATACGAAATGGCAGTTTCTTCTGTCTTCAGTAAAAGCAATCCAGAGATTTCTCATTGCTATCACTTGTGTGTGTATTCTTCCTTTTAATATGTTTGTTGGATTCTTCGAGCACTACTAGAGAAGACCTGGGTTTTGTGGTGTTTGTGTGCACGTTCTGTAGGGGGATTTCTGTAGGAATGTAAAAACTTTTCCCTGGAAATTGTGTTTTAACCTTTTGTTGAATTAGGAATGGATATGAGAACTTTCCTTACTGGCTTGGAATTTAATCCATTTAAAATCTGTGTTGACCAGTAGTTGAATTCTCCACTGTTTCCGTGGTCTATAGAAAACAGTTTTCTGAGGTCTGATTGTCAAAACTTCTGGTAATTGCAGTGATGGTGTTTAAAAAGTAATCTCAATAGCAATCCTGCAAATAATGTTAACAAGACATGGATGGCTTGAAGCCAGTAATGTGAAAGGGTATCCTTTAGAGATACATCAAGGTCTGAGCTATTACTGGATCCATATGTAGGAAATTTATTCTGGTAAATATATACAATCCTAAGTGCAGTCTGTTGCCAACAGAAAACTTACAGAAGGTAGGATATATCAAACAAGCACTTAACTGGTAATAAGTTCTATTTGGTAGCTGTCTACCTAAGAGAAGAATCCTAAATCCTATAACCGTAGTGCATATATTTAAATATCTCTTAAAGAATTAAGCTATATGTAATGAACTATTTCAGAGGATTACCTTTAATAATCTATAAGAATCTATAGAAATCTTACTTCCAGATAAGGTTATCTTTATGCTAGACTGAGAGGAAAGCTGTTGAAAATGATCAGTAATTCCTGCCTTTTGCTTTTAGGTGCTGATATTGCTAATGTTTGTAATGAAGCTGCTTTAATTGCTGCAAGGCATCTCTCAGATGCTATCAACCAAAAGCATTTTGAGCAAGCAATTGAAAGAGTTATTGGAGGTAGGTGAATCACATCAATCATTTCTCAAAAATTGTAATATAATAGGTGACTTCCTATTTGAGATAGAGAGATAGAGATAGATAGAGATATATATATATACACACACACACATATACATATGTACATATATATATAAAAAGCCACACTTTGACTCTTTCTCCTGTTCAAGGTTGTATTTTTTTTTTCTCTCCTAAATACACTGGAGACTTGGGAAAGTAGTATCCTGTCTATATTGCTGACTTCTGTAATGGAGAAAGGGGTAGGGAGAGAAACTTCATAAGGATGTTTTTCTGATTTCTTCAAAATGGCAAGAGGAATAGCTGTTTGGATTTGGCAATGCTTTTAACTGCTGTTAGCCTGGAATAGTCTAGAAAACCATTTGATTATTACAGTGCAAATGTTTTATTTAAACGTTTGAATATTCTTAAGAACTTATACTTTGAAACTAGAAAATCTAATTAAGGACAAGCTTACGGTAAAACTTGGAAGAAACAAATTTCTAAATCTTGCAAGTTTTGTTTTAGTTTTTTTTAAAAAAAAACTTTTTCTTTAGATTGTATACGTGACATCTAAGTATTGCTCACCGTGTTTCTAAATGAGATAAGGGATTTCAGTGGAGAAAGCTATGTCTGAAAGTATTAATCAAATTTATTTTATAAAGGTTTGGAAAAGAAAACTCAAGTACTGCAACCAGAAGAGAAAAAGACAGTAGCATATCATGAGGCAGGGCATGCAGTTGCAGGATGGTTTTTGGAACATGCTGACCCCCTCTTAAAGGTAAAGGAAACTAATTTGAACTAGTAACTTAATAGTAGCATGGACAGCATCTTTCTTCTCTTCCTGCTCCCCCCAATGTTTAGAGGGTATTAAAATACGTAATCTCGCAAAAGATTGTGTAAATCTTGAAGTATTTTTTATGATTCAATTCTCGTAGCTTTCTTAACTGTTTCTGACTAAGCTGTTACAGGATTTATAGCATAAATGTCTTTAGAAAGAGAAAGGGACTTGCTCTTCCCACAAATCTGCCTGCCTTGATAGCTGCATTTTCTCTGAGGCTTTTAGTACAGATCAATGGTTTAGTTAATCTTACCAGGTTATGCAGGTAGATACCTCTTCAGGAATATAACTATAAAAATGATCATCTAGAGACTGATCTTAGTTTTAATTTGCTTTTTGCATGCACAGCTTGACAAGTTGAAGATAAAGGAAAAGGCGTCTCAGTCTCTCACACTTGCTTTAACATTCATAGTTTTGCTTGGCTGTGTTCTTAACCTCATCTGACTTTCAAGCTTAAAATTAATCTTTACAATTTACTGCAGGAAGGAAGGACATTAGTAAACGTAGAAACTCCTCCAACTATTCAGATACTGAAGATGCAGAAATGCTGTATCTGTTATCGAATACTTAAAGGCCAATACATAATTCTAAAAGAATTGTGGATTTTCATTAAAAGATTTAAAAAATACCGTACACTCTTTGGAAAAGATATGACAGTGGTCTTACCTTTCTTTTCCAGATATTCTAGTAGTTGTTATCCCAGTTTAGAACTAGCCAGGGCTTTTAAGGATAAATCACAATGAGGGCAAAACTGTAAATGGAAATAATGTCTGAATTAAACTTCAAGGGTGAGTATGGTATAGGTTGTGGTATTAAAAATTAAGTCAAACCAAAGAATGCTTTATGGTTTTTAGCACTACTTAGTTCTAGCATTCTGTTAATTTTGATTGTAGGTATCTATTATCCCACGTGGTAAAGGACTGGGTTATGCTCAGTATTTACCCAAAGAACAGTATCTTTATACCAAAGAGCAACTACTTGACAGAATGTGCATGACTCTGGGCGGACGTGTATCTGAGCAAATCTTCTTCGGAAGAATTACAACTGGTGCCCAAGATGACTTGAAGAAGGTGACCCAGAGTGCGTATGCTCAGGTATGTGCAGAGTTGTGAGGTTTGGGTTTTTTTCTTACAGTTTTCCTTATCTACTGCCTAACAGTAGTATTTTGAAAGGATGCAATTTGATCAGGTATGTCCCTCAAAAGCCTAACTTCAAAAAATACTATGTGATTAAACTTTATGAGGTTGTTGTATAGAGATGCTGATGAGTCAAGTATTTTGTTGTAGTGTTACAACAAGAGTCCGGGCTTTGATTACTCTCCTACGTCTGCCCGCAGGAACATATATGCTGCAGTTGTGTTCAAATGCATGTGGAAATGATATACTTGTAAAATGGAATTTAGTGCTCAGATTTGATCATCTGACCCTACTTTTACAATTGCCCAGTTTGAAGACCCAATTTGAATTCACATGTGTAACTAAATCCAGAAAACCTTGTATTTAAGCAGTATTTGCTGTCAATTAAGGCTTCTGAAATTAGTTTGTGTTTGTACCATATCAGCTATTGTAGATGAGTAATTTGAAACCTTATCAGTGTAATGAGTCACCTAAGTGTAGCTGTGTGCTATGCACTGGTGCTTTATTCCATTTCCTGCATCAACGCAAGAGCTGTCATTTTGTAAGACACTCACGCACTGAGCAAGAGAGAAGTTTTTGGAGTGCACTTCTCTTCCCCTGCACAACACTTACCCCCCACCCCTAAACCACACACACTGTTGCCCCAGGTCTGTAAGTAAATGTGTAATGAGATGCTGTTAAAGTTCTTCGTATGGGATCTTCAGTAACTCTCGCTCAATTTTAAATTAACGAATGTTTAAATATAAAGACTGTGGTTCACGTGAACCAGACATGTACCATCTCCAGAGAGAACTGGGGGCTTAAATAAAAATACAGAACATTTCTTAAGGAAACAGGTTAAGATGCTTGGTTCTAATGCTGAGGTCTCTGAATTCTGAATATTCTTTGTCCTAGCTATATTCAACTTGCAAGGCCAAGCAGAAAAGGTGCCGCTTTAGTAACCATCAAATTGATAGTGACCATGGAGTGCGTATATAAAAAGCACTTTGAAATTATTTCTGCCTCCACTGGAGTAAAATGAAACTTAAAACATCCATGTTTGGCAACCAGAGGAGTTAATATTCAATAATGTGTCAAGCAAGATAAGAATCACTTTCACCTTTGTAGAGGGATGTCTTGGGATGAAGTATAGCATATGTTTTTTACATATGATAAGACAAAATCTTCAAGACCCTCTACTTTAATCCTCAGGTTAATTTATCTATATGGGTGAGTGGAATATGCTATACTTCACAAGCATTTTTCCAATTCAAAATGCTTCTATTTCTGGTAAAGGAAAAGAGTTTTACTGCTTAATGAAGGATGAAGTGGTTTTTGTCTGTAATATCTTAAGTATTAACCAGCAAAGCATTATGTACATCATGAGTAACCACCTTTAAATGGTGGCTTTTGGAGGCTTCAATTTAATCATTAAAAAGGAATAAGTGAAAGTCAACTAGGGTAGTTCAGCTTAGGTAGACTTGAGTTTTCAGGGGGCAGTTGGTTTTAGAGGAAAAGATTGGGGGATAGCAAAATGAATTCCTCCTTTCAGTTTTGTTTACCAGATTTTACATGGACATACCCTAAAAATCTTAATCTCTCTTCTTTGATTGATTTTTTTTTTATTTTTTTTTTTCTTCAGATTGTTCAGTTTGGTATGAATGAAAAAGTAGGGCAGATTTCCTTTGACCTCCCTCGTCAAGGAGACATGGTATTAGAGAAACCTTACAGTGAGGCAACTGCCAGATTGATAGATGAAGAAGTACGGTCACTTATTAACATTGCTTATGACAGGACAGTAAGTCTTCTGACCGAGAAGAAAGCAGAAGTGGAAAAGGTGAGCATTACAATATTTTTATCTGCCAAGTTCCAGCTGGTAAGCTGGAATCTGAATTGAACTAAGTAGATTAAACATAGTGACTATATATAAAGTGTATGAGAAAGTTTGCTTAAAAACTGTTCGATGTCGTTTTGAGAGTGTGTCACAAGACGTAAAATAAGTAAATAGAAATCTCCTTTTGTGTTGCAACACCTCTGAAGTTCTCATGAACTTCATTTAACATCCCTCCCCCCTTATAAGGTCAATATTCATTTGGAAGGTTGAAGGGAAGAGTCTGTCAACTAGGGCAGGCTTTAGTAGACGTACTAGAAAAATATGAAACTTAAACCCAAACATGAAATACCAAGGTTCCAATTCATTAGGCTAAAAGAAGCTCTGTAAGAAGGGAAGTCCATATAACTTCCTTTCTCTGAATTCCTTTTGAACATTAAATAATCTTTCCACCGTCTCCCTTGCTTGCCCCCTGGCTGCTTGTGGTCTGCCTCACTGCAGCGGTAGGTGCCCTTGTGCGTATTCTCTTCCTCCACACCAGAAAGCCTGATTCAGCAAAAGGATAATTTTCCAGGGCAAGCATGTGATGGGCTTACTGACCAGAAGACAAGTTTGTATGGATTCGGTAAATGGTGGTGTAGTAGGTCACCATCCCAGAAAAGATACGGAATATGGTTTGTGCTGAACAATGCACTCCCTGACCCAACAAGGCTACAAACTACACTGGTGCGGTGTTGTACACATTGTAACTTTGTGGCGCTCTTCAGTTTGTAACACACCAGCAGCCCTATTGAACAGTCTGGTTTGATAGGAAGGGAACGCTTGTTTTCATCTATAGCTTGATGTCTTGCCTCAGGAGCCTTTTGGCAGCAGGGCAAGACTGCTGTTCTGAAGCAACAAGAACAGCAACAGTTGCCTTAGGGAGGGCATTTTGCCAAATCTTAAAAGTAGGATTAAGAAAATGGTATTTTTGGTACCTAAATGCTCACAGGGGAGAAAAATTATGTATTCAGTGAACTCTGAGCAACCTGATCCTTTTTCTATCTAAATTAATCAGTCCTGAGTTTGGTCCCACACTACCTTAACAAACTCTTCAAAGAGAGCCAATTTAGGTATTTTGTGTGACATAGCTTATTGCTATTCCAGGTTGCTCTACGACTACTGGAGAAAGAAGTACTTGATAAAAGTGATATGCTAGACTTGCTTGGCCCAAGACCGTTTGCAGAAAAGTCTACTTATGAAGAATTTGTTGAAGGTACAGGAAGCTTGGATGAGGATACTTCACTACCAGAAGGCCTTAAAGACTGGAACAAAGACCGTGAAAAAGAGAAAGAGGAGACAACAGCTGAGCAGGTCGCTAGGCAGATCAGAGGAGGGATGCCATTTTAACTGCAAAGTGTGTGGTGATGTTGACTTGCACTCTGGAAGAGAAACAAACTCACCTAGTTTGTACTTCAAAACAAAAAAAATATTTATTCAACCAAACTGTATTAGGGATGGGTGGAAGAGTGATCTCTTGTGATGAGATAAGGATATTCTGCTCCCAATTTACATATGCGATATCATCAGTTCACTGGTAAAAGATGATCATCTTTCATTTGTCAACTGAAGAAACATACATTGGATTTGAGCTGCAGTAGAATGCCAGAACTGAGCCTCTCAAACTTTGAAACAGTTCAGATTCACGCACAAACTTTGTGGCACTGGTTTCTCTTTTTTTTAAAATGTATGTAAGCTTTAAATAAATTAAAGTTTTTTGATTATTCATCTAAAGTATACCTGTATGTGACCTGTTTCAAAAAAAAAAAAAAGATAATCATACAAAATGCATTGTTGAATGCTTAGCCAAAAGTCTGGTCTTACAGAGTACTAGCTTTGCAAAACTGTCAGCTCTTTGGTCTGACCCTTTTCCTCTCCACCTTTCATTTTGATTTTAAAATGAGTCTGTTTACAGAGAACTGCCATGTAAGTTGACAGTGAAACTGGACACCCACTTAAATATCTTAAAGTGTACTCTTGTTCAGTGTCTTCAAGTCTGAAACTCAGTTTGGCTCCTGCAGTTTTCTTAGTTTTTTACAGAGTTCTGTAAGATATTGAACATATGAATGTGTTGTGTAAATACAGTTTGAGTCAATAAAATCAGTACTTTTCTGAACAAAGCTTGTCCTTTTTTTGCTGGTTCCTTGGTATAAAATTTAGACCAATACAAAGCTTCCTCTTAAGCGTAAAATTTTGTTAAAGTAGGGCAGCAAGATTGTGCTCATAAATACCAAAACCAGCAGATGAATACAATGGCGCTAAATTGGATTGTCAGAATTCCGTGTTGGTTTGCTTAACCTAAAGCTTCCTTCTCCCCCTGCTTAGTTGAATACAGTTGTCTTAGTGTAGTCATCTGCTTCTGGTTTATCAGATTTATCAGCTGGAGAATCCAGCTGTTCAAAAATTAACTGACGGTCTCCCTATCCCAGAAGAGAGGGAAGTGTGGATGGTGGGGTGGTGGTTAAGTGGGGATGGGGAACGAACCAAGCTTCTCTGCTGGACAACAAATCCTTTGAGACTTAAGACTGAGAGGGCAGGTTAAGGAAGTAACTAGTGATTGATTCCATCTGTATGTTGCAACACATTGCGAAGCAGGATGACAAAGGAAAAAGTTGTCTCTGAAAGGTCAGACACAAGCTCTTTGCTTGAGTTATTTGAAGTAAATTGTTTATGGAAATCATTCTTTTGGGATTTTTTTTTTTTTTCCTTCATGATGAAGCTGTTGCCGTCCCTGTTGCCTGGCTTTACGGTGAAGAGGAACAAGGGAAACAGCAAATACAGCCATTGAGGGCATATTTACTGGGAATTTTTAGTTGTTAACACTTCTGAGTATCTCTATTGCATTCGTTGTTGTAAAATGAATGACAAGCAAGAGAGCATCCTGAATAAAACTAAACTTCAGTTCCTTTATTATTGAAGTCAAAGCTTAGGGTGAGTTATTGCAATAGTAAACTTGTTTTGTAAAACTTAAATCTTGCACACACGGTAAAGTAGCGACTGATTTCTGTGCATATGCTCTAGTGCTGTACCTTACATGTACTTTGTATTAATGCCTCATTTGTTCTATTTCCCCTCCCCATTGAGCTGAACATTCTTGTTTGGAATAGGCACTTTGTAGCCAGTGCTGAGGACTAAATGTGCTTATGTTGTAAAGGTCAGAATTGTGCATTTCCTCATTCCTTACTTAAAAAAAACCACAAAAACAACAACCAAAAACACGAACCACAACCCCCCCAAATAAAAACTCTTCCCAATGGCACTACCAGGCTGTAAAAGAATCATCTCCTCTCCAGGAAATGTTTTCTCTTACTCCCTATCGGTGCTGTTTACTTGTAAATCTCACTCTTGTTTAGTTGCAGCATGCAATTAATGAGCATATGATAATGTAAAGGAGAGGCAAGTCCCTTTGCCCTGATTTTAGAGTATTAACTTGCTTTGTATAGTCTTACCTCAGAAAGCCTTAATATTTGGCGCCACAAGTGGCGGAAGTTGACTATGTTGGGAGTTTGGAATCAAGACAAAGATATGAGAAGGAAAAGAAAAAAAAAAAGCTGTTTACCCGACCTGCTTCTTTAAAGACTATTAGCCGCCTCCTACTCACAAATTTAAGACTTCAGGTGGTTTAGCATAAATCAAGAAAACTGAGTTTAGTCTGTGCTGTGGCTGCCAATGAGGCCAGAGTGATTCCAGTTGCAAACACATTGAGCAGCACTGCCTCAACTAGCAGGGGCTTGAGCACACAGGCAGCCACCCAGTTCCCTGCTCCTCCCAACGCTGGGAGAAGGAGCAGGTTTAGACCCTCTTTCCCAGCCTGGCCCTGTTCCTAAGAGGTGACCACCTTTTTCCTAAGGAGATACAAATGCAAGAGAAGAAGTGGAGAGAAGTCCTTTCAGGCTGCAGAGAAATCAAGAGCCTACGGTGGCTTGGTCAAGGTAGCCTGCGCAGGGATGGTCATGTCTGTAAACAGAGGGTCTGCCCCATTCCTTGCTGGCTTCGACCAGAGCGACTTTACAAAGCAGCCGTCCCATCTGGTTCCATTCCTATTCCTGTCCTGATAGCACACCTTCTTCCCACGGCACACCTCACCCACTCCCTCTTTTCAAGTGGTGTAGGTTGCTAGGGTTTTTTCTCCTCATCCTAGTGCTGGCAGAGGTGTTTGTGTCTGGGCAGTACTCGGAGCTGCGCTTCTAGACCTTCTTTGGTCTTGTCCTGGCAGCCTGCTCCTATGTATTTCTCAGTGCCCAAGTGCAAAGCAATAAAAAGGGGAGAAAATGAAGGTGGGCTTGGCACAGAAAGAAAAGGTGCAAAAGATTAGGTTGAAAAACTAGGGGGAAAATGAAAAACACGTAGGTGAGGAATGTGAAAAGAAGGAGGAACAAGCTAGGTTGGACTCGCCAGGTAGATTTCAAAAGAGAGGTTTCCACGGAAAAAGCAGGAAATTATTTGAAAGGAAGTGCAACTGAAAGGATTGTTCACCAAACCTGTTACTAAAAACAAGTTTCTGCTTTATTCCAGTAAGCGATGATGATTAGAGCTGCTTGACTGAAGAGGAATAAGAACAATTTGTGCTTCCCATGGCTTTCTTACTGCTTACAGGCAAGCTGGTCCTCTGACAATGTTCCTACTACAGGTCCCTGGGTTCATTTTGATGGGTTGGTTTTTGGTTTGTTTTTGTTTTTTCCTAAGATCAGATGGAATATCTGTCTCCTTTTATTTTCTAAAGAGGCTGTTAGTTTGCCTCCCTCACCCCCATTCATTCTAGACATTCACATCAAACAGTTGCAAGTAAGCACATGTGAAAGAATGGCTGAGCCAAAGCAGGATCAGAGGACGTATTCCGGTCTGGATTCCACAGGCTCTAAGTCTATATTCTGGATTTTGAGTCAGCGTACAAAAAGAAATAAAGAATAGGCTGGTTCAGCAAGTGAATAACTCAATTATTTAGGAACTCCAAGATTCCTGGCATTTTTAAAGTATTAACTTTTTTTTTTACCACAGTAATATCAAAATTTATGGCTGGGACCTAGTTGCGAATTCTGTATTACAACAAAAGGCGGTTCTACAAGCTGCAAGGTGGTTGGTTTTTTACTTCATTCAGAAGAAGCTATGCTACTGCTTTAATTAAAGTCTGTGCCACAGCTGTATGAGTGCAGGCTCTGAGTCTGTAACACATTCTCCTGGCTCTTGAAGCCAACAGCCTGCCATTTATAATGGATCAACTAAACTTCGAAGTTTAATGGCTTTATTCCCCATGGACTGGGGACTAAGTATTAATTTCTCTTTAACACATACTGTGTTTTAGTTTAATCTCATTCCTTAATAAACACATGGCCACAACATACTGCAACATTTATAAAATGCATATTTAAAGGTGCCCTATTGCAATTCATAAGTGCTTTAGCATTTATGCCATTGCAAAGAACGCGGCCCCTGTGAATTTGCTGACTCCATTGTGACCCTTCGAACAGTAATCAGCCCGGCCCTCCCAGTCTCTGCCTATACACCTGTGCCAAAGCCAGTTTGGTTAGTGTGTGCCAATGACTGTCTGTCTCAACCCATGAAGTCACTTTATATAAAAAACTTGTACTTGGTTAAAACCAGTTTAGTACCATTTCTGCGTAGAATAAAATCGGGCAGACAGCTTCATCTTATGTGATTAACAGTTGCCCGGTTCATACACTTTACAAAATACCGTTTCATTTCCCGAATCCCAAACTAACAAAACATAACATCATCTTGTTAGGAGCAAAGGATCTTTGGAAATTACACTGTTTGTAAAGTGCCTTTTTAAGTATTGAGCAACGCTTTTGCTTAGAAAGTGCTTCTGAAGGCAAGACGAAAAAGAGCAAAGAGTTCCTGAAACATTTGAAGTTTGGATTTCCGGAGGGTTTCTCCTTTGTTTGCTTGTTTTGTTGCCTAGAAACTGACCTAAATAAGAGACTCCGTGACTCCATGTACACAGACTGTTCTCTGGTAGAGGCTCTCTAATGGAGAAGGGCTGTTTAATTGATATGAGCTGAAAGATAAAGCATGCAAGAAGAGTGAATGCCCAACAGCCACTTTGTCAAGGCAGCAAGTCAGCTGGGTAAGACGAGATCTTTCTGTATCGGCTTTAGTGTAAAAGCTGTTGTTCATCTTTCATTTTGCCAGCTGTTTTGAATATTGTGGATAAATACTTTTATTTGTACTTTTGTTCTTAATTTGTTCTTAATTTGTCCAGACAGACATCCATAGCATCTATAGGCGTGGTGAACTTACTTATAAACCTAGGTAGAGAAATATATCGACACATAGCCTCTCCCGACACAGGAGTTCTGTGGAGTATCTGAATTTCAGCTACATGGGCTAGGTGGAATGGAGATAAGAATAGCACTGGTAATTTTCTGGTGATAGCCAGAAAAACAGGGGACCAGCAAGATATTGAAGTGTCACTTTAAACCACAAGGGTCCTTACAGAACACATCACAAATGGATAGATTTCATATGTATAATCTGTGATTATTCAGCTGCAAGTGATGAAGTCACACAGCATAAATCCAGTTTCTGCCTGCAGCTCACTGGATATTTATATAGCATTGACTGCCCAAAACACTTTTGCTTGAGAGGATACTAATCTTTTTTATTTTCTTTTTAGAGGTCTGGAGTCAAATATCACTGTTAACAGTTACTGTACAGAATAGCTAAAAATTTTTTCTTCTTTTTATTATGAATAATTTTTGTTCTTGGCAGTTTAGTATTGTACATTTGGTACAGAATGAATACTTCAAACCCACAAGATTTTCTTACTCATAATTGGATGAAAATAGCACGGCTCCATTTTGTAACTTTTCATGCCTACTTTACGTCTTCTCTTGTGCAACTTTAGGGACGACAAACTTTGTTTGGAAAAAAAAAAAGATCCCAAACTAGCAATCTCTGTGTTCAGACTCTTAGGTGAAAGTCTTAACAGAATGCCTTACATTTGTCTCTTGAATAGAAATGGCCTGATTTCCAGAAATACTGAATGTCCTCAGTTCTCAGTTACCTCAGTGGACTATGAAGAGCACCTCTAACATCTGAGACTCATGCTCTTCTTTTTTCTTTTTTGAAGCCTAAATACAGATTTATAAGCCTAATTATTAGAAATCCAGATCTGGGAATTCAGCCTGGAAAATAGCGTACTTAATTTCTTTATTCATTGATTTCTTCTTCATCATCTTCAAACGCTTCCTCTCCATCATTTGCTGTTGCTTCTTGGTATTGCTGATACTCTGAAACCAGATCATTCATGTTGCTTTCTGCTTCTGTAAATTCCATTTCATCCATTCCTTCTCCTGTGAACCAGTGGAGGAAAGCCTTTCTCCTGAACATGGCCGAAAACTGCTCTGAGATCCTTTTGAAGAGCTCTTGAATAGCAGTACTGTTGCCAATGAACGTGGAAGCCATCTTGAGGCCACGAGGAGGTATGTCACATACAGCCACCTTGACATTGTTTGGGATCCACTCTACAAAGTAACTGCTGTTCTTGTTCTGGATAGCCAACATCTGCTCATCAACCTCTTTCATCGACATGGGACCACGGAAGACGGTAGCCACTGTCAAATATCGCCCATGTCTTGGGTCACAGGCTGCCATCATATTTTTGGCATCAAACATCTGCTGGGTGAGCTCTGGAACGGTGAGTGCTCGGTATTGTTGGCTGCCTCGGGCTGTCAAAGGAGCGAAGCCTGGCATGAAAAAGTGAAGGCGTGGAAAAGGGACCATATTTACTGCCAGCTTCCGGAGGTCAGCGTTTAGTTGGCCTGGAAAACGCAGGGATGTAGTTACCCCACTCATAGTAGCAGAAACCAAGTGGTTTAGATCGCCATATGTTGGAGTGGTGAGCTTCAGGGTGCGGAAGCAAATGTCATACAAAGCTTCATTGTCAATGCAATAGGTTTCATCTGTATTTTCAACCAGTTGGTGGACTGAGAGTGTAGCATTATAAGGCTCCACCACTGTATCAGAAACCTTTGGAGAGGGCATGACACTAAAGGTATTCATTATCCTGTCCGGATATTCCTCTCGTATCTTGCTGATGAGTAGGGTTCCCATGCCAGACCCTGTCCCTCCTCCCAGAGAATGAGTGAGCTGAAATCCTTGCAAGCAATCGCAGTGTTCACACTCTTTTCTTACCACATCAAGTACAGAGTCAACTAACTCTGCCCCTTCTGTATAGTGTCCTTTAGCCCAGTTGTTTCCTGCACCAGTTTGTCCTAAAATAACACACAATAGGGAAAGAAAATATAGAAAATTATTGGTAAGATTTGGTATTTGCATGCCAAATGGATTCACATCTGTAACAAAAGCTGCTATAAATCTGTCAGGTAGATAACTGTGCTCTTCAGTTTTGCCTACAATGTCTTTGGAAGTATCAACTTTAACTTCTTACATAGTCCCCTTTTACCTCAAATCCCTGGTAGTTTTCATTTATGCCTTTGGGTGGTTTTTTCTTTTTTGGTATTTAACCTTCCATAAATGCAAAGATGGTCTTGACTCCTTGTTTTGAAAGCTTTCACACTCACAATCCTGCTTATTCCATAAACACAAGATGACTGTTTAATATTTAAATACTTTCTGTTTATAAGGACCATGATGTATACAAAACTAAATCACAGATACACATTTCTAAATGAAAGGTTCTTGGACTGCTCCTGTGAGACACAGAGGCATTGTTGTCATTCAAGGATAAGGCTGGGCTCCAGAAGTCCTATTTAACTTGTTATATCAAGAACTATAGCTTTTTTTAATTCATGGTTACCTAGCCTGAATAAAAACACTGATTGACAGAAACGTCAAGAATGTTCTTTCAAAAACTTGGAAGTTATTAAGCGCCTTTTTGCTTTTACTGGCTTCCCTACAAACTCACTATTCTTCAGGATCTGCAAAGCAACTTGCAAAATTGGATCACTGATGTTTCATGAGCCCCTTATTTTCTCCCAAAGGCTTCCATTTGCCTTTTATGTGCCACTCAATGTATTAAGATGGACAATCTGGACCCTTTGCTATGTCACCATTTTGTTATTACTTAGATAGCAAGAAGGATTAAATGGGGGACCAGTTTTTTAATACTCCTGTTCCTCACAGTGACTACCACATACATACATTGTGCCACTGAACTCACTTAGTGGTAACTCTTGTGAGTGGTATTCAGAAAGAGCAATAGTTTCAGAATTAGGCATAGGGCTGGCAGCTTCTGCGTTGTTCTCCAAGACCTTCCCCTTCCTTCCTATTACCATGTCTCATTTCAATTCCCAGTGCACTGTGTTGGTGCCAAACATATGAATCAGGGAAACTGCTTGCTGGGATATTGTTTAAATATGATGCACTTTATTTTCACTGCATAAATGCTCGGTTTCCTCATGATGTATTTGGTTAGTTAATGCATTGTTCTATATGTTGCTATATTTTTCTTTCTCTGAACCTAGGGAGCTCAGCACTTCCTGCCCAGCTGGGCAAAGCACAAAGTAATATCCTTCCAGAACCGAATATGTTTGTAACCATCTACAGTCTGCTTGAGCAGATCCCCTACTACAGATAGGGCAGCACACCAGGCTGCATACTAACAAGCAGACATCACTCCAAGATGTAGAAGAATCCTAACAAAGCCAAATTCTGAGTTTAGGACTTTATTTTGCAGATTGCCTCTTGTGTCACTGTCCTTCTTCAGTGGGCAATGAGATAAGGAAAAAATAGAGAATAGGATAGAAAGGAAAACAGAAACAAAGAATAAGGTCTCCCTCTGGTCTGAGCTAAAACTACTGTATTTGGAGTGTATGATCATGTACTCAATATACCTGAATGAAATCCTGATTAATGGTCCAGGGTTACTTGCTACGGAGACATGGGCACATTGCAGGTATACAGAAGGAGAGGGAGAAAACACCTCCAGCAGAATGAGCCAGCCCTAACAGCCTGGGGTACAGCAAGTATGGAACTGCCAGCTTCTGCCACAAAACCCTTTGTGGGCCCAGGCCAGATATTTGAAAGAGAAAACAAAATGCTTTGTTGGCTTTTGACACAGAAGATCATTACTTCAGCGCTCAGGCAGCCATTCTGCATTATTCAGCAGGTTGGGAGGATAGTGCCTGATGCTGGCAGGGGCCTCTGTCAGATACAAGCTGATCACATGCTGTTGGTTCATTGTTAGCTTAGCAGGAACGGGGTACAGTGAACTGGACTATTGTTGAAGACACTCTGAATTGATTTTGCGCTGGTTTTACTGGTGGTATGCCAAACTGTAAAGCTCCAGTTTAGGTATTTCCCTAGGTCAGGTGAATTTACTTTCAGAGGGCCTGTGTTGTCCATGCAGGAAAAAGTGAGTGGAAGGAGAAACCTGAATATAAAAACATACTTCATAAAGCTGCCTATCTCTGTGGCTTTTCTTCCCAAGCTTACTTCTACATGTCGTAAACTAAAATTCCTTTAAAAGACACCTTTAACATCTCTGCCATAGAGTATACAGGAGAACAATAGGGATAGCATTAAAAGTTAGTGAAAGGCTTAAAGTGACTCTGTATGGCTTCTTACTCCCCACCTCAACGGCAACAACCCAGACTTCAGTTTGTTTAATAACACCCAAATAATGTTTATCTTTTCTCTGTCTGTCCCTGGCATTGTTCCTTCTTTATGTTAATACAATATACCAAACTAAGTTGCAACCTAAGCTTGCCTTGGCAGGAGGAAATGTGTTTTGTGGCTAGTGCAGACTTGGAAACCAAAAGGACAGGAGAGTTCTCGTGGTAGCTTTCATTCAGGCTTCCTGTTTCAGTAAGTGGATCACTTAACTTTCACACGCTGTTTCTCCTTTAATGCAAAGGCACCGATAATGCTTCTGTACTCCATAAGGATGCCATGAAAATTAATCCTGGTAATGTGCATTTTTAAGCTTAGATGCAAAGTACTACAGAAATCCAAAGTAAAACAGTTAAGGCCAAAACAACCCTCTGCAAGAACTCTGCAAATCCAGAAGTTCCCCACATGCTCTTAGACTGCTCCTCATTATGTTGGAAAATAACCCAGTAACCGGCTATATATGACAGTGTTTTCCATATTGCAGTTGTTCATCCTCCACTGTTTACTATACTGTAAGGATCTGCTGAAAAAGTCGAATTACACAGCCTATAAACAATTTCATGCTCAAGCATTTAATGTGAACTGAAGTGAAGAGTAGTCTGGTTGGTTTGTGGCTGAGGTTTCCTTCCCCCTGTCCATTTTCTGCAGAATTTCCATGCATTTTCTTGTAGAGAAGCAGTCTGAGAATTTCTCTAGAGTTCATATATATATGGAAAGCAAATGTACTTTATCTGAATACCATAGGAAACTTACAGTGGCTTGCTAATTGAAGGAATGATTAACAGAAGAATGACTTTTTTAGTTAATGGGATCTTTTAGATGACTTACAGATAATTGGAATTGTCTTGTTAATCTATTAGGATTTTTCAGTACTAACGATCACTTTGGAATAAGCAGCTTAAATGCTTTTTGACCATTCGCTTGGTAATCAAACACCTGCTGGATAGTTTCGTTTTTTAAGAAGTGATGTCCACATACCAAAGATGAAGTTATCAGGCCGAAAGAGCTGACCAAAAGGACCAGATCGCACACTATCCATGGTTCCCGGCTCCAAGTCCACCAAGACTGCTCTTGGTACGAATTTCTGGGCTACAAGAAAAAGCAAGTATGCCCCTTAGTGTTCTGAAATAAGCTAACACACTTACAGCTCTCAACACACAAACACGTTGTCTCATATTATTAGTTAAATATAGATTGTACATATATAAATATTTCTTATACAGGAAGTCATGGTGGTAAAAAACCCCAGCACCATAGGAACAAATCAATTCTGCTTAAAAAAAAGGACCTGACATTTTTGGGGTCCTACAGATGGTATATTACATTTTGTCAGCTCTCTTTTGGCAACAGGTATGAAGGAGGAAAGTTTCTGATTAGAAAAAAAGTAGTTGTCATGTTCTTTATAAGAGAGTAGATAATATTTTCCGTGAATAATGGGGTGAGTGAAGGGTTTATGTTCAAATGATCCTAACACAGCTTTTATGCTTGAAGGATTCACCTCCACTGAAAGAGCTACTGGGTTTATGTGGCAAACAGAAGCAGATTAGCACATCTACCACAAAGCACAAAATAAAGAATTTGTATCCAGTTGAAATTGTTCAAGGAAACTCAGCTAAATAATATGAATTAACTTGAGCTGATGAAACATTCGCACTTGCAGGTTCATGTCAATAGACCAAAGGACTCATGATCCCCATTTTACACTGTTAATACCCTTCAACACCAAACTGACTCAGAGGATTTGGGCACCTTATTAATGAATCACCATTGAGTTGTCCATTACCTGTGGCCCAGCCCTCAGTCATGAAATCAGAGATGAAGTACCACAGATGCAGGCTCATATAACCAACAGTTTAATTTGGGGCAATTGATAAGACAGATCTGATGAAATAATCATATGTTAGAAGAGCAAATGCCTAGCGTAGTGTTAAATAATAAACAAACCTCCACCTCCAG
Source organism: Dromas ardeola (assembly GCA_013398915.1). Classification (NCBI taxonomy): domain Eukaryota; kingdom Metazoa; phylum Chordata; class Aves; order Charadriiformes; family Dromadidae; genus Dromas; species Dromas ardeola. Next base: position 413,676 of record VYZM01002456.1, on the reverse strand, counting down.
ACCCTAAGGACAGCCCCTTGTGCCGTTTCTTTCTGCCCGGGGAGGTAACACCCAGTTGTCAGTTTATAAGAAAGTAGATAATCTTTTCTGCATATAATGGGGTGAGCTGGGATCAGGTGAAGGGATGATGGCACGCGAGGAGCGTGACCAGATGTGTAATACAGCTCCGCGGACCCGTTCACTCCCAGATTTCTGCACCCCTTCCCACGGAGTCCCCTCTCCCGCACTCCTCCCCATCCCACACTTACACGATGATTCATTATAGTAGACATTGATCCTTTCCAGCTGCAGCGCTGAGTCACCGACATAGCCTCCGGCTGGGTCAATGCCATGCTCATCGCTTATCACTTCCCAAAACTAAGGGAGGAAAAGGAGAAACGGGTTGGGAACTCCCCTGCGGAGCACCCCCGGTGCTGCCCAGCGCCCCAACCCCATGGCGGGCGGGCGGAGGGGGGTGGCGATCCCGCGGGGTCGGCCCGGCCCGGCCGCAGCTGCCGGATTCCTGGCGTGCCGGCCGCCCCTCCCTGGCCGGGACGGGACGGGACAGGACGGCAAAGCAGAGCCGGGCAGGCAGCGGGATTTAAACACAAAACGGACAAACGGCGTCCGCCCAACTCCTCTCCCTGACGGGCTGCGGAGTTTTCGGCGTTCGGAGGGGGGGCTGCTCGCACTTCTGCCGCCCTTGCCCGCTTTTGAGCCACGGCCTGGCCAGTTTAAACATAAAAATAAAAATAATTAAAAAAAAAAAA
>VYZM01002456.1:385371-412452 GCA_013398915.1 Dromas ardeola | reverse complement strand
CGCGTTTTTCCTCACCGACGATCAGGGTCCCCGGCGGGTTTTCTCCGGCCCCGGCGCGGTGGCTGCCGTCCCCCGCCTGCGCTTCTCACCCAAACCGCGTCTTGGCAAAGGTGGGGGTATTTCAGCGTCAGCCGGCGAGGAAGGACTCCTGCCCTCGCTGCCTGCAGGCGGACACCGTCCGCTTTCCCCCCGTTATTCCTTGGCCCGCTGCCCCGTTCGGGCGGGCAGATACCGCAGCCTTCAGCGAAGTGGCAGCATCCAAAGAAACGGGTGGACCTTCTCAGTGCCTTGCCAACGGCCATCTTCTTTGCATCGCTCTTTTTCTGGGGCGGTTTCGCCTCAGAAAACAGATGACAAGCCACTGCGTGAAACTTGTAAAGGCAAGCAGTCTTTATGGAGACTTTCCTGAAAGCTCATGTCACCGCCCTGGAATATGCATAGTTTGAATAGCTTGATTTTTAATGAAAAGGGAGATTTTTCTTTCCCCTCCAGAGAGGAAACAATTTCCCACAACTGCTGAATCTCGTTTATGATCCCTTCGGTAGCTGTTTCATGGTTTCCTGCCTGTTTCAATGCCAGTGTGACTCTTGCCGTGGGATGAGGGATGCCATTGTGTACACAGCCTATTCTGATACATGGCGCTGGTGGGAGGCATTCATCTGTCTGTGCACGTCTTTACTGTCTGACCGCATCTCTGCTGTTGTGCAAGAGCAGCCCTCAGGCCAGAGGCTCAGGTTACAGAACCTCATTACCTGCTTGATCAAAGGTGACCCAGCAGGGACTCCCCGGGAGAAGAATCTTGGGCGCTTTCTCCAGTTTGAATACAGTTAAGATAACGCCCACCAATCAATAAATTAACCCAAAATCTGTACCTAGGCTGGGAGGTCACGTCCTCATTGCTCACCCTTGTGTTGCTGTGACATGACTTATGTCAGCCAAGACGCGTGCTCTGGGTTCCAACCTTGCCTTTTCATAAATGTTTTTCAGCGGGGCTAGCAGCTTCTTGCAAATGACCTCTGAGTAGCCCCCACACACTGTGCAAGGTTGAGTCAAATGTCTTTCTGACATCAGTGAAGCAGCTGGAGGATCAGTGTGCTTGCCTTGCAAGCAGCCACCAGCACAGGATTGGATACTATGTGTCTTTTTCTCTGTTGAAGGACTTAAATAAATGTCCTTCTGTGTGTGAACTGTATTTTTGGAAGAGATCCATGAACAAGTCATTTGTTTAGTAGCCTGATTAGTGAGGTCATCTTGGGCTTTGCTTGGGTCTATATGTCCTTGAATATGCCTTCTAGGCCCAGCTTTCCTTGCGCTTTGCAGATCCTTCCATATACTGTTGAGTGGCTCACACTTGCCATCAAGTTGCCATCATTTCTGCTGGCATTGCCACTTTTTAAAGTTCAGTTAGTTCCCAGGTCCAGCTAGTGGTAAGGATGAGTGTGCATTCCCAGTAGTCACACACACATGCACACGCACACACACATACCCAAACACACATACACACATGACTGGCCATACTGATTGACACAGGCAGAAAGCACAGCACTCATGCAAACGCCAGCAGCACTTAACGGCCTCATCCTGTTCCCCTCTCTGGCTGATCAGGACAAAAGCCCATTAATGTAAAATAAATATGTATTTGTACACATCTATACAATATGGATCCCTGCAGTAGATGGTCTTAGACACTCATCCTATTCAGTAGCTTTCCCTTGATCCAAAGTCTTCCCAGTTGCTGGCACTTGGAAATGTTATCCCCAGAAGCCCACAGCTCCACTCCAGTTGCTGATATTCAGATCTGCAGACACACACATACACAAAAATTATGGCTCCCTCCTCCAGTAGTTGGTTTTAGCACACACAGCCTATTCAGCAGTTGGCCCCTGGATCCCCAGTTGCCTTACACAGAGACACAAACAGGCAAACAAGTCTCTCTGGTAGCTGGTCCAGGGTTTTGACCTTACCAGTAGCTGGTCCCCAGACCCCACCACACTCTCTCCAGTAGTTGGCTTGGACTCCCTGGTCCCTCCAGTAGCCAACTCACAGGTCCTCTCGTCTCTTTCCTGGACTTATGGCTGCTCCAAAATTTGACTCCCAAGCTCCCTACTCTCCGGCTAGCCTGGCTTGGTGTTTACTACTGACCACACACTAACATACAGATCCACATAATGTGCATGCACTCTGGTATCTCCAGTTGCCCCATCACAGACACACAGCCTCTAAACACTGGCACTCAGACCACCATACACACACATACATACACATGGGATATATACCACCTCTCACCCAGGAAAATAATTAAAATACAGTTTAATATGACAAGACGGACTGAAGTGATCAGGTGCAAGGCGTAGCCAGACAGGCGTACTGACCGGCAACCTGTTTACACCCAACCAGACCATTTTAGCCATGTATCCTTTTATTTTTCCATACCAAACCACCTTTATCCCCCCTTTTCTCACCTTTGATTCCTCTTCTAAACATCCCATAAGTCGTCTTGTATAATCTCAAACATTCTCTTCCCCTCCATGCCCTAAAAAGTCCCATACCCCTGGCAGGCAATAACCCCTGTCTGTACAGTGATCCATGGAGTCTTTCCCATTGACTGTTGGTGATGGGTGTCACACCTGTCTGATCCCTCTCTGGGAGGAGCTGGGGCAGGGGGTCCTTTTCTCTGGGTATCTTATTGGGGTTCCCTGACCTGACACTGTTCCTCTGTGCTCCTTTGTGTTCATGGAGATAAGTCTTGAATGACATAACCCAGCAGTAGAATATTTGATCATCTGAATCAAATGATATTTTGAGAATAAAATAAGAAGGAAAAAAGTGGACACAAGTAGGCCAGTGAGGGGGTAAAAGAAGCAATGAGAGTGTGTTGTAGTAGAGCCACTAGTCCATGTGCCTCCTGAAAAGCTGTATAGGTTGCACTACCACTGTCTGTCATCTTTGAAAGGTTTGTCTGCTGTTTGCAAGCAGCAGTTGGCCAAACACCATTTTGAGGCCAAAACTTCAGCCAGTTTCCCACACATACAAAGTAACCTGCTGAAGTACGTGTAAGACTGTAGAACTGTGTGCATGATGAATGTGAGCAACAGCTTACTCAACGACTTTGCATCTCACTTGTACACGTTTTATAGCTAGGTAAATATGTTCTAATATTCAGTCAGACCTGAATCAACCTGCAGCTTCCCCATGTTTTATTGCTAGTAATCTGAAAAGACGCAACACCCGTTTGTTGGTCACTGAATGTAAATGTACCTTCAAATCCTTTTCATCCATGCTTGTGTTTACTTAGTGGTTGAGCTGATTTAGGAGGTGGAGGTGCCATTATAGCCTGTGTTTACAAAAGCCGACACATTCTCTTTAAGTCTTCACAGGCTTGGTCTAGGATTTTAGAGGCACTTAGGTGTTTCAAAATCCTACCATGTTCTTAACTGCTATGGATTACTTCTGGATGTATTTTAAACCCCCACTAAACATCTCTTGGAAATTTAAGGCACCTAAATATCTTTAAAGATTTGTCTCTAGGTGCTTCATCTGACTGAGTCCATGAGATTCATTCTTTAGATAGGTTAACATAGGAACGCACTATAGATTCTGTACAATGGATTTTCACTTGTATTTGGCTGTGTGGACTCTTTCTCAGATACCTATAATATATATGACTTCTAACCTTCATGACTCAGTCTTTTCTTCTTCCCGTTCACTTCGTAGGCTAATTTAATACTTAGAGTATGCCTTTTTTCACCATGTACAAACAGGAAGAAAGCTTCCTTAAGATTTCACTTGCAGATTTATTCCCTTCATTGTTTTTCCTTTTGCAATTTTAATTCCACTTCTGTTGTTAAAAAACCCCAATCAACTAATATATTCAACCTGCAAAATTAGTAAACACACTATCAGCCCAACTTTGCAAATTCATGCTCCAGACAGCCTTTTGAACAAACAGTTTATATGACTTACACCCTCAAAGTACCTCTTGCTCTCAGGTGTGGAAGCAAATGATTAAATAATAAAAGAGGTCCATGCTTGTATTTTGAGGAGTGGCACGACCCTTTACAATAGACAGGATGTGGATTAAGGAATATTTGGCTGCTGACTGCTAGGCCAAGTCTGGATTAGGCTGAGATTTCTAGCTGGTGAAAGCCCAGAGCAGTTAATTTCTACTGGAGAGCTCTTTGGTGTTCTGATGTGGTGGGTAGAGCCCATGTGGTTCTTTATTTCTATTAGTCAGCACTGACAAGGACCTCGGCCAGTGGTAGCAGTTGTATCAGAGAGTAACAGCAAATGTTACAGTTACACAGTCGTATTCCTCCTTCTTCAAAAAAGCTGTATACATTCATAGTAAAGACAAACTAGTGGGGCCATGTGGTGTTGCAGAGCCTCCAGTGTTCTTAGGCCTTTGCCATGTATTACTTGCTCTTGCAAAGGCAAAAATAGAAACAGATACCTACAAGATGATGAATTTCACAAGGCAGGACAAAACATGTAAGGTGTCTGTGCTACAGAGAAGAAGGATTTTCCAGTAAGAGCAGCTCAGGCAATAGTCATCTCCCACAAAGTCACATGGAAATGTGCTTTAATGCCCTGGAAAAACCCCAGCAAAGTTCCTCTGTATTTAGCTGGTCATATGATATGATTGTTAAGCTGCTTCCTGCTTTTCAGGAAACACATTTGTGTTTATATCAGGGTTGTTGCTAGGACTATTTCTATTTACTGGATTTTTTAAGGACTAGAGAGAAATTCATGTCATAGCAGAACAGTTAACACGATAGTTACTATTCTCGTTTTCAGAGTGATAAATATGCTGTATTTTGATACATAAGAATATCAACAACAGTCCATCCAGTGTTTTAAAGCTTGTTAGCACTTACATTAACTTTCAAGGTAATAAATATAATCTACCTGGTGGATTCACTCTGACAACTTGTAGCAGGTTAGTAAATGCTGCTAACCCCACAGTCACCTTTAGGAGGAAAGTCCCAGCGCGAATGTTGTTCCTTTCTCTCTTCTTTAGTCCGAAAGTTTTTCATGTAAGTTTAAAAAAAAGGGGGGAAAAAAATCTTAAAACAGTTTGGCCTTGGTTGTTTTTTTTTTTTTTTTTTTTTTTTTTTTTTTGCCTGTCTTCCTGAGGAAACAAAGCATGGGAAGTCATGCTCTATGCAAGCATGTGCCCATCTATCTCTGCCACCACCTTTTCAATCTGTTAACCTCTTGTGACAAAATCTGACAGAGGCACGTGAGTTCCAGAGATACTGCAGCTGCAGAAGAGACTAGAAACAGCCCAAGAACCTGGCAGCATGGTCAAACAGGTCAAAAGTGGGAGGGAAACAGCAAGGGAGGGAAACAGAGAAGTGTACAGTCTAATAAGGCTAATGCCAGCATACACTCTTTATCACAGGTGTTCTGCAGCTTATATATTTTGCCTAGAAAAGCTATTGTATTTCATATGGTCCTCAAAAAGTTTCTTGCTTTGTTTCCCCCCCGCCATGAAGCTTGTTGCTGTGGAAGCTGTGGTGTCACTAATTGTCACCTGTGCTTAAACATAGTACTCAGGGGGTTGTTTTAATGCTGCTCACCTGTCTGCTTTATAACTGTAGCTGCCAGTGGAGGTAATGCTGGTGTTTGTGTTTTAACTCACAAGATGTGGTCTGAACTTTGTAATGTTAAAGCAGAGGTCACTACATCAGGCCAGGGGTAAATATGCTTATGGTTGAAGCGTCTGAAAGTGTGAAGCAGCGCCGGCAGAATTCCACCCTCTTGTCAAAAGGAGTTTTGAGCTGCATTTTCATGTGCTTTTCTCACTGTTTGACAAGATGAATGGGAAAACACTAGAAGTCCAGCCCTGAACATTAGCATGTTGGAGTTCAGTTGCCTTTGCACTTTCCAGTACTTGTTGTCTTTCCATTTGTAACACATTTTCTGTTCTTTGGAAATGAGTATTTTCTTTCAGCCCTTTGTTTCTCCCTGTGCTTAGCCTCAATGCTAACAATGACTCATCCAGCACTTTTTACAGAGTTGGTCATAGTGATTTTTATGCAACAGCTGTAGCAGCTGGAGAAGAGGGAAGCATGTACCTGCCTGTTTTTTCAGGCAGAACGCATGTTTGGTGTGGCTATGTTCTTAACTTCCATTCTAATAGGTCACTTACTTAGCTACATAAACAAACAGAGCCAGAGAATGGGCTGCACTGTGTGTTCAACAGAGTCAGTAAAATATGCAGGTTGGTGTTTTCTTACAGCTACAACCAAGAGTACGGAAATACAAAATTAAGGCAGGGATTTATCTGCATTCTACTCTGCAGCCTCTCTGCACATCAGAGATTTTGGGGAACTGAGCTGTTTGAAGGACAGAGTGAAAACAAATTTTATCTGGAATGCGTACTCTGCATTATCTGTACCACACAGTGAGTGAGTGGTACAGCTGTAAGAGGATGATGAATCTGAGATATTGCTGACTTGTTTTTGGAGTTCAGTCAGCTCTGAATAGATGCCAATACAATGCAGAGTTTATCAGTAAAGTCCGGGTGTTTTGAGTGTGGGAGGCAGCGGAATGAGGACAAAACGGTCTTTTAACCAGAAGTCATGCTAAAGACTATCAGGAGAAAAAGCGTGTTTGACCAGATGAGTACACTGACAGCAGCTGGTCTTGATTAGGTGGAAGATCCATCTAATTCTCACAGTGAGATTCATCTAATCTAGAATTACATCTCTGACAGTAGACAGTGATGGGTGCTAGGGAAAGATAATGGTAATGCTTCCCCCAAAATACCCTTCTACATCATGGCAACCGGTGAGTAAGGCTTCATTGAACCAAAGAATGGATCTGGACCATCATATTTAATAGTTCTTCTGAAGCATCCATTAAGTTATGTAATTGCTTTTTTAACTCAGTTACACTTGCAGCCTCCAAAGCCTCCTATGGCATTGCCTGCCACTCACAACTGAATTCCATCCTGTGAGGCAGTACTTCTTTCTGCTGTAAAGCTGATGCCTTAATTTGGTGCCTATAATTCTTCTGAGAAACAGTGTCTAACAGTTCTGAATGATCACTGTAGCTGTGTGTAAGGTGAAGGTTTTAGTGTTTGTTCTGTTCTTTCTTTCCCTATCTGTCCAACATTTTCTGAGCTGAAAGTATTAGCCTAATTAACCTCCCCGTGTTTGAGGGGGATATTGCACTCCTGTGAAAGTCCTTGCTTACCACCCTTCTCTATGTGTACTAGCTCTGCTGTAGCCTCTGTGAAATGGGAGTGACAGTATTCAAAACATGGCCATTGATTTATGCAGCAGTATAGGATGCTTCCTGCTCTGGTCTTTATTTTCTAAATCTTAACATCGTGTTTTCCTTCTTTATTGATGTTGAGCTTTTTTTTCATTGAGCTATCCATACTACCTTCAAGATGTCTTTTGAGAGTGGTGACAGCTAAATTAGATCCCTTCACTGAAGACACAGAGCTGTTTTTCCCTGTGTTATGCAGTTATGGATATTACATTTCATCAGGTATTGTTTTATTCAAATCTGTATCATGAAATACTTCTGAAATTCAGTCCAACTGGTAGCAGTTTTGACTACCTGAAGACTTTTACACAATCAAAAATATTGACCCTTTCACTACTTTTTTCCCCAGGCCATTTAGAATTAAGCTGATCAGGTCCAAGCACAACCAATGGATCTGATCTAGACTTTGTTGCTAAAGCAGAAGAGCATCTGCATCTTATCCCATCCAGCTCAGTCTCCTTAAGACTCTTGAGTAAAACACCTTGCAACGGATACCTGCACTGCAGCGTGTGGGAGGGGAAGGGGGGAAAGAATAGGTGTAGGTTGTATTTTACAAACTAACTTTTCATGGTTTTATTCTCTGAGAAAAAAGAAAAAGCAATAGACCTCTAAGACAAAGGGTTGGAGTCCTGTCTAGACTGTCAGTCATTTAACACTTTCTAAGCAAAGCATGCATTTGAGATGAAATGTGTATCTTTCCAAGTAAAAGAAAAGTGATTCCTCTCACTGTGAGAAACACTCACTTTATAAGAGTAGTTTTGCAGCTTAAATAAATTATAAATTGCTCCGGCTAGGTCTTGGGTTTCACAGGTGAGTCACAGTTTTCTTCCTTATCCTTTTTCTCCAGTGGTGAGTGGCTCCTGGTTGCCACCCTTCCCTTACTGTCATAGATCCAACTCATCTGTTGCACATGTCCAAACCAAATCAGCATACCGCTTCTAGCCTGCTTCACAAGTGCTTCTCTCAGGTTACACGTGTAAGGAGAAGAGCACCATTCCTCTCAAGTCCATCAGCCCCGGGACAAACAGCACAGCAGAAGCTATGACTGGACAAAGCCTGGCTTATTTTTAACAGTGCAGTCCGCAGCACTGTCAAGGGCGGGTGGGTAGAGCCGCTGAAAGAATGTGGCCTGGTACTGAATGCACAAAAGCAGCTGAAGCATCCCCATCTGAGTAGGGTGCTCCTGAGACCTACCGACTGGGAATGAGGAGGGGAAGACAACATTGACACACAGAGAACTGATCAGAACTGATAATTTTTCTTTTAGAAAACCACTCCGCAGCAGCAAGACTGAGGGTGTATGCCCATTGCCTCGGACTGCAGCCTATTAGCAGCATTACCATATTAATGATTTAAAGGCTTATGAATGCTAAGAATGTAAGAGGTCAGTTTGGCCTATGGCCAGGACTCAACCCACTGCCCGCCCACGGTGAATAATCTGTTTCACGGTCTGTTTGTTAAACAGTGTACCAGAATGCAGGAGGATATGGGGTTACAATATACGTTGACTGCACAATTGAATGCCATTGCTTTGCGGGAAGGGTGTGGAGACACAGTTGTTGCCTCTGCACAGAAGATTTGTGGAGAGTTACATCTCTGTTGTGTAAAACTATTTCATTGTGGTGTCCTGTCTCTGTACTGAAAAGGGACATTATATTATGTGTGGCTTGTATGTCCTGTCAGGAATAGGGCGCAGCTCTAAGTAGTCAAAAGCTTTTTATCTCAGGACAGCAGCTTGGTTAGTATGGCGGACAGTTATGCTAAAAATGCCACGTAAACAAGGAGGATGACCAGTTCTATGTAAAAAGACTTAACATGAACTACAGATAGAGCAAGACAGATATAAATGTCTTTTTTATAAATTTACATTTGCTTAAACACCTGCCTCTCCCCACACTTCCCCAGTCATTAAGTATTTTTAGTTTGAATGTGGCCAAAGGGAATCTGGAAAAGGTGATGGAAGGTCGCAAGAGGAACAACGTAACAGGTTGCACGTGTAAAGGGATCACCAGAGCAAGGTATAGAAAAACAGCAGAAGGAACTGAGTGCTTGAAGCTGGTGAAATCTAGGTAATGGCATCAGACATAGAGAAAGGTTTAGACAAAAGAAAATAAGAGCAGGGCAAAAAGTGCTGGGAGCTTCCAAGTGAAAACCAGAATGTAGCAGTTGGAACTTTCTGGGGAAAGAAAACCGAAATTGAAAAAAAACACCAAAACGACCCCTCCCCCCCAAAAAACCCAACCCTTTAGAGAGGTAGAAGTCATGGAAACAAAAGTGACTTTTATCTATTAGATTGCTACTGCCTTTAGTCATTGCTGATGCCCCTAGTGACAAAACCTGCTTTATTTTCACAGATCACAACTCTTGTGAAAACTAAACACGTTTTAGTGTCAGGGCCAGATAAGACTAGGAGGAATTAAGAGAATTGTTCACTGAATTCAGTGGTCAGAGGTGAAACTATTTGAGACTGTACTTTTCTTATCTAGATGAAATTCTGATCTTAATGTAGTTTGCAAAAAATGCTTATAATGGTGAGGAAAATCAGCTTGATCATCCCATCCAAAGATGAAATGGCTTTTCTGGGAGAATGGAATAGCTAGCTATTTGCAGCAACTATTTAGTAATTTCTGATTTCAGATAAAATGGGTTTATTACTGAACAATCAATTGTCTCTGAAAACACACCAGTTATTCTAGAAGATAGTGGCTTTTATTTGGAAAGCATGATCGCCCAGGGAGTCAAGTGCAGATTAGAACAATATTCTGCAGCTGTTCTAGGCAGCTTTTCTCAGCAACTTCCCTAAGTGAGCAAGAAAGCCACATCTGAGAGGGCAACTAAATTAAGCACGTTTGGGTACAGGAATCACTGAAATGATGCCATTTGCACTTTGGCTTTTCAGGAATAAAAAAGAGAGTATTATAGACTTCAGTTTGTCTAGCTGAATAATAAATCAGTAGTCCTTATACTTAAATAAGATTAGTTATTGTTTTCTTGCATATTCTTTCCTGATTTTCAGGATGGGGGAAGAGCATTTGAAAACACTACTTAATAAAGAGCAGCAACAAACCAAGTCATGTACTTACGCAAGAGAAGATGCTTTGTAATTAGAAGTGCTTTTAACACAAAGCATTATGGACTCCATGGTGTAATTACAAAATGTGGCAGAAATAATCATACCTAGCTTTAACACTTTAAAGGACTTCTTAGATGTCCAAGATTTCTCTGGGTCTATAATAGACTGACTACCCACATCATTAAGCTACTGTTTTCTTAAATATAGTTGTCTGAGGATCTGAGCTTGTTTGTTTGTTTTTTAAATGTACAACAGAATCACAACTAACCTGTGACAACAGTTACATTACTTAAAAAACCTCCAAACTTAATCTATACATAATGTATGCTAATTATTAAAGTAGACTTTTTGGAAAACTGATGATAAATCAACTTTTTACGTTGGGACTGCATAGAATGCATTATCCTGATTCTGGAGTCTATTAAAACATACTGTATTTCTAGTGTCACATTTCATTAGCTGTTTTATAAAGCAACTAACAGTACTATTTCAATGTTCTCTTTCAAGTGAGAATTGATATTTATTAATAAATATTCTTAACCAAGAATACATTAGGAGTGGGGCCTACTATGAATGATTCTGACTGATGGGCGACCTTAGAAAAAACATGTTTGAGATTGAGGCTAGCAAATAGTTTGCATCATGACAACTTGAAAATATTAACCCTGTCCTGTGTATGACTGGATTTTGTCTCTGCAAACACAGCTGTGAAAAGCCATTCAGAAAACACTCCAGAAGATTTGTTTCCAATTGTACTGGTCACCTACAGCACAGGCAGCTTGGTTTTTTTGCTTATTTTTACTTTCAGTGTTTTGTGCTTGTGGTGGGTTAACCTTGGATGGCTGCCAGGTGCCCACCAAGCCAAGTCGATCTGTCACTCCATCTCCTCAACAGGATAGGGGGAGAAAATAAGGTGAAAAAGCTTGTGGGTCAAGACAAAGACAGGGAGATCACTCACCAATTACCAACACCACCAAAACAGACTTGACTCAGGGAAGATTAATTAAATTTATTGCCAATTAAAAACACAGTAGGATGGTGAGAAACAAAGACAAAAGTAAAAACAACTTTCCCCCACCCCCTTCTTCCCAAGTTCAACTTTACTCCTTCATTCCCGACTCTTTTACCTCCTCACCGTGGCCCCAAGCAGCACAGGGGAACAACAGCTCCTCTCTGCTGCTCCTTTCTTCTCACGCTTTTCCTCTGCTTCAACATGGGCCCTTCCCACAGGGTACAGTCCTTCAGGATCTGCTCCAATGTGGGTCTTCTCCATGGGGTACAGTCCTTCAGGAACAGACTGCTCCAGTGTGGGTCCCTCACGAGCCACAGGCCCTGCCAGAATACCTGATCCTGCATGGACTTCTCTCTTGTCAGGATCCTGCTTATGCACGGGCTCTCCACAGGCTGTAGCTTCCTTCAAGACGCATCCACCTGCTGTGGCATAGGGTCCTCCATGGGTTGCAGTGTGGATATCTTCTCCAACATGGGGCTATAGGGGGCAACTTGCTTCACTTTGGTCTTCACCATGAGCTGCAGGGGAAGCTCTGCTCCAGCACCTGTAGCATACCCCCGCACACACCCTCCACCACCCTTCTTTTCTGATCTTGGTATCTGCAGGGCTGTTTCTCTCAGATTTTTCTCAGTCCTCTCCCAGCTGCTGCTGCACAGCAGTTTTTACCCTTTCTTAAATGCGTTTCCACAGAGGCACCACCAACCTGGCTGGAGGGCTCAGCTTTGGGCAATGGTGGGTTCATTTTGCAGCCAGCTGGAAGCAGCTCTGTACAACGCAGAGGCAACCCCTTGTCTCTACTCACAGAGGCTGCCCCCACAGCACCCCTCCACCCCCCACTGCCAACACCTTGCCACTAAACCTAATACAGTGCTATTTTGTGCTTTTCCACAGGGAAAAAAAAAAAAATCAGACCTTGGTTCTCCCACAAAGGAACTGCTTGATAATCAAGCTCTGCAAAATTGTCCCCTAAGCTGAGTATAGGATGTACTTACCAGATAGAAGTGTGCTAGACTAGTCACACTTGCATGCTATTCCTCATTAAGTTAATCCTGAACGGGACAAATCTAGTGTTTCACTAAACTAAACTCATATTTCCCTGCAATCAGATGTGTACTACTGTATCTGTAGTTAACTGACTGCAGGGAGTTGTTTTTTTTTTTAAAAAAGAGGTCCTTGATCCTTACAATATTCAGTGAAAAACAGATTGCCAAAGCCTTCTATGTCCTGTAGTTTGCAGTCTTTTGCAGCTTTGGTAAAAGTTGGAGGAAGGCATTCCTTTTGTATGAAAGGAAACAGTTTGCATGGTTTCTCTGAGGCCAGAAAGTGAGTCAGCAGTAAAGAGTTAAAAGTTCTGAGCCACGTAATAGTATCCCATTACTTCACTGCTGCAGTCCAGCACTTGGAAGCTGTCTGTGCCAGACCATAGATACATTAACATTCATGATTATTTCAGGAATAAGTTATTCTGGAAATTAATAGACACGACATCCAAAGCCACCATTTGATTTTATTTATTCATGGACAGTGTTCTTTAAAATTGGCACCATGCATCAGAGAATATTGCCGTCACTGACACAATTCTCACCCATCTCAATTTTCATAGCAGGTTGAACTATTGAGCTTGAAAACTGTGTGGTAAAATACTATCTTTTCCCTAAGTAAAATAGCAATCCTCATGTTTATAAATATCTTAACTGCATATATAACAAGGTAAGGTAGAGAAAGCAGTGATAAATTCTAAACCCCAAAGGGATACTTACTAATACATAACCGAAGTGGTATGTTAATCACATTAATACCTCCAGTGGAACTTGAGACATCAAGTCAAAAATATACTTTGGTTTTAAACTTTGTTTGTTTTTAATAAAAAGAAGCTTGTGCCTTTAGTTCAAGTGCTATCTCAATAAGAAGCATGCTGAAATGATTTAGAGTTATAACTCTAGTCAAAGTGATCATATGTAGTTATCTTCACAGTTAATATTCAGAATTACCAACATTTCCTAGATTGTGAACACCCACCTCTCTACTCACAGTAGTGAAAAAACCCTCCAGCTCAAAGTCCTATTTGTCTTTCTTTACCCTTCCCTTCTCTGTAGGGAAGAGATTCAGGATGTTTCCTAGAGCATATTCCAAACAGTCTAAGGAATTTAGACCCTGCTTTTTCCTCTCCCACTGGACAGAAGGGCTCGTAATCCTGTTTCTCCTGAAAGAATAGGAAGGTGCAAAAAAGCAACAACTTCATGGGTTTATGAAAGGAAGGAAATGAAGTAATGATAAATTACACACACAAAAAAGCCACTAGATTCTTCATTCTAGTCATGAAGAGAACAACTTTGTTTTGCCTGCAGAACACGAACAGTGCCTGAGTCAACAAGATCGAGTACTTCAGTGAAAATTCCTTTTTTGGTAACTAGAGAGTATGACTTGGTGCATTGTTAGTAAGTGATGCAAAGCAACAGGCAAAAAGGGCCAGTGCAAGCAAGGAGGCAGTAAACATCTTTCACACCTTCAACATGTCACTGCTACCAGCCTTGACTGCAACTGTTAAGTAACAAGTGCAGATTATAACTAAGTTTATGGAAAGAAAAATTAAAGCTAAAAATGTCAAGTAGAAAAGAGCTAGCCTCTTCTCTATATACCTGCTGTTAAGAAACCGTGCTTTTAGTTTTTTCTGTCTCTTGTTAGACACTGTGCACCACTCGTATATAATTTTCTGAAAGGTAGGTAATGCTGAAGTTGCTCTTTGCTGTGTACCACATGCAGCTAAAGTAAAAGCTATGCCTCCGAAGCGGTCTGTAAAAAAAAAAAAATTCAAACTGGTTCCAACTTAGAGAATGACAAACTCCTCTGACCCAAAGCCAACTTTATCTCTGGAAAGAAGATGGTACAGTAGCAAATATCATAACCCAAATACTAAGCCTGTGGCAAAACCCAGACTCAGAAGCAATGGAACAATTTCAGACACTTACAACTTCCAAGACACTTCTCCCATTTTGCAAAAATATCAGAGCTGAGCTACTTTGTTCAGCTGTTCGCATTTTGAATTAGAGGGAGATGCTCTGAGATGAAGACTTTGCAGCTCACATGATCTTCAGCACCTCAAGTTTTAAGTGTTAAGCTGTCAAAGAAGCAGCTGTTTAAAAACATTGCAAATTCATACCAAGTCAGCATTTTAGGTCACGTTAGGTTCTCAGATAGTGCCACTGGAAACTATGGAGTGTTAGTTCTGTAACAATTGCCTCTGGCTATAGAAGGCTGGAATTTGAGATCTGCGCAGTTCAGACTTGCAAAAGCTTTTGTATTACAGATGTTGAAGAGGCAAGTCACACAAAGCGACATTGAACTATGCAAGTGTTTGGCTTTTGTTTTTGTTTTGTTTTGTTTTTTAATGTTGGTGCTCCCAGCACCCAGCTCCCAGCATTAGCAACGTAAATATTCTTAGGACCATTACATAGAGTTGCTTTCAAGAGATGTGCTTGTTTTAAATAGAAGAAGTCATCCTTAAAAGCTGAAAGAATTAATGACAAAGTCCTTGCACTGCATCAGTTAAATGCTATTCCTTGATAGGGGCAGAAAGACTTTGGCCAACAGTTATCATGGCAAGAATCACTTGGGGCAGGGCGGGGTGGTGGTGAAAACAATAGAGATGAAGTATAAAGCTTCCCATTTTAACATAACCTCTTTCTCATTAATCACACAATAGTTTCTTCTGAAGAAAACCTGACCATATTGCAAGTTACAGGCATTCTTCCCTGGGAGAAATTAGGAAAGAGCCAGTCCTCCCCTTGCCCAGAGCTGCGTTCTCTTCCCTCCTCCAGCAAACACTCAGAGGCAGATGGGAAACAACAGAAATCAGGAAAAAACACAAGGTTTTTCTTAGCTGTCTACTTATTTGTAATACCTTTACTGAAGAGACAGGCGGAGACTAGTAAACTTGTGTCCAGCAGCCCCTTTAACTTTAACCTTGGATTTAGGCTGCTTTTCATCACAACAGTGATTTGAAAGATCACTGGCTAAGTCACACCATAAGGGATAGCAAAAACAAGCAAATGAAGGTGAAATTTGCAGATAGAAGCAGGAGCAATATATCCAAATATTAGTGACATTTGAAGTGAACAGACCCAGTTGACAGGTCAGAATGGATCCCACCAACCATGATGCTTGGTCTTCTCAGACCACCTGCTCCTCTTTTAGCGGATTAGGTTTTCCTCCAACTGATCAGTGCAGTTGATGCACATAGTTAATGGATTCCTGTCTCAGCAGAGGCATGGCAAGCACTGTGGGGTACACAGTGGTCCTTTTCCCTTTTGCTTCTACTGCTTTCTTTCCCTGCCTGACTTGGTCACTCTGTCACCAGAGCTCCTCTTCCTAGGTAGCACCTGCCATCAGGTCAGACATCACCTGTATCTGCTGTCTCCTTAACAGCTTTCAAATCTAAGCAAGAATATAACAACTTCCTGAAATTCTTCATGAGCAGGCAAGTGAAAACCTCAAGAGCCCCACCTATGAACAACTGGAGTTGGGCTTTTTTCCTTCAGCAATGGGAGCTGGTATTTTGACGCAAGATGCCTAACACTGCTCATTTTCCAGTTTTCTACACTGTTGAGGAAAAGCTTGCTGGGAGCTAGTCATACGAGCAGTTCACTAAACTGTAGGAAACATTCTAGGCAATTCTACCTAAGGATTAAAAACTTTGTCCTTTAATACAGCTTGTCTTGAGAGACTACGACACCGCAAATACCCTGTTTAGACCATATATATGTCACACAAGACCAGATAGTGTCCCTGCTGCTGAACAAAGGGGCATCAAAATCCAGCATCTCTTACAGATCCATGCTACACCTATCTCAAGTATTGCTTGGGATGTAGTGTCATCTTGCAACTGAACAGTAAAAACTACAGAAGTGATGGTTTAACCCCTGAAGGAAGCTTCAGCAACTGGCTTGTAAGCCATATGCATGGAACTCTGGCAAATTCAATACTTCAGGCAGAACTGGACATCAGACCCATTAAATAAATAAATCAATTTCTTTAACTGGTATGAACTATACTAACCTGAACTTTCTGTAGATGTGAAGAAAAATATGAAGAGTTAAAATGAAATGTTTTTACTTGTGTTAAGGGAAGTAAGGCCAAATTTTAAGGTTCTGCTTAGTAGTTACACTTTCTCCAATTAGACTTCATGAGTGGTCAGTCACTGAACCAGGATTCAATTGTATTGTGTACTTGCATTGGTAGCAGAAATAAAGCAGCGCATTTCACCCTTTTGTATCTCAATGCCAGCTGGACACTAATACCAGCACTGTTAAGGATTAAAACCCAAAAAAACCCCCACAGCTCCTCCGCCTTACAGCTCAGTCTGTTCAGAAGGCAAACAGACAGCCATAAAAAACCCAACTAAATTGTGTTTTGATCAGTGCAAGAAATACCCCACTGGTTACAGAGCATGCAGGTTTCCAAGTATACTTACTATCCATTTTGAGTTGTTGGGGCAAAAACCTGGCCCCTCTCCTTTTGCCAAATTCTCAGACATGAGGCACCCATCCTTTTGCTGCATTAAGAGCCTGTGAACACCGAACACTTGTTTTATGACTAAGGCCTACAAGCATTCCCAAATGGGAAAAGTGTTAGTTCACATCAGTGGACATCCCTCTACTACAACACCATTACAATCAAAATTGGGCAAGAGAATGTCTTTAAGCAAATGGATCTGACATCAGAAGTGCAGCTGCGTTCACTACTCCTGTCTTGATCTTGTACACGTGTCATCTTCATCATATTCACCCATCAACTGCAACATATATGTTCCAGTACAGAGAAGAAACTGTCCAGTTATTTGTGCCATGTGGGACATCAGCTGAAGCAACTTCCTAGAAGAAAAGCCATTTGTTTAAAAAAAAATAAATTCACCAACAGGGTAACATTGCCCCATCCCCTCCAACACCTTCAGGATGTGTTAGGTAGATATATTTAAAAACTTTCCCATGCCTCCTCGCTTTGAGAGGCTGATTATTTCTGTACCTTCTTTAGAGCAAATACTTCTATGGCCATTGATTGACAGAAAACTATTGGCACGTTGGCAGAACCAGAAAACACAATTAACAAAGCAGGCTGTCACCCTTTCAAGACATTTACAGGCCTTTCTGCAAAGCCATCACTCAAACTACCAAAGCACCACTGAAGATTTAACTTTGCCTTGGAGCCCGGCAGCATTCCTGCGGCATGAATCCACCTCACATCTCACCTTTAGGCCATTCACTAACACAACACTGCATGTGTCTCCAAGCTACAGATCAAAGTGGATTAGATCTGAAGCTGAGCAATCACGTTACAGTGGATGCCCAACAGCAAAACAAGTGAAGCCAGGCAAATTAATACTGTCCAAGCTGCAAGCTTTAAGAATTCTCAGTTCACAACTACTCTATTTTTTAAAGTTTTAATAAACATCAGCATTCAAATATATAATGCTGTGTGAGAATCCGTACAGATTCATAAACTAAGATCAGGCAAGCAGAGGTCTACAATATAGACTGTAGGTCACCACAGGATCGCAGGGGAATAGAGATCATCATATTTGAATGATCATTTATTCAGCTTAGTTATACCAGCATCTTCCTTCCACTCTCCAAGCAACAACTGGGACATGAGTGCTGAGAGCTACATTCAAGTCTCATCCCCTGAAAGTTAAGGAGGCCCTCACGAGTACGAAGCTGAGGCATTGGGGAAGTGGTACGCAAGAACTGGAACCATTCCAAAACTGGAAAGGGATCAGTTTCTGAAGATGCAGAAACCAGACCAGCCTTCCTCTTCTGCAAAAAGAGGGAAGATTTTCTGAATTCCTGCCTGAGAAAACATGCAGCTGTGAACCCGCTGCTGCTATTCACTTCTCCTTTGAACTCTATCAGAGGAGGCAAAGTCTTCTTCCTACAAATTCAGTTGTTTCCACTGTGATGAAAGAAGGTTTGCAGTCAAAACCCAATGCTTCAAAAGAGTAGAATACCCTGTACTAAGAGCCTGGGAAGCCTTTAAAAAAAGGCCAAACCTGTACCTTTATTCATGCTTCCCACACGTATTCCATTTCGGTAAGTCCTTCCCTTCACCAGATAGTACAGGCCAGGGAGCTTTACAGTTGTAAAGAAAGCTGCACCTGGTACCGAGCTTTTGAGCAGCTGCAGTGTGTCACTTGCACATAAGAGCAGTTGTCACTTAAGCCACAGAGGAAGTTATTTGTTGAACTGGACATTTGATCCTTCAGTTGGACACTACAGGGAGAAACTGCAAGGGGAAGCGTACTAATCAGATCTGCCAGGCTTTGAGGCCCTCCCACCAATGAACAACTGCAGCATTTTAAAGTCCTTCCTCTTCACACTCCACAGGTGGGCTCTGGGAGAGGGCATCAGAGTTTGCTAATGAGTTCCAAATTGCTGAGGGACTACACCAAGAACTTAACATCATCTGTCTTCAATTTCAATAGCAAGTGGAGACGGACCACCTCACTGTTGTGTGCAAAAGTACCCAAGGTTATCTCTTCTGTCACCCTTGTTCTTTGCCAGCAGGCCATTTTGCCACCCTGACACTGGCACTTCCCTTACAGCTCAGCTCTGTAACATAACAGTGCTTCCAGAAGAACTCCACAGCTACTTCAGCTGTTCACCAATACCATTTCTTTCTCACCAGCTGCCCTGTGTTGGCAGGGAGGCAGAAGTGTCACTTCAAATTCTCCTTAACAGTGCAAGTTCCAGTGCTGATACTCATCTCCACAGCAGATAGCCAGAAATCAGAGTTTGTTCTGGCTCAAGAGACTTGACAAAGGAACTGGAGGAGCGCAGCTGTCCAAGGGTAAGCTTTTGCTTTCAAGAAACCCTAATGAAGCCAGTGCTACAGGTGGGCACAGCATATTGCTGGGTAATCACTGCAGCATGACCAGAGAGATGGGTCTCATCTACAGTCACACCAGCTGCAGCCTGAGATATTAAGTGAGGGACCACCTAAGTAGAATGGGAGAGGTCAGTCAGACAGAAAGAAAGGGAACAACATCCACATTACAACGCTTAATACTTGCACCATGAGAGGAGGGACTATTTGAAGACTTCAAACTAAAGACTGCGTGTTGCTCAGGGGAAGTGAAAACCTCACTTGCAGGTACAGAAGTTCAGGGCTGCAGCTTAAACAGCTGTCAAAGCGTGGCACCTCGGTGATGGAGACTGAATTCAGACGAAGTTTTCTCCAACCAGGGCAGGACACAGCTGGTTTTCACAAGGCACAGACTTTCAACACACTGTTGAAAGCAGTGGACAGGACAGGTACTATTTTGCCCCTGCATAAGACAGCATTTCCCAACAGCCAGTTCTACCAAACGCACAACCCACCACAGACTGGTCCTGCAGGAGACAGTGGTCCTTGTTAGGCTCCGTTAGTTTGCTTAGAGACCAGCTGGCTTAAACAGTGGCATCACAATCTTACTACAGATGACAAATTCACATGAAGACTGCAATGAGTGTCATATCTCTTCCATTTTCCTTTGCCTCCACATACTTCAGGCAGTTAATTTGTCAGCTAGGTATTGCAAAGTGTGAGCAAGCTTTAAGACCTCCACCATCAGCTCTCAAATTCCTCTCTCACTTCATCCCCTTAAGCCCCCCCTTCAAAGAGTCAGATGCTTCTTCCTCAGCCTCCTGCACTCTTCAAACAAGTCAAAGGAATCTCGGGAAATTCTCTCAGGAAAACAAAGAGACTGTGCCTACACCCTGGCAGTAAATACAAGCTGATAAGATTTTGCCTTGGGGGAAATGTAAGATTCCACCGTAAAAAGCTATACTAAGTTTTTTACAAGTCAGCTATCCACCTTACAAAGGAAGAGTCGGCATATTGTCCAGTATATAAGAATGAATAAATCCACTAAGTTCATAAACACACCTGCTTCACAGAACCAATAAGCAAAGACAGATTTTTACATTAAGGCGTACACCTCATCAGTAGTGGAAACGTACTTACCGCAATACGCTTTTTGCTCCCATACATTTGATGTCATATGAGACAGAGTAGATCTCATAGAAGGTCGCCTTGATGTTTAAGCAGCCAATAAAATCCTTAGGGTTCAGCTTGTACAGATCAAATGTGATGTTAGCTACTCCCATTTTCTTCTTTTGCCTCAAAGCAGCAACTCCATTTCTTGTCTAATTTAAAGAGGGAGAGAGACAGTTTGTACCTTGAGCCAGCAAACTACAGCAAGACAATCGTTAACAGTGCAGCTCTTTAGAAGCAGCTTGCTTATTCCAGTCTTTGGGCCAGTTCTCGATCAATTCTAAACTAGAATTAAAAGCATTAGCACAGAAAAAAGCAAGTCTGTAGCTTGCATAATTTTGTTCAAGTCCTGACCAGGCTTCTGAAGCTATTCCAGACAGACATAGAAATTCTAGAGTGACACAGCGCCTCCTGAATATTTCTTTCCTGTAATACAGCTGCTTCTTCAGAATATACTGAAGCCACAGGTAATGCCACTGGACAGTATTCCTACCATTTAATAATTCTGGTATGTTCCAGCTGCTAGCTGAGGCAGCACACTTAGTCCACATTGAAACAGGCCACCAAATAACCAGGATGACAATAGGCCCTTCTGTTTAGGAAGGCAAAGACTACATTTGTGAAAAGTCAGGTCCTCATTTCAAATCCTGTCTCATAACGCCTCTTTCTTCCTACTAGAAAAGTAACATGGGGAGGGAACTACCACTGATTAGGCCTAGGGTTTATTACCAAGCTTAAGATAAAAAGCAGAAGAGGAGGAGCGTGGAAAGTCATCTTCCACCTTGAATCCAGCCTCCTTTACTGAAAGCAGCCCTTGTCTGCTTCAGGGCTGACAGTGGCGCTTTCAGGATTGCTCGCTTAAGAAAAAAAAATAAAATAGTAGAGAAGACCTATATTTACAGAGACATCTAGTGGATACATGGGATACTCTACTCAGCACATTCTGCTCAAGGTTAATGACTCGGCAGCTGCCAACCTGTTTTTTGCGTGCTAAATGAAGCAATAAAGTTGTGTAAGACCAGGCCTTTTTGTACTTGTCACCCCAGCGCTCAGACAGTGCCACGATAAGTCAGACCAAGTTAAACACTAGTATATCATTAGCCAGCATTTTTATGCCTGTTTTACTTCCATAGCCTCCAAGCTCCAGCAACGGGGCCCCCTATCAACAACAGTTTTGGACAGATGCTATGCTTGGCAGCGTATCCCCCATTAGCACCCAGAGTATATGGAAAAAGCTTGATAGAGCTTGTGCTACACAAGCAGATGATGATGATTTGTGAAGATGATTTGTGAAGCTGCGGCAGTCCTTCTGCTGTCATTCAGCTCCGCCTGAAGAGGGGCAGCATTCAGACTTCTGCTGCGGGCATGCCAGGCAGGACATGGGGCAGAGAACAGGAAGGAGCAAGGTGGAGTCATACCCTGGCTCCAGCTTCTTTTCTGCTCTTGGAGCTCATGGCCCAGATGCAGCAGGTTGATAGGCCAGTAAGGTACGTCGG
The DNA here is from genome assembly GCA_013398915.1 of Dromas ardeola. Lineage (NCBI taxonomy): Eukaryota > Metazoa > Chordata > Aves > Charadriiformes > Dromadidae > Dromas > Dromas ardeola. The sequence continues at coordinate 390,569 of VYZM01002456.1, read as the reverse complement.
GGGAAAAACGTACAAACTGCCCACGTTGCAACAGGAGACTGGGAAAACAGGGCCACACGGTTGAGCCATCCGTGGACAAATAGAGAAACGTCAGGCCTGCTTACAGCTCCTCAGCTAGCTCTGCACCTGGCCGAAGAAGTTTTGATGCTGGCTTTCTAGCAACAACCATTTCATGGAAAGACAATTAGGAATTTGACTATCTTATTAACATACAGATGACCATCTTCTCCCACAAAACCACAAATTCGACACTGAGCTGATATGATCAGAAGGCTAAAGCTAGCCGATCTTGATAGTTCTTAAAATACCTTAAAGCATGTAGACTAACATTAGGTTTTAATGACAACTTTTAGCTGTTTGCAAGATCAAACACAAGCATTTTTCTAGCCTTCACAAGACAAAGCTTGTTTTATATTGCTTAATTTGGGCATTTTTTTCTCCCTCTAAAAGCTAACCTTTAAAGACATTGTATGCTTAATTTCATGCAGTCAAAGTCCTAATTTTCTTTATGTTACAAAGGCACAAGAACAAAGTTATTTCTGAGACTCCAAAAGTAGGGGTTTTCCCCTATCATTCTTTTCAGTTGTCATGTTTCATTATGTTTCATTTCAATTCTTGGCAGATCTTTGCCAACAGTTCTATGTCCAAGCAAGGGACAAAAAAGTGAACTGGATTTGTTATCCAGGAAGGCTCAATGAGGAGTTAATACCTTGCCTTCTTTAGGGGAAGTTTTCTTCATCTTCTCCCCTCTTCCCAACAATTTTTGCAGCCACAGACAAACTTCCATCCTCTTTTATTCAAGTGATAGAGAGGCACTCAACACTTACTTGTGTCCATTTTTGTCCTTTTTCTAGAACCATGAAGTGTGTATTATCATCCAGGGACTTGAAGAACTCTTCTGTGTCCACAACCGTGCCATCCTCCTCCAAAACCAGAGTAACTATTCCAGATATAAGGAAGGCATCTAAAGTCTGCAAAAAAAACCCCAGTTGATTTTAGCATTTGAGAGAGGGCTCATCGTTTCATATTAAGACTTGCTTATCTGCCATATTCTCCTGAACTTCCCCAGTAATGATTTTTAGAAGAAAAAAGAAGAGTCTGTGGGTTGCCTTTCTGGGATACTGTACTTCACTATAAGTCACAGCCAGAGTGGGAATGCTTGCTATACCTTGCTGATGAGCTCTTGCAGACTGCTTGCAACAATTCCTTTCCGGCTGCTTCGGGAGGCATTCGACACACGGAAAGGTCTCCCTGCAGGCATGAGAGGAGGGAACAGGGTCTGTTTTGTTACTGCTCCCACAGACGCTCCCACGGATACCAAAGATCTAAGACAAATAAAAATTCAGCATAGTTATAAAAGTAGTCATGTCAAGTGCTGTGAGAAGGAGGACTGTTGAGCTCAGCAACGTAAGAACATTATACGAGTATTTCACAGGTCATGTTCGACTTGCGGAGCTTGCTTTCAAAACTAAATACTACGTAGCCCTACAGACGAGTTGTCTGTGAGCTTTCTCTTGCCAGTGACATTTGAAAACGCTTCTAAAATTAAAAATATTTCAAGCAGATGTGGGCCACCCATAGCTCAGCTGATGTCAAGGTCACGATTACAGTGAGGCCGACAGGTTTTAACGCTGAATTGGAAAGGCAGCAGCTCTCGCTGCATTCAGCCATATAGATCATTCTTTTTACCTGCAAGATAAACAACCAGACGGTACATAAAACTACTTTCAGCTACTTAAGATATGAGTTCACTTTAGGAAGACCGAATATATCTATATTCAAAACACCTAGCATCAGAATGCAAGTGGAGCTTTTCAATATAGTTATGCTTGACTTCCAAAGAGCCAAGGAGTTTATCTTGTAAATAATATCTACAGTCTATAAAACTTCATCTAGCTTTGCAAATGACAAAGTAAAACTTGTTTGTGCCCTAATGTATCAAGTGTCATCAAATGAAATGACGACTAAGATGAAAGTACATAAATGGATAGTGTTGGAGCAGGCTGCCAGAGAGGCTAGAAGAATTCAGACAGTTTTAGAAGGTTCTAAATTTTACTGGGCAATTGCATGTTTTAATAGTGACTGTTTAGGTTCCCTTAGGAAAAATGAGCACGTACAACTCGTAACTGCCTACTCCCACACCAAGGTACAGACTTGCTCTCCTCTACATCTAGTGACAGTTTTTTTGCTGCCAAATTACATTGGTTAATTCAATTTACCAGCCAGTTTGCCAAAAATCACCCTCTGCATGACACCTGGAAAGGATTGACCTCTAACAAGTCTTTTATGGGGAGACAATATTTCGCCTCCCAAATTTTTGGACTTTACCCCCTATATACCTTTTGCTCCTTAATACTGAATTGCACAGGGGTGGGAAAGGGATGCATCCGCATTTTGTTCTCCCACATAGGTGTAAGAGGTCAGCTTTATGGAGGAAAATTTTATCCTCAGACACTTTCACAGAGGGGAAGGGAGTGAACTGGCAGTTTCTTTCTGCAGCCAAAGAAAGAATATAGGAATTCCTAGAAAAATGACGAAATGGTAGAAAGTTATTCAACTAATAATGTCCCAGTCACTCACACCTTTTTGTGCAAGTCCACATTGACTAGGGATAATAACTATTTTTTAAAAACCTCTTATCTGGTCTTCAAGCATACTTTTGGGATGCAAAGTCATTTCTGTGACTGGTCAGATAGAGTTTCAGCAATTAAATTATCTCCTGCTCTCATTCTGAGCTGCTGTGCTAACAGGGCTTTGGGCTATTGTCTTTCCTCTGTACACCGGAAAGTTTCTCTTCCTCAAAAACTCCTTGGAACTATTGGAGCTTTTATTTTTTAAAAGAAGGGAGACATTCAGCAGCGTTATTGTAACTCAAGCTAATACCTTCTTGGTAATGCTGTCTAAACACTAGGTCCCTGGCTATCAACAGCTTGCATATATACATGCTACTGGCAGAAACCTCTCTCCTTGTAACAAAGGCGGTGAGGAGGAGCAATCAGTACAGTTCTGAGGAGGCGGGCACTGCTCCAAATTAAAGAGCTAATAAGTACTTGCCTCTTGGAGAAGGGTCAAGACCAGGGAGGAAGACAAGGTGACAGAATAGCACTGACAAAGGCATTGAAGCTCCACAGAAGGGAAGCGTACTAGGACAGGGCGTGTTTGTTAATCTCCCCGCTGGCTAAATCAATAGTCCCCCAGTCACGCCACTGGTCCGTGGGCAGCTCCCATTCTGAATCACTGAGTCTCTTCCTCAGATACAAAGCCTGCTCATCTACCTCAGGGCTGGTGACTCCACTTTGTGGGGCACCCTGATGTTAGAATGTGCAATGCTCAGGATTCAAGAGACAAAGCTTTCAGAGCTAGTTACATCCCGTTCCCTCTCACACATTTGAAAACTAGCAGGTCGAATAGTTACTTGAGTGCTATATACGACAGTACTGCCAAGATTTTTTTTTTTTTGAGAGGACAGAAAACACCAGTCCTGTTTTATTTCCCATTACTTAAGCCAAGCTGTCATTCACAAAAGACAAAGCATAAGGAAAAAAGCCAAAACATAAATCCTGGTACAGAACGAAGAATATTAGGGGTGCAGCTCATGGGCAGGACTTGAGCTAACAGGGTTCACCTCTGGCATTAGCACAGCCGACCGTACAAGCCATATTTTGCAGCTCTGGGCAGGCAGAAGTTCCTTCAGGATTCAAGATCAATCACCTCACACTGATGCCTAGTTCTATCAAACGTAAAAGTCCAAGAAAAAACACCCAAACAGATTAATAAACCAGGACTTCCATTAGCTCTATCAGGCAGTCACTTAACAGGAGTCCAGGTCTTAGGGAGTTATTTAACATTGATAACATTTCACCTACATTTCAATAAAACCAGCCAATATCACCTTTAAATGAAGTCTGCTTATGAAGCGGTGAGCCTGGGCTCCACTGCGGGCTGAGGTTTTGGTTAATGAGAAGCACTAATAAACAAAAGCCATGTGTGATTAAAAAAAAAGCCAGCTAAAAAGAGTGTGAACCCTTCCATTTCTGGGCCTATTGCTGAAAGCTTGGTTCTCCTTTGTTTCCCCCCACAAAGGCCACAGACTCAAATAGGCCAGACTAGGTTCAGGGCTCCAAGAAAGATCCCTTTTTGCTGCAGCTGTCCTCAGAAACCAGACAAACTGATTCCTGATGCAGGGAATTCCTCTGCTAGATTGGAGTTACTGAAAACAATTTCCTATTAAAAGCTGATCAAGCTAAGTCAGGAAACAAGCAGTGGCGAGGAAAGGAACATAGTAAGATGCAGACAGCTTTATTAGAAAGTTGAGTGACACATTAGATACAGACAACTCCATTATTGTCCTTCTTTAAAGTTTGAAGGATGAAATCCTAGCTTTTTCCTAAAGGAGAGAGGGATCCTGTGACAGTGGAAAACAAAAATATAATTGAAAGTGCACGTCTTCAAACTCCAGCATCTCATGCAGTTTGTTTTGTGTAACTACAACCTGCTAGAGAGGGACTTGCAGAGACTGCCCCAAGCATTCAGTGTAGTGTCAAGGCTGGTGGGACAGACTAATTAATTTTTTTCCGGGGAGAATCTGGGGATTAAAAGCCTGCCTTGAGCCCTGTACACATACTTCACTCTTTATCTTTGTTTGCAATATGCCTTGTATGTTTGTCTAAGAATGTGGTGCAATGGTCTTCAGCCTCACTCAGAAAAGTCAGTGTTGCACAACACGAGTGGCTTCAGAATATGGCACGGTTTGGTTTTTAGGTTAGAGGTCGCAGGCAAACGACAACGGCAGTAACAGANACACCTAATAAAAAAAAAAAAAAAAAAAAAAAATCAGAAGTTAGTCAGGGTTCGACCAGCTTGCAGACTCGGTTTCCCTGCTAAAACTCAAGTGAATTGTAGAGATACTGGAACCGCAGCTGGAACTGGAGGCCGGTGAGTGTCGCACAGAGCTGGCGATGCCTTTACGGACGCGGTGGGCGCACCTGACCTGCCGACAGAGGCCAGGAGTCGCGGTCGCGCCGTCACCGAGTCCAAGCGGCTCCTCGACGCACCCAGACTCCGCGCCTGACACGCAACCCGGCAGCTCGGCTACCGCCGAGGGGCGGCGGGCACACCCCGGCCGGGGGCTACAACCCCCCCACCTCCGCCTTGCGCGTCCCTCAGGAGAACTTCACCGGCGGCTGGGAAGGCTGCGA
>VYZM01002456.1:342920-385027 GCA_013398915.1 Dromas ardeola | reverse complement strand
CAGCCAGGTTTAAAGCTTACCCGCAGCACAAAATAATAGCAGGTGCGAGATACCGCACTGTGGAAGGAATCTCTCTTCAGGTGCGTTTTTGCCTTACGCGTTACCCGGGAAAGGAGCGAGAAGGAATTTTGTTTAGCCTGTACCCGAGTTGCATACTACGTATTAGCTAGTTACAGCTAATATAGCAACGCTGGAAGCCAATCTCATTTGAAGCCTCTGGGCATTAGGGCAAATCAACAGATTAAGTGTCTCAGCTTCTGATTTTAGAGCCCGTGAATAAGCTTACAGCTTGGGTTAATACATACAGTAGCCTCAGTGGAAGTATTTAGCGCTATTCCTACAGGCAGGGGAGCAGCAACTTACATTTACCCAGCAGGTACAAAAGCAGGTTTTCCTTTTTCTGTATGCCTATGGCCACAAATACAGTATTTTTTTGGCTCTGAAACTACGTTCTGTTTCTCAGAGCTGTCAAATCACTATCACACAGGGAAAACAGAGCCAGGAGCATCAGAACTAGGCAACACCTGACCAACCTATGGCCAGCACCTGCACCAGGAAACCCTCTCACTGCTCATCAGGGAAAGGCTCCAGAGGCCTTTGCCACCAGCTCTCAGGCTACCCCCAGGTTCAGGAATAGTTTCCCTGGACTGTTTTTTCCTGTGCCAGCCTGTTTAGCACAGGAAAAGCCATTCACAGTATTTCTTTACTCTCCAGGCTTCTCTAACAAGCAGGCTGACACCTGCTAGATGTCTTCAGTCCTCAGCTTTGGGGCCCTTATCAGCTATTAAAAAACAAACAAACAACCTCTTAGTCCAAAGTAAATAATTTCTTTGGATAGCATCTCCTTCCCAGCCTGGTGGAGTAAATAATTCCTTTCCTCAGAACAAAGCCTAGCCCACCAAACTTCTTACTGGGAACTTGAGCCCAGACTTTTTATCTCCTCCTCCTCCTGCTACTTAGGGCTTGCAGGTGTGTGGGGACTCTTCTTGTATGTTAACCCTTTCTTTTCCTTTAATTTAGTTTTGTTATAGTTCTGTGATTTATCCCTGACAATACATCACAGAGAGTGGGAAATGGGGAACAGTAAATAGTTCTCTGAGCACTGGACTCCAAACAGCCTGTTTTCCCCAGGATTTGTATCTTGTCGTTGATTGTGGGCCACAGATGAAGTCATTTCCCACCTGGAGTACTGTGTCCAGTACTTTGGAGTCTTCAATACAAGAAGGACATGGACCTGTTGAAACAGGTCCAGAGGAGGGCCATGAAGATGATGAGAGGGCTGGAGCACCTCTCCTATGAAGACAGGCTGAGACAGTTGGGGTTGGTCAGTCTGGAGAAAAGAAGGGTCCAGGGAGACGTTATAGCAGCCTTCCAGTACCTAAAGGGGGCCTACAGGAAAGATGGGGAGGGATTCGTTACGAGGGAGTGTAATGATAGGACGAGGGGTAATGGTTTCAAACTGAAAGAGGGTAGATTTAGATTAGGCATTAGGAAGAAATTCTTTACTCTGAGGGCAGTGAGACACTGGAACAGGTTGCCCAGGGAAGTTGTGGATGCCCCATCCCTGGAAGTGTTGAAGGCCAGGTTGGACGGGGCTTTGAGCAACCTGGTCTGGTGGGAGGTGTCCCTGCCCATGGCAGGGGGGTTGGAACTAGATGATCTTTAAGATCCCTTCTAACCCAAGCCATTCTATGATTCTATGATTTTATTTATGCAAAGCAGCGCATTTGTAAGGAATTCTTACCAAGTGTTTCTCTACTGTCAAAACACTTGTGTATATACTGCAGCTTTTCCTGCTGTGGAGGAAGAGAACAGGGGAGAAGAAGATGTTTTGTCTGACAGTCTGTCCCATCCTGCCTCTGCCTGTGGAAGAGATAGTGCCCCTTAGAAACCATATGGAAATTGTAACTTCAAGGATTTTTCCGAACAGGCTGGAGCACTAATGTCTGGAGGAGCTGGAAATCTTGGTCTTGGAGAAGCTTAGCTTTCCCCTGGTCACGTGCCTTTTCCCGGAGGTCTCTGCAGAGACATCCAACCAGTGCAGTCACTGCCGAGCAGCCCCCCGAGGTGACATACCCGGCGCAAGGGCTGCCACAGCTCTGAGGCAGGGACAGCGTGTTTTGCAAGGACGTGCTCCTCCAGTGGCGTTAGTGCTTCAACTTGCATGGCAGTTGTCACAACAAATACAAACGCAGCTGTTGACTTAAGAGTAACAGGAAAAACATGTCCTTTTGAAGTCCGTTCTGATCTGTAAGGAGAGGAAGGTATTACCTGCAGTTTCACAAGCTGCGCTAATACTGCCTTTTTTTCTGAGCAAGCAGCAGTAAAGCCATCAGGTGGGTAAAATCACTGAACTAGGAGCTGGGTGCCTCAGCGAAGAAGTGTCTTTGAACACCAGCAAGACAGCGTACAGAGCTGAAATGTGCAGAAAATCCTGAGGAAGAGTATCAAACAGCAGCATGAGCCAAATCTGGCAGGCCAAGGCAAAAAGTGAGACCTCATTAAAAAAGGATGTAACAAGATAACAGTAAGCATAAGGACACTAGCAGTAAGAGGCAGAACCATCCAGCTCTTTTACAGGGAGTGAAAACAAACAGTAGGTTGAGGTGAGGAGGCCAGGATACTTAGCAACGTTTTGCTTCAGTTGTCACTGAAAGCATTCATCATGCAGGGGACAAAGTACGGGGCTGATGTTGAAGGGAGTGAACACTGGAGGTGGAGTTAAATAAGCAATTGTGTTAATCCCTCTTGCTAAATTACTGTCTTACTCTCCCTTTGCTGAGGTGCAATGACCGACTCCTATACGTGTCACTTGTCCACTGCAGTTCGAGTTAAACGAGTTTGCTTAAGTCACTCCTCACAGGGGTCACCATGCTATGAAAAAAGTCTGCACGTGTCACGTTTAACAGGGAGGAGAAGGCACTTGGAGTAGTTTTGCATGCAACTTCATACTGGTGAGCGTGCAGTATCAGCCCAGTTTTTCCTTACCACCCTTCAAGAAAAAAGTTGACAAATTGGAACAAACCCAGAGAAAAGTGGGAATGATCAGAGATACAGAAAACGTGGTTTATGGGCCGTGTAGTTTGGGGAAATAGGAAGATTGGGTGGAGATGTGAATCAGGGGCTTCAATGATTTTAGAGAACTCTGTGAAGAGGAATGAAACAGAATTTTCTTTATGCCTACAGGGGCTTAGCCTGTAGGAACGGAGAAATAAGTTGTCCATTCAGAAACATTTCAACTCTAAGGGGACTGTTAGGCACTGGGATCAGTTGCGTACTGAAGATGTGAAGTCAATTAGACAGAGTCATTGCTTGGGCCAGTGTTCAAATGATACAAAGGACAAATCAGGACACCAAGGATCAATTTGGAGATTCCTTCTATTTCTCAAAGCTCCGGCAAGTTACATGAGCGAGATTAATGCAGAATAAAGTGTTTCTGTACCTTGCCTCCCTTGACCTAAGAGGGGAGTGCAAGAAGTGCGCAGATGTACTTACAGCAGCGTTAGCAACAAAGGTAACAGATTACAAGGTTGGCTTAGATTTGCAAAAGCTGACCTTCTGTTCAGCCTTTCTGCCCTTTCCCGTTTTCGGCTAAGTCTCATCCTGATTTCTGCTAGAACCACTCTTGTGACCACCCCTAAGTAAATTTAATTATTTCTCACCCCTTCCATAGAGACCCAACTTTCTATTCTTCACTGTGTCCTCAAAATAATGATATTTGTTTCTGAACTGCTTTTACTATTCAGCAGATTTCTATCTCCGCAGCCTCTGGTTCTGCTTTATTTCTGCCAGGCTGTTCATGTTAAAGATTTCATTCTTCATTCTTAATGTTTGTGCTAACCACTACTGCACCATCACTGAAAGCTCTTAAGAGCAAATTAGACAAGCATTCAGCACAGAAGGCTTAGATACAGCTGATTATTTTGAGATAAGACTGTGGAGTAAAAGATCTCATGGGGTTGCTTTTTATAATTTTCCATCTTTTTCACAATCTTTGTTAATGAAACTGTATTTCATAATGCCTAACAGCTTTGGAGCTTTGCAGGAGCCACCGAGTGTTTTTATTAGCTGTACAGGAGGGGATGAGGCTCCTCCTAAAGGCGATCTTTCTGCTCTGCAAGGCTCTGCGAAGGAGCTGGGAACATTTTTTGGTACTAATTAAAATCCTCTGTAATTGGCTGGAAATGGTTCTGTGGCCGGCAAAGATTCTGATGTTGAAAGCCCTGTTTGAACAAAAGACTAACCCTTCGCTGCAGTGAACCATCTGGCCCAGAAAAATGTTCTTTATTATGAGATTTCATGGGTGGGTATTTTGTTTTATTTTGTTCTTTTTGGTAACAATAGGATCAAGACAGTGTTGATGGATGGGCACATGCTGTATACATGGGAAAAAATACCCTGCCAAGAGTATTTCAGTGGTGTGAAATTCTTTGAACACAAATTTAAATTTAGATGTTTTATAGTTAGACAGAATATTAAAATCAGAAGGTCAGGCTTTGCCCTCGTTTATTTATCCCTTTTGCAATGCTGTACGTGTGAATGAATTGCAGCTATTTGCGGGCAGCATTTAGCTGAAAGATGACTTATTGAGAGCTACATTGTGACAGCAGTAATGAAAAGCAGCAATGTTGCCCATGAGATTCATTATTGAAGATAATGTAAAGGAAAATTATTATTTGTTTATTCTCATCATGCCAAGGATTATCTGAAATATTTTATTTCGCACTTCAAAAGTTGCAACCTCAAAAACATATGAGCTTCAAATTAAACTAATCACTGTTAATTTTTTTGTTTGTTTGTTTTTTTCTGACATCTTTACAGTTTATTATTGTTTAGTGATACTCTCTACAGGAAGAAAAGCAAGTATTATTCAGAAAGAAATATGACTTCTTATTTTAAAAGCATTTGAATTTTATTTTATGAGGTTTTTCTCCACAAAATGAGAGCCTATCAAGTGTGGAATTGTCCCATAGCTGCACAGTGATGTTATGATTTTTATAGCAGACCTTGAAGAGCTTCAGACCCCAGGCAACACTCCAGAACTACTGACCCCCGGACTGAACTGTGAGCTCACGCTTCTTTGTAGCTGCACTAATTAATTAAAAAAAGCACGTTTAAAAAAATCTGACTGGACAAGGAGTATCTCTAGTTTATGTCTTGTATGACATGTTTCAAAGTTCAATTAAAAATGACAATGGCTGTATTTTGGTTGTGTCCAAAACATAAAGACTAAGGCAATAATGGTCAGCATAACGGGTGACCTTCCTGAGGGTCCCACTGCATTTGAATCAGTGTGTTTCAGCCTGTGATGTGTTGATCTCTGAGCTCGATCGGTCATTGTTAAGGGATGCACAAACAGGAACTAGGTTCATAGGTGCTACATGGGAATCTACACGCACATGAAATTTCCAAAGCAGCTCCACTAGGAAACTTTTAGGGACTGCGGATTGAAACAGACTGAGAAAAATATTGCTGTGACTTACTGCTTTTAGATTCCGCTCGGGTACTTTCGCTACTTTCGCCCTCTGGATCAAAGGGCCCTTGGTAAACTGCAGGAGTCAAAGTCTCAAAGTCAAGTAACTGTCAGACCTTGTTTGGAGTCCAAGCCTGACTTAGGAGCTAAACGACCTGCCTCTGTACCCATCCCTGCAAAATATCCACAGTCAAGTCCTCAGACTCTAACAGTTCTTTTTTTACACTGTGACTATTTTCATATGTGTGTAGCTGTTTTATAATCCCGTAGGAATAGGAGTAGTTGTTAGTCATTGGTTGGAGCACTGGACCAGGCTGCCCAGAGAGGTGGTGGAGTCTCCGTCTCTGGAGACATTCAAAACCCGCCTGGACACGTTCCTGTGCAACCTGCTCTAGGTGGCCCTGCTCTGGCAGGAGTGTGGGACTAGATGATCTCCAGAGGTCCCTTCCAACCCCTGCCATTCTGTGATTCTGTGATTCTGTCTGTGGTGCACCCCAACACCCAGTGGTTTCCCTCAGATCTGCCTTTAGGTGGGTCAGGCTGCAGAAGGAGGGAAATGGGATTATGCCTTGAGGTCTATAGTTCCCAGATCGGAACGACTGAGCCTCACCATTCACCCCTCGCTGTCCATCACCACTCAGCTGCAGCTTCCTGCCCCTGATCACCTCGGCTCCAAAGTCCTTGTTCTTTCCCACCTCACAATCTCAGATTTCTGTTTGTGCCTCCCCCACCGTCCCCAGCCCCTGTAGCTGCCTCCTGGCCTGTCCACCCCTCAGCTTCAGCTTTGCTGGTTTTGGCTCTGACCATTGGGTAATATGCCTGACAAACCCAATTAGTGTGGGTCACGATTCTTCAAATCACAAAGCGACTATACCCTTTCACTTATGGTGAGGCTAGAGCAGGGGAGCACTGATAATAAGCCTGGGTGTTTCTTGAGAAATCATGCTGTTTTATCACTTTGCTCCCAAACGGGCATGTTTTCCCTGTGGTCCACCATCCAAGTAGCACCTGGCCCAGTCTTGCTTAGTTTCTGAAATTAAGCCAGTGGAACATGTTGAGGAGGATATGGGGCTGCCAGTCTTATCTCATGGTCACACTTGAACCATTCTCTTTCGGACAGATAATAGTGGCATATTACGACCACCTGATAAGAGAGCTCTTAGACACACCCAGAGGTGGAATATCCACTGTCATATTCTCTCATGTTCCCGTGATGAGTGGCTGAGAATGACTCTGTTTCTGTAACGCCTTATTGCAGCGTAACTTTGGATCCAAAGAGCAGATGTGAGTCTAAATGTCAGTCATTCTGCTGGCTTCCACAAGGTTCAGAAAACATGGTTATGCAGCAGAGATCATGAGCTTCTTCCATGTGAGTCACCAAGGTTCAATACTTTTATCATTGTTTTGTCACCTTTGGACATGCATGTCATACAAATTAATCTCTTTTGAAAATGCCACTGAACCCCTCTAAAGTTGTACCAAATCTTCATTTTGTCTGTAAAGTGTAGTATGCTGAGAAAATTATAACTACTTCTTGGGTACTTCTGCAAATCTGAAATTAGGAAGTGATTTCTTTGGATTTCTTTGGAGTCAGGGTCCGTAAAATCTTCTGGATGCTCCGGGAAGGTACCCCAAAACATTCTGTGGGCCTCAGTTGTATGTGTGCCCATTTTTTGTGTGTAATTCCCTGGAATCTGAAGACCTATTTATTACTGATCACCTTAGGTTGATCATGAATTGTGATGGTGTGAGGAAAACACATTCACTTAGAAGGAGACTATTTCACCCTTGGTGAAGGATAGTGCTCTCTGATGGAAAAAACACTTCACCAACTAGTAGGGGGAATAACCTAAATCTGCGGTTGAAGTAATGATCTCTGGAGGAAATGGAAAGAAGAGCGGTAACTTTTCTGTGTGGTATCATTGCCTGGTGAAGAGTTGCTAGAGAAGTTATTTTTCCAGTTATTTCAGTAGGTTAAGAGCCTGATAACCAATTATGTATTTGGAGTGCGGGCAAATGACTTGAAGTGCTTTTGTGTAGATATGTGTCCCACTGGCTCTGAGTCACTGAGCTCACAGTGTTGCGTATATGCTGCTCCTTCCCATAGAAATACACTTCACGTCCCCTAAACAAGCGGTCAGCTGCGTCCCTTCCTGCCCTCTGCAACACAGACCAAATACTTATTTGTCAGATTGTTGCTAAGCCTCTGTACTCTTGCTTATAGGTGGTTACTCTAAAAAGAGGATTTGTCCTCCTGTTAGAACAGATCCAATAATCTGGTCGTCCATAGCTTTTCTCATGTCCGTGGTGTTATTCCTTTTTCTGCCCCAGGTAGGCATATACACAGATAACACTGCACGCGATGGCATTAGATTCCTATCATCAGCTCCATGCCCATATAGTTGGAGAGAGTTGAGCAATCACATGAAATATTACCAATCTTTTATTAAAAGAGACGTAAACTCCTTTCTACCCCCAAACCCAGATAATGTTATTGGCCTCTCTGAATACAACAGAAATCTTATAGCAGCTTTTTGAGGCTGAAGAAATCTTTCAACTTTTATAACTTGCATGACATATATACATATGTATGTAAAATCTGTAGCCTCTTAATTTCCTGGTGGTTTGTTGTAATTTTGCAAGGAAACCTCCCACATGGTCAATGGGGGTAGTTCTTGCAGAAGGTGAGAAACGCAAACGGGTTGTTCTTGCGATAATTAATTCTCTATTCATCTGATGGATTTTCTGTTCAGGCCCAGCTGAGAGGGTTAGCAAAACAAAGACAGATGGCAGCAGATTATTTCAAACACTTCTTTGTTAGTGGGTAATCAGCACATTTCCACCCCCTGCCCCTTCACTTAGGGCTTAGTCAAAGCCCATTAGGTAAATGGAAAGGCCCCTATTGATTTTGATGGACACTCAGCAAGGCCTCTGCCTCAAGGACTTTCTCAGCTAACTTTGGCCTACTCATCATTTTTCAATGTTTTGGAGTTGGTTTTTTGTTTGTTTGGTTTTTAAAGAAATAAGCAAGCAATGCTGATGTAGTCACTTTTGGGGACTACTGGGGGAGAGAACAAGCTGTACTTTTATATGCACAATATACTGCCAAAAGCACATCCAAGGTAAAAGATCAGCCTCTTTTAACTCTGTGAGTTTTATGCCAATGAAGTTCAATTTTTAGGGAAAGCATAGGGGTGAGGGATCCAGCTGAAAAGTGTGCTCTGGCTGCCTTCTGAGCTGCATCCCCTGGAAGAGGTTGATGAGGAAACTGGATTTGGGCTGGGAGCGCAGGTCTGCTCAGAGGGGATTCTCAAAGGCTCTTGGCTTTAGGTGTCTTGTGAAGGCTTTGGCCATCCCTGCTGAGATTTACCAGATGCTGCCTACTTGCTTCCACTCTGAGGCACGCTTTCTTGGCCCAATCTGTCATTTTGGTCTAAACCTTGCTGCTGTTTGTGGGACAACCTTCTAGAGGTGGGGTGTATTTCATGTTATTTCCACAGATCTGACTGAAACACCTTACTCTGTTTCCACATATTAATTATATTAATCTCTAATTGGCTTTTCTGCATAGAACATTCCTTTCTGTGATGCTGGCTCCTGCCTATCACTGTCAAAAGACCATTTTGCTTCTTACAGTGGGTACATGGAGACCCATGATCCCTTAGAATGAATCCTTTCTGTCTTAGATTATGTAGAATGAATCCTTTCTGTCTTAGATTGTGTATGCCAATGGAATTCTGGGCTGCATAGGGAAGAGTGTGGCCAGCAGGTCAAGGGAGGTCATTCTCCCCCTCTACTCTGCACTGGTGAGGCCACAGCTGGAATACTGTGTCCAGTTCTGTGCTCCCCAGTTCAAGACAGACAGGGAACTACTGGAGAGAGTCCAGCGCAGGGCAACAAAGATGACTGAGGGATTGGGGCATCTCCCTTACGAGGAAAGGCTGAGAGAGCTGGGACTCTTCAGCCTGGAGAAGAGAAGGCTGAGGGCAGACCTTATTAATGTTTACAAGTACCTAAAGGGAAGGTTTAAGGAGGATGGAGCCAGGCTCTTTTCAGTGGTTCCCAGTAACAGGACGAGGGGTAACGGGCACAAGCTGGAACATAGGAAGTTCCGATCAAATATGACGAAAAACTTCTTTACGGTGAGGGTGACAGCGCACCGGAATGGGCTTCCCAGGGAGGTTGTGGAGTCCCCTTCTCTGGAGACTTTCAAGACCCGTCTGGATGCAGTCCTGAGTAATGTGCTCTGGGCAATCCTGCTTTAGCAGGGGAGTTGGACTAGGTGATCTCTAGAGGTCCCTTCCAACTCCGAAGATTCTGTGATTCCATGATTTAGTCTTTCCTTCTGAACACACATGCTCTTAAAAGCACAAAAGGATTAAATATGCAGTGCTTATGTGTTGTTTGACAGTGGCTATGCAAACATTAACCAAAGAGATGTATGCACAGAAATTAATTCCTCTCAAGGACCTCAAGGAAAGCTGTGGGGTGAGGTTTTAAAGTGCTGCTCTTGTGCTCCTGTATTACAGACCATCGGCAATGCCAGAGGTGTGGAGCGAGTCTGTCGCTCGCCCTGGCCGGATGACTGGGATGGATGGGGGATGTCCAGTACGGCCAGCGTGCATCCAGCAGGCAGCGCAGGCACGGGTGGATCTGAGTCCGTGGGCACAGAAAGCCATCCCAATGTAGGACTGCCCTCTATTGGCAAGCCAGCCCAGCTGAGGTAGCGTCTAGGAATGGGTTTTGGTTTTTTTTTTTGTGTATGGGCAGGACTCAAAGTTAGGGCAAGTTACAGCTCCACAAGCCCTGAGCGGAGAGGTGGTGCAGGATGGCAAGACAGCCAGGGGCAGCCCCAGGCAGCAGGCATCTACTCGTCACACCGACGATGTTTTGGGAAAATCAGACCAGAAAGGCATCAAATGTTGCCAGATCAATAACCGCGTCAGATTTTGTCAGACTGCTTCTGTACAGCCCCAAGAAGGAAATAAAAAGATACCTAAGGATTTTGTGTATGCACCCCCCTCACTTCTTCATGCAACTCTAAGCAGAAATAAATAAACACAGTCGTCAGGATTTGCAGAAAATATTCTGCTTTTGCATGGCTTCTGATTTCTGTCCTTAAGCTGTCACATGTACTTGCCACCTAATACACCAGCACTACTCGTTTGGTTTAAAATGGGATCAAATGCAGGCGTTTTGTCATAGCCTCTCAGGTGTGCACAGGCGATGGCATCTGAAATGTCCACAAGTGCACGAGGCAGAATGGACAGAATAATCAGTCTGAAAACAGGCCAGTTTAAAACTTCCAGACTGAACGTGTCCTTCAGACCAAGCTGCTCCATCAGATGGTCTTGATCCGAATGCTGGTCAGAGATGGGCTGTGTCACACCGTGCTCTTTTGCCTCTGGCTTTGGCAGCTCTTTTCATTGATGAACAGAATCAAGGTGAATGGAAATATGCCCACCTCTGAAATTAAAATCCAGAAGTGGTGGTAACTGCCAAAAGGAATCTCTCTCATACATCACATGTAGTATGTGTGCCCGTTTACAAATGTTTAAAGATAGAACAGGATTGCTGCGGAGTTGTGTTTGTTTTTAGTGATCTGCTTTTTAACTTCCCTCCCTCAAAGCCCTTTGATAAAGAGCCAGAAAAAAATTGCCAAGGAATTTCTAGGAAACAGAGACAACAGTCCAAATTCAATGTGGCTAGGAATAAAAGGTTTCTTTTGGTTAAAATTGACTTACGTATTTTCTAGACATTATTTTCTAATTATCAATATGTGATTTGAACACCAACCAGTTCTGATTTTAAGGATTTAAAATGAATATACTTGGCTGTCAGCAGGTGGCTCTGTGTTAAGACCGAGCTCTATTCTCGATGTACGTGCAGAATTGGAACCGTTTCAAAGAATCTATTTTATTTTTTAAGCCAACAGGAAGATAATAAAGGCCTATGATTTGTCAGTAGGAAAGATATTTGTCAGGGGAAAGATAAGAAAATGAAAATCTCTTGCTTGAAGGAAACCGTGGCGATGCTGACATTACGCTGCTAGAGGAAACGTCTAGTCATTTTGAGGGTAGCCATGTCAGCTCTGCTAGATATGCAGCCAGGTTTTCAGGTAATGCATCAAGCATTTTATTTCTGTTTGAGGGTTTGTTTTCTTGTTTTCTTCTACAAATCCCTACTACTTATATAAATGACATTTTTGAGGTATGATGCGACTGAGTGACAACAGTGTTAGCAGAAGCACTGAAACCTAGGATCTTATCTATTTTACTGCAGTCAATGGGAATTTTTTCATTTCTTTCAGTGGGAGTGGGATTGGCTCCTCGGTGCTTCCCAGTGTCAGGCTGAGGGTTGCTGCAGCGGCTCTCTGGCAGGGCTGCAGCTCGGATGGAGTCTGAAGCTGATCCAGCTGCAGCAGCAGCTTCATGGATGCATAACATTATATCCTTGTTTGAAGTTGTTTGTGTAGCTATCAAAACAGTGTTCGTGATCTCACCCAGGAAGCTTCGCAGCTATGGAAGGTAGAGGTGAGCTCAGGGACCCCCTGCACTCTGCGCTGGGTGCGTGACTCTTCTTTCTCAGTTTGGCTTTTTTCAGTCTTTCTTTGGAAACCGAATTTGCGTGCTGCTCTGCACATGTGCCTTGTCTAAAGGAAATTACAATTTAATTAGATAAACAATATAACACATGCTGGATAAATGAGAGGAATATGCTTTCCCAGTGTTTCAGTTGTCTTTTTATTTCAATGGTGGGAAGTGGTTGTCTTTCATAAGCAGGTGAGAGGATCCTGTGCAAATGTATGTTTAACAGCCTTTATGAACATATGTGAATAGTGAATTTGAGTTAGGTTTTGAGAGAGAAAACTGGCTTAATACTGGATAACTGGGCTGTGGAGAGAGTACAGTGTTTAAGGAGGGGACAAAAAAGGAACAGTGTTAGCCACAGCTAAATATTCCTGGCCATTTCCATAGTTCAACATATAGGTTGAATTAAATGTATTTACAGCACTTATGCTGCAGATGTTTTGATCTTTTTATGAGATTCAGAAAGAAGCCATTTCTGAAATTCAGTTCTGACACATATTCTACTCATACCGATCCTGTTTTGTGACGTTCTGCTTGGCAGTGAATTATTTCTCTGTAATTAGAGCTTTATTTTCAGTTTATTTGGGGATGGGGGAATTTTTGTTTGTTTTTAGTATGCTACTTCACTCAAGGTATGGGTTTACCTAAGATAAACCTAAAGCAAGACTTTAAGGGAGCGAAGAAGCGGATCAGATTCCTGATGTTCCCTGTGTACCTTGCTTTTCAGTACAGCCTTGCAACGGCAGAGAGGTGCTGCTCATCACAGTACTGTCATGCTGCATTGCAAAGAAGAGTTTTCCAGTCTTTTGGCTACAGACTGGTGCTACCTAGCACGTGTTTTTCAGTTAGCTCTTTTTAAGCTTTAAAAGAATGCAGATCAGTTTAGATCTCCAGGCGTCCCAGGGTGCAGTAGTTTACTGCTAACATCTGTATGCTGATGGCGCTTATTTTCTTTTTCCTTTATGTCTTGGAAAAGATGTTATCAAAGGGTCCTGTAACAGTCACTGAGAAGGGATCACAGAATTGCAGAATTGCTGAGGCTGGAAGGCATCTCTGGGTTTGCCTGGTCCAACCCATCTGCTTGAAGCAGAATCAATGAGCAGGTTGTTCAGGGCTGTGTCCAGCAAGGTTTTGAATATCTCCAGGGAGGGAAACTCCACAGCCCCTCAGGGCAACCTGTGTCAGTGCTCAGTCACTCTTCAAATAAAAAGCAAACAAACTTTTTCTTATGTTTAAACAAAATTATTGTAGTTCAATTTGTGCCCATTTCCTCTTGTTGTGTTGCTGGACACCGCTTAAAAGAGTTTGACTCCATCTTTGTTACTTCCTCCCACCAGGTATTTATGTACTTTGATAAGATCCTCCTGAGCCTTCTTTGTTCAAGGCTACACAATCCCAGCTCTCTTAGCCTCTCCTCCTATGTCAGGTGCTCCAAGCCCTTAATCATCTTAGTGGCCCTTTGCTGGACTTGCTCTGGTATGTCTGTGTCTCTTTCCCTTGTACTGGGGAGCCCAGAACTGGACCCAGCACTCCAGCTGTGGCCTCACCAGTGCTGAGGAGAAGGGAAGGATCACCTCTCTCGACCTGCTGGCAACAGTCCTCCCAATGCAGCCCAGGAGACTCTAAGGCTTTTTTGTGACAAGGGTGCATTGCTGGCTCATGGTTAACTTGTTGTTCACCAAGACTCCCCCTCCTGCCCCCTAAGTCATTTTTTGCAAAGCTGGTTACCATCCAGTCAGCTCCTGGAGTGTATAGTGCTGGTGCATGGGGCTGTTCTTCCCCAGATGTAGGACCTAGCATTTCCCTTCACTGAAATTCATAATGTTCCTGTTTGCCCATTCCTCCAGACTGTTGAGGTCCCTCTGAATGGCAGGACAACTATCTGGCATATCAACTACTCTTCCCAGTTTTGAGGGTGCACTCTGTCCTATCATCTAGGTCATCAATAAAGACGTTAAACAGTATTGGACCCAGTATCAACCCCTGGGACACGCCACTAGTGACTGCTTTCTGCTGGACTTTGTGCCACTGATCCCAACCCTCTGGGCCCAGATGTTCAGCCAATTTCCAACCCACTTAATTGTCCACTTATCTAGCCTGTACCTTATCAGTTTGTCTATGAGAATGTTACAGGAAACGGAGTTGAAAGCCTAACTGAAGTCAAGATAAACAGCAACTGTTCTCCCCTTGTCCACCGAGCCAGTCATCACATGATAGGAGGCTATCAGGTCAGTTAAGCATGATTTCCCTTTCATAAATCCATGCTTACTATTCACAGTCACCTTCTTGTCCTTAATGTTTTTCGAAATGGTTTCCAGGATTATTTGCTCCATCACTTTCCCAGGGATCGATGTGAGGCTAACTGGCTTGGCATTCCTAGAGTCCTCCTTCTTGCCCTCCTTGATGAGAAGAGTGACATTTGCCTTCTTCCAATGCTCAGGAACCTTCCCAGATCACCACAACATTTCAAAGACAACCAAAAGTGACATCACAACATCAGCCAGTTCCCACTGCACTTGTAGGTGCACCCCGTCAGGTCCCATGGACTTGTATGTGTCTGGTTCAAGAGGGAGAGTTTCAGCTTTAAAGCAGGTCCTGTGGGAAGAAGCCTCACTGCGGCTTTTTCCAGGTCTTTCTTCCAAACAGCTGTTATCAGTTGGTCTTGGACATGGTCAGCTAAACTCCTGTGGCAGGGGAGTGCGCTTAGGGCCCTGACTGGATTCGTGAGGCTGGCTATTAGGATAAACTGTCTGATTTGCAGAAGGGGAACTCAAAGGAGCCATAACAATGATGAAATTTGGGTTTTGCGCTTCTGTCAGTGGGGAGAAGAAGGAAGGAACTACGCAGAATTCACAGATTTTAATGAAATTCTACTCATGGCTACTATGAGTCACTTTGCATTTATTTCATCTGAGCATCCTTTTTGTGTGTGAAGTTTGACTATACTGCCTCCTAAGTGGATTTACAACTTCTCAGCCTCTTCTTCAGGAACTGGAGAATTGAGAAGAGATATGGCTTAATTAAAGCTCATGTACTCACGAACTTGCTTAAGCTGAGAGGTGCATGCAATGTGAAATTTTTTTACAGATAGAACAACACAGACTCTTTCTTTCTTTCTCTCTTTCTTTCACAACAACAACAACAACTATTATAATTATTATAATATGTGTTTATACCTAAAAATGACAGCTTCACCATACTTGAGATTTTTTTTTTTTTTTAATTTGCACAGTGGTCTATTGATTTCTGTGATCATGGATTTCTAGCATTCATTACAAAATAATGTATACAAGTACAACTGCACTTGTATATTGTACAGTACAAAACCAATGCTACTTTGCAAAGGACGAAGAGTAACATTGCAAAAGAAAAACACAAGAATGCAACATGGACACTTCTGCATTTTTCAAATATGTTTTCATGATGAAATTTATGTATGATGGAGATGAGCTTAAATTCAACTGGTACCAGTGGGTGGAGAGCATTCATTGAAATTACACAGGCTTACATGAGGAATTAGTAAGGTCTTTGGTTTCTTGATCCAAAGTAGGTTATCAAATATATAATCCATCTTTGCCTTGACTTTATAGAACATCTGAAGGTAATTATTCTTAGCTTCCAATATGATAATTACAGAAGAAGGATGTCTTAGACAAAACTATGGATAAGAAAAGTCTATGTGAATTTTTAGAAGGTCTATATGAATTATAATGACTTTCGTGTCTTGTTTGTTTCCAGTTGTACAGTTAGGTTCAGATTTACTACAGACTAGCAAGTCAGTGGGGGATATGCTGGTGTAAATAACTGGCCTTAATCTCTTTTGAAGTCAGGTTACATCTGTAAGACTAATTCCTCCTCCCACTGCTGTTTTATGTCTAGATGAAATAGTGCAGGGATACAATGCATCTGAAAAAGTCTCCAGTAAAATATAAGTGATTTTTCTCCTAAACGTTGGAAACACAGTATTAAAAACTGGTGAGCCCTTGGACGTTGTATATTTATTTCTACATTTGAAAAGTGAATGCAAAATACTAATATTCTATTACTGTAGCATCTCCCGTCCCTTTTACAAATAATAAAGTATTACAGCAGGTGCAAGACAGGAAAGACCCAGCATTAAATTTCTAAGTTTCTACATGTGTGTATAATAATGGCTATACTTTACAGCAAAAGAATCATTAGAATATTTGTTGTCTGAAATGTTAAGCGTGACCCTGAGGCATGCTGAGCACCTGAAGTAACACTTCAGAATCACCCAGTGACTCCAGAAATCCTGACTTCGTGTCACCTGATGGATGTAAGTATTTGTATCGCAGAAGGCTGTTAGCTGTTATTTCAGTACAAAGACAATTGATAGTTTTGCCGACCTACGGTAATAGTCATGCCATGCCCTGAGCTTCACAACGTCACCAAAGTTGTGTCCCCTTGTGCCAGCAGAGGCTTTGGCCCCCATTTTCTTGAGCTGGGCTCACCGGCATCATCTGGTGGTGCTGCTAAACAAGACCAACATTAAACAACACTTGGCAAGAGAGAATATCTGTGTTTCTCAGGAGAACAATGTGTTGCTTATTGCAATGGACAAACAAAAGTGATGGAATTCCAATTTTAGTTCTGCATTGTCTGACAGCCTGGCTGATAATGCTTTAATTCATTTCAAAATAGAATAAACCAGTATTTCCACCATGAATATATCCAATTCACAGTCTTCTAAGTGACCATTAATGTCATAGTATTTCAAAGGACTGCTGCCTCACTGATACAGCGACTGTACATTTTCATATATAGTTCTGCTTTCTCAAATAGCCTTAAATTCAAATATCACCATTGCATATTTATGGCTAAAAGAAAAGCACTGTTGAAGACACAGACCTTTCACGCTTAAAGAAGTTTCCAGCTTAATGTGATAAACTTTATCCCTTCCCTACTGACCTCTTTAATACCCAACATAATCTTTCTGTGTGAAGTGTGTCTGCGAGCCTTTTAACCTTAGCAAACATGTCTGAATAAATGTTTTTCTTTCCACTGATTAATGCTTTGAATTTGATTGTGACAGGTGGCTGGAGATACAAACACTCAGAAATTTTAAGATAATTTTTGTGAGCCTTTGCATGAATAATTTGTAAATAGAAAAACTACTCTGGTCTCAGTTTTCATCTATTATATATATGTATATATAAACAAAATGTTATTTTTCCACCATTCAATTAGTACAGAATAATGAGACTTCATGGAAGTATATGGATAATATTTTTTTTTCAAATAGTATTGGCACATTTCCATTAGCAGTGATTTTGACTGTAACTGCTAGGGTTTCCTCCCAGAAGGAGGAAAATGCTCCTTTTGGAGCTGATTAACTTTCCATGATGCAACCCGGGGTCTGGAAGAGACATTCCCTCTCTGTGATCAAATAGAAAGTTCTGCCTGTGAAACATGGTTTTGGCTACTTTTTTCCTCCTGCAAACAGGTGCGATTCCACTGATTTATCCAATTCATCCCAGTAAGTGTTGGCAAGAAGACTCAGACCTCAATTTTGAATCCGTCTGTCTCAGTGAATTGGGAAGCAGTAGTTCTAATGGCTTTATTGTGAAAATCCTGAGTATTCGCTAAAAGAATAACAGCTTTTAGTAAAACTGGGAGTTGGTAGCTAACTGAAGAAAGTGTATTAGGTTGTGATATTAATGGCGCATGCAGTGGTAGTGTGCATAAAAGGTTGCAGAGAATGAACATATAAATGCTGTAATATAGGGTATGCACTGAGGTATTCAGCGCGATTGAAGAGATTTCAGTTACCGTATAAAAGCAACTGCAATTAAAGAGCCTTCTAAACATTAAATAATTCTCATACCATCTGTATGAGGTGAAGCTGTCTGTCTGTCTTGTTACCAGGCTGCACTGCAGTACATTGTACACCGGGATTTCACAGCAGTATACAAGGGAAATAGCACACGATTTTTTCTAACTAAAATAGTAACATTTAGCATGCCAAGATACAGAATTCTGCTTCTCTGTGTTGTGAAATACATACCTTCCCATTCCTTGATGAGAAAGGGCACACTTCAACCTCCAATCCCTTTTTAATCCAACATTCACTGTGTAAAGATAATGGGCTGTGAAGTACAGAAGTACAAACCCACTGTTGTAATGAATTTTAAAATTAAAACTTCAGGAGCAAAACCCACGGAAATCCAGAGTTATGTCAACAGTGATTCCTCTTTCAAATAAAAGCAGTTCTTTTGCTAATTGAACACAACATGCATATAAAATGCAGTATCCCGTATACTATTGTCATGTCTGGTGCATGGACCAAAAGAAAATGGAAATTCCTCTTTCCGCTGTTGGTGAAAGATTTGTCGCATTCCTTAGTGTTGGGGAGATGTGTTATGAAAGACTTAACTGTAACACACTGTAAAATGGAAACTGCTGTAGGAACCATAATTCTGACTTCTCCACATTTTCAATCTTGGCAATACAGTACTGAAAGAGAACCCATTTTTATATACAGTTTCCCTATTGGCACAAAGGAAAAAAAAAATAATTTAAACAGTCTCGGTTAACTCTATGAAGTTATCAGGAAAAAAGGTGTGGTTTGTGTTAATTCGATACGGTGGCTTAAGTTTTATTTTATTGTTCAAAGATCCCCTCGCACATCTCCTGTGCACAAGCAGAACAGATCCAGCCTTGCTGAGGGAGCAGCATAGCTCTAATACTGATAGCAGAATGGTTGGCGGTGAGTGATATTTTTATGGCTTTAATTGAAACCATTGTCAACAGAAACCAAATTCTAGAAACCAAAACAGAAAAAATGGAGAATACTGCCTTTGGGCACCTAGGTAAGTCCTCCAATACCCAAAAATTTCTTTAATACTGTGAGATTAGCTGGTGTATTCAAAGGGAAAATATCAGTCCTTCAGCACGTATGAAACATGCCGGTACTTGTTCTGTAACATCTGACAAGCTCAACAAGACACGCTGCAAAGGAATCACCCACCGACCATTTTCCTGGTGTTTACAGCTATTTCCAGTCTTTTTTTCTACCAGAAAGCACCACTTGAGACCAGGCCAGCAAGCTTGGAGGTATAAAATGTTCTCCAGCAGTGAGCCGGTGAGGGATGCAGACACGAACCGGGACAGCTCTAGGAAGCTGAGCACAGTTTGCTGGCAGAGGAAACCCTCGTTCTTCAGAGCACAGGCATCTTTGCACGGGTGTTCACCGAGAAATTCTTCATCCATCTTGGATGCCTTATTACTGATGCACTTATATGCTCTGTAATTTATGTGGTGGAAAACATTCGCAGCATTTTTACAACAGCTGGTAGGGAAAAGAGGCCACATGTTTCAGCATTTTGGGGGATTTAAGTTTCTGGCTAATGTGCCACACTAACTGCGTGATGAATGCTCGCGCTGCCAGGGAGTGCTGTCGGCCGGACACGCATGCTGAGCGAAGTTTCATCTGGCTAGCAAGAGACAAAGAAGGGAGGAAAACTCCGCTACGGTTTATTTCAGTCAATATGTGTAGTCAAATAGTTTTAAGGCTGCACTTTGACGAAAACTTTGAACTGGCATTGTGTGGCATCATCTGTGAACGGAGCCGTCCTGCCTGTCCCCCTCACTACCCGCCTTGGTGCCTGAAGTCAGCTGCTCCTGGTGGTCAGGGGAAAACTGTCTGTAAAATAATCCCTTTTTTGTTTACTGGGGTACTTTGCAGGCAGATCACTTCACTCATCTGGTCCACGGGAAGGGTTCAGAAATGTTTGCGCTGGCCCAGAGGAGGTGGGGGAGAGGGGATTACGGCTCCGCACACACACTGCCAGTTTAACACGCTTGAACTACAGCCCAACTAAAAACCAAAAAACCATCCCGGGCACAAACGAGAACTTGTGAATGGGCTTCTGCACCTCTCCCTCCCCACCACGCTTGGCTCTCGGCCTCGCAAATTTCTGGTGTGCGCCAGTGAAGTCGATGCATAGATTTCCCTGCTTTGCGGGGCTCTGGGAGGCCAGCGCACACCGGCCCTAACTGGGTCAGAGCCTTTCTTTGTGCGCTGAGCTGCTGGGAAAGCTCGCAGGAGCCACGCAGCAGCTTCTCGCACACCCTCCTTTCCCAGGGCGATGGGGGGGGACAGGGCGAGGAGGGGGAGCGGGTGAAGTGGGGCTGAGCTTCCACCACACTTGATCCCCAGCCAGCGTAAGCTTCCTTACAGGGCTTACGGCCACGGCAGAAGCTCGAGTAAAGCCCCGTACAGCGGCTCCCACGGCTGCCAAGGCTAAGTGCCCTGGGATCAGAGCTGTGCCACCGAGCTCCGCATCTGTCACTCGGATCTATGCTGTGCTCAGAAAGCTGTGGGGGAGGGCGAATAAGAGACAAGCGAGCCTATTAGTATTTATTATTTGTATTATTATAGCACCGTGGTGCCTAGTCGTGGACCAGAATCACATCCTATTAGCACTGTGCAAACCCAGAGCCAAAGTACCATAGTCCCTGCCCCAGAGGGCTTACAATCTCCATTTCCGAACAGGGGGGTACAAAGAGACGGGAAGGGGAGGGGTGTAAAAGGGAGCAGTGACAAAACGTTGATCACTGTGACGGACAGTGTTGATTTTCTGGTAAGAACCATCAGTTCTTAAATGCTTAGTTGGATTTAGACATTCTTCACACAGTCAATACTTTTTATTTCTCGTGAAAAAGAGCATCAAGAAATCACACAGAATTTTATGTTATATTCAGTAAAAAACATTTTTTCATTGCAAGAAACACATGTAAGGTTATTTTTAAAAAACATTGTTTAGTTTGTATGTTCTAAACAGATATCTGAACACATTTACAAAGTCTACACATGCAGTGTATAAAGAAAGTTAAAAATTTTTAACCAACTTACTTTTTTGGCTCATTCCTTTATTTAATTTGCACTCTTGCAAAAAAGAGATACCTTTTAATTCAATTTTTCAAGAAAAAAATAGAAGTGATTTCATCTCAACTACTTTTCTGGACACACTTGTATTTTCCCTGTGCTCATGATTTAAAATATAATCTAAATAGAAATGATCACCTTGTTGGAATTAAAACCAATGCTAGATACAAGGATAGAGAACAACTGTAAATTTAGGAAATGTATGTAAGTGAGTTTACAGGTTTCTCTGATCAAAAAGTGCGATTACAATGTTGTGCGAGAAGGGCATGTGATTTACGACATTTTGCAAGCCTATCTTACGTGCAGATTTTTAATAACTTGCCTGTAAGGGGCCAAATCCTGCTGTTCTGCTCGAAGTTTCTCTAAAACCAGTATCTCCTTGACACTGTGCTCTGTTCCGCTGGCCTCCTACTGTGTGTCAAAGTTAATACTGTGAATAACTCAGTGAAGTTCAATATTCCTGGTTTTATCTATAATTACTCTATGGTAGTAAGTGTCTGCAGGTTTGAATATCTTACAGAGGCCTGTAGGACAGTATGATTTATCCTCATGCAGAGGGATGAAGGGAAACGAGAACTAGCTGGACAGTTTGTAAAATCATTAAACATTTTCCATGATAAGCTCTGTTATTTGCCATTTGGATAGCCCCCACTGAAATCACGTAAGTAACCTATACTCTTTACCTGAAAATAACTTCCAATATTAGCTTTCTTCTATGCATTCTCTAAATTGCTGTAAACATCCAGGATACCCATATATATATATATATACACACACATGGGTATGTGTGTGTATACATGCATATACATGTATAGGTGTACATATCTACACACATATACGCAGACATACATATATGTACATATACATATATACGGATATATAGCTATGACATAGTTAGGAAACAATAATGTCATTTTTATTGCATTCTTAAGTATCATAGAACAAGGGTATTGTAGGCACACATCTTAACTACTCGTCCTCACTACAGTCCTAAAGCTCATTTACCTGAGATCTGCATCTGTAAAAATAAAGTTCCATTTTTAGCTGCATGTTACAAAAGACTAAATATCAGCCCCACAGATATGAAATTACAACTTCATTTTGAGACTAATTTACTACAAGTAAAATATGCTATCTTGTAAAAAAAGATACTGCTGAAAGAGATACATATTAAAAAGGAAACACGATTCTTAGAGGTTTAAAAATCTCCCTATGCCTTCCCATATTGTAATAAATTTATAAAAAATATTTGACACAGAAAATCGCCACAAGAAAGCATCCTGCTGAAATCACGTACCCTGTAAGCCACCCATCTTGCAAAAGTTACATAGTTCAGGCGGGCAGGCTCCATGTTTGTAAGTATTTAATTCTCATCATCCCGTCTGTAGTGAATAGTTTGTATTTCCTGAGCTATGAACATAGCCATCTCTCTGGTGCCCGCAGCAATCACGCGGCAGGACATAAGATCCAGAGGTCCCCCTGAGGAGAAAAGGATTAATGAGAATTGTCTTATGTCATGTAAAAAGGCAATGTATTCTTAAATATAAACCATGCTGTAATCAGATGGGTTCAGAAACACTGAAAAAAACTTCACACGTAGCTCCTTTTAGGGTGGGAAGGACAACCTAATTCAGCAACCCCTATCTGGAAATCTCCGGCAAAAATTGATTCAGAAAATTCTAGATACAGTGCCAAAGTATGCAACAGAGGCAGCAAATGTCTAGATTTGTTCAGTATCCAACAGTAAATGCAATATTCCTTTCTTTTAGCGACAGGAAGGGATAGAACAGAAATTAGTTCAATCAGCATGCCCTTCTTCTTGATCCACCCTGTCTTTCCACAGTATCCACATGTTGGTCACCAGTAAACCATTACTTTGTGACGTGTACCATCTAAATGAATGAAATAATAATCTGGAGACTGTGCTGTCCTCTGCTCCCTCTGAGTAGTTCCTAGCCATTTATGTTCAGACAGGTACCCGAGAGCCCTCTTTTCTCGGGAGGCCGTCTCCGCTGAAATCTGTTCAGAGTCTGACCATACCTACCAATCTCCCGGGCTAGTCCTTTACTGTAAATCTGATACTTTAAGTCACGGTTGGCCCAGAAGACCTTTGATGTGATGAAACCCCAGGCTGGAAGTACATCAGTGCATTACGAATAACCAGCCAGAGTCTAGTGGAGAGTACAGGCATTTCTACAGAATCTTGCTAGAAATGAGATAGAGCCACAGAGAAGGGCTGTACCGAGGTAGCACAAGTTGCCCCCAAATAGCCACTCAGTCCCCAAAAAAGCCAACGAGAACAAGGATACTGCACTCACCTGAAGTGTCTATCACAGTGCCGCCTGCCTCTCTAATAATGACAGTGGCCGCTGCCAAGTCCCAGCAGTGTAACCCAAACTGGTAATAGGCATCTGCAGCGCCGGATGCCAGATGGCACAGAGCCAGGGTCGAGCTCCCAATGACACGGACCCTAAACCCCGCGAGAAAGGGACATGGTAACGTAAAGCAGAAAATGCCTTTGCTTTCAACCTATGTGTTGAGATCAAAAAAAAAACGTGCAACGTACTTGTTTGGTTTGATTTTTTTTTAATTTTTTTTGAATGGCTTTGGGTCACAAAGGTGAGACATATATTGTAAAATATCTTACCCGTGTGCTTGGGCCTTGAGCAATCTCTCAATGTTACCCAGGAACAATTTCAGAGTTGCAGGGTCACGTTTTGGACCAATTTCTGTTAAAATTAAGGCCTTCGAGATATCTGCAATGCAGGCAGTTGTTTCCATTAATTCAAGAGCTTCCAGGTAGATTCTGGAAATCTGTTTTTAAATTAAACACTAACGGACTTTTCACAGAAAAACAATTTTCATGTCCCTTTTTTTACCCCAAACTGTTTCATAGGATAAGTGACAACTTTGCATAAAAATTCAAGCAAGACTAGATTTCTCACATCAAATGGTCTGATCTAAACACACTTTAAAAAAAAAAAAAAAAGAACAGGAAGATTAAAAACAAGAATGCATTCTTACACTCCTTCTCTTTCCATACATTGTTTTATTTCATTGACCAGTCAGCTTTTGGCTAATTCACTAACATCAGCAGTCAACTAAAAATAATCCAGTGACCTAGTAACTCTTAATGATGCTAATCTAATCATATTTGAAAACAGGATGGTTCTTGAATAGGGAACTTTAATGTAATTTGTTAACAAATGATAAACATTTGGGAATACAGTAAGAGGAAAGAAAAGTTTCTACCTAAATCACCATCACCCAGTAATACCTCCCTTTTGTTCTGACATTTCAAAGACTGAAGACACTTTATGACTGAAAAAACCCCTTTCTTATCACAAACTAAAGCAGTATCTTAATTAATGTAATATATGAACGTTACATTTGTATTGTTTCAGCAAGGGCAATTCTGACCTACAGCAGGTGAAGATATCAACCTTGTGTACGGTCAAAGGAGAGACTCACTGTGACTTGGCAAGGTGTTGAAGTACTCCTCACATGAGATCTGAATATTAGTAGCATGTAACAAGTGTGTGCCAACGCAGGTAGAGATGGTTGTTCAAATGCCAAGTGTCCCTGCTTCTGCTGCACCAGCTGAGCTCGGAGGCATTAAAGATATGACAAAACTCAAAGGTTTAGGGGTTGATTACTTACTAACTAGGCTGTGCCCAAGTGTCAGGTGTCACCTTCTACCCTGGGTTAAAGGCTAGGCATTCATTCAGATAGGGAATGTCTACCTGGTTATTACAGCTAATTGCTTAAGTTGAAATTTCTTAGCAGAAGTGGCAAGGAGGTTTTCAAAAGCAAATTAGGCTGAAGTGAGACATCATTTAATTAAACAGGCTACCAATGAATTTAGTATTGCAGAGGAACATTATGGATTCAAGCAATGTGGTAAATGGTTGGTGAGTAACAGGTATGTAATTAGATTAAAAGTTACAGGGTATCACAAAGCTTAACTGTAGGAACATAGATTTAACAACCACTTTTTAAATTACTGCATTAAAATACAGAAACACCAATCCAGGCACGCTGCAGGGTATTTGTCGTTTGGCCACCACTGAAAACTCTGGATGGTGAAAGCAATCTGCCTTACGTCTTTTTGCATAACAGACCCAATTTATAATTACAGGACATTTAATGCACGCCTCATTGCTGAAATGCACCAAGCATTCACACCACACCAGTCATAGCTAGGTCATGACTAAGACAGTTGTTCTTTTGAGTTATTAAATATATTTCTAATGCATAAATGGATCTCTTCCATTTTCATCAAGGCTACAGGTAGAAATTGGATGAAAAAACTAAGGCAAGGAAGAGGGAGGTCTCTGCTTAGGAAAAGGAGCTGGCTGATCACAAGACTCAATGGAGTTTCAGGAGTTCAAGGCACAAGAGAAAATTTACTGACTACTCCTCAGTCTGATAGAGGCCAGAAAAATAAGGAGGCTTGGTAGAAGAGATTTAACAGCTATATGAAGAGATTTATGATGAAAAGACCAAATCCGTTGGCCACAGAAGATTAAAAACCAGAAAATACACTTACAGTATTAGCACATGTAGGGTCTGACCTGAATCTAAGCATGAGAAGAAAGTATCACTCAAGATCAAAGGGAAGATGGATCCTTCATTTAAGTGCATCCCAACTCCCGTACCAGACCTCTACAAAATTTGGCATTGACAAAGAACGGTGTTTGCCTGGACTGTGATTTCAAATGATTAAATCTGAACAATGAATGTATAGTGTAGATCAATGTTATACAACAGTCACATTTCCTGAAAACAAAAGGCATGAAGTAACGTGACATCCTAGATCTCCAACACATCATGCATTGGTGAAGGCTACTTGAGTTCCAGTGGTAGGTACAGGGAAATACACTCTCTGTTCCAGGGTTGGTTTATTTCACTGGAGCCACAGTCCTTACAGCAAAAGAGCAACTGTGATTTTATATACTTAAAACATCAATACAAGTGAGACTAAAGAAGATCCATTTTCACTGGTGAAATTGCCCACCACCAAATGATGTCTCTCAAAACACAGGAAAATTTCAAAGCACTTGGAAAGGCAGGAGGTCCACTTCCCTTGCTATGTTCTAGACACCCACATAGACTGGATGTCTAGAGAAAGGAGGACAAAAGTGGCATGTGCCAAAATGATTCCTTGCTCACCTGGAAACCAGAACTCCCTTACTGCAAAAGTGAGTGTGGCCATTTCAAGAGTGGCTCAGCCAGCCCAGCTGGGAGGACCCTTAGTTTTTCCTAATAGTCTCTGCCAGCACAGGCTTTTGTGAAACATGACATCTTCAAGCACTGACAAAAATTTCATATATAATCAAGGATTAAAATCTTAGGGGTCACTGACTTTACAAATTGCTCCATCTCTCCAAACAGGGGGACCCCAGCTCACTATTAATTTAGGTGAATAGCCAAACTTCCCAAATTTCAGGAGCGTTTTGATGTGGCGTCTGCTTAGGGCACTACAACAAATCTGTATATTAAATTGCTTGAATTAACTGTGTTTCAAGTTCATTAAATCTCTTTTTGGGGTGAAATTTTTACCATGTCCTGTGTACAATGATGCACATTTTTGGCACATGCCTGCTTCTGTCTATTGCTGTGTTATGTTCTCCTCTGCATTTTGATTGATTAAAAGAAAACACCTCTACATACATCTGATTATTGTTATCTATTATCATTAAGTAAACAGACAGATCTATGATTTGGTTTACCAATAAAAGAATTCCATTAAAGTATTGACTAAGTGTTCCTGGCTATTTGCATGTTGAAATGTACCTCACAAAAGCAAGCTGTTAAAGAACACCTAATGAAGCATGCATCCTTCAGTTTACTGTTAGCATGTATGCCTACAGACATAATACACTTTATAACGTACAAGTTTATTGGAAATTAAGTGATTAACGGCTGCCATAGTACTCCGAATTTGATTCACCATTCCCATTGCATCTTGCACATAAAAAGTTATGCCAGGGTACAGCTGTAATGAAACTGGTGAATCTACTCATTCTTCCTTATTTTAAACAATGGTTATGAAGCAAAACAATTTAGGATTATTTCAATAGTTCATATTCAGATGTATATTTTAAAAAGAAAATTAGGAAAGATGTGATTTTTTCAGAAAAAAACAAACACATAACAACAGAATTATCATGCAGGTGAAATACTTTCCATCAGGATAATGATGTTCATTATCCTAATGATGATTTGCAACAACTCTGAAACAAAATTAACATATTCCTTTTAGAGTTCTAACAAAATCTAGACCAACCTGTCTCTTTTGATACCTGAAGCCTTTTGTCATTACAAAATGCCCCTTGACCTCTTCTACCAGTGTATAATCGTTCTTCAGTGCAGTGGTAAATTACACCAAATTCAAGCTTTAAGATTTTGAAAAGGAAAGAAATGAATGCAACTCAAATTACTCATCATAAATATAAACAACTACTAATGGCAGAAAGATCAGCAATATTTTAATTGGTACATGTAATCAAAGATTATATTGATGTTAATAAACTGGAATAATTTTACTATTACTGTCATATTGAGATAAAGGTCATATAAAATTCAGTTTATAAAGAGAAGTTAATGCAATCTGTTCGTGATCTTCTAAACTCTTACTTGCAGCTTGGGTTCACATTAGAAGGGATTAAATGCTAAGTTGATTTCAAATTCAATTGTATGTTTTTATTGAAAGTGTGCAAGTCCTCTAAGGCCAGATTCTGAATGCTTTACTTTCACTGATGAGCAGTTACACCTAGAAGTAATCCCGCTGACTTTGGCTGGAACCCTGAAGATTTGCAGCCCCAAATAAATAGATAGGATCAGTCAGGCATCCGAACTCAGAAGTCATGGGACACTTTATTAACAGTGGATGCTTGTATAGGCACTTCACCTTTCATGATGCATTTGATTTGCCCGCCCTTTCAATCAAAGTAGTACACTCCAGTCACGTGTTCAAACGTTTCTCTGCAAAATCCTTTTGTTTACATATAAAAGTGAGAATCTCATGAAGCCACGCGACTCCAAGAGGAGGAGTTTGAAGAGAAATACCAAATATTGTGACCCTCAATGAAAGCTTGAGAATGAGCAACACTGGAAATTTTGTGGGAGTATCTGTTTACTAACGAGAAGAGGGTCAGAATTTGACCCTTGATATAAGCCCGAGGTATTTAATATTTCCATTACTTTAATAGGTTTCACCAAAAGATTTTAAAGCACTTTACAAACTTCAATGATTAACTGCTAAAATCACCCCTAGATAGGTACTATTAGCAATATTTTATTTAGGGGCGGACAGATACACAAAAATTAAGTGACTTACACGAGGTCACAGAAGAAGTTGGTAACAAGGTCAATAAAACATCTCAGATGTTCTAGACTCCAAATCTTTTCCTGCTGCCCTCCTCCATTCAATGTGAATAATCATCGGAGTTCATCAGAGACAATGCAAAGGGAATAGACTGCCCTCGCTCCCTGAGGTCCCATCTATACCAACTTTTTTTTGAGGAACACACTATTAATAGACACTTTGCCTGAAGACATCTGCAGGATTTTCTTCAGTACTGTTCAAGGCTTATATTCAGGCCAGTTCCCCTGTGTATACTTTGGCTCCTTTTCAGCTTACTACTTCTTTTCTGCTTTTCCCATTTGTTTACTGAGGGAGATTTAACATCATTCTTTATTTTTGTTTCAGCTTTGTTTAGTTTACATAACCCAAAATATGCAGCATCAAAATCACAATGGTGTTCTGGAAAACATAAATATTAGAGAAAGCTGTCTGGCAATAATACGTAGTATTCAAAAGGACCTTTGGAAATGAATAAACTTCAGGAAAGCACGGAAGTGTTTCTCTGCAGTCGCCATGTTTGAAAAGTCTAACTAGAGAAGTACACATTATTCTGTTTAAATCAGCAAGAGCCACTAGCACATCTGAAAACTATGTTGTTGTTACACAGAATTCTTGCTGGCTTCACTGACGGCTATATATATATTTAAGATTGTGGAATTAGGCTGAAAGAGGCACATTCCTTGGCAATTTGAGTAGCTATTTCTTCCGTATATATCAAACTGTAAACCGGCAACATCTGGAGAAAAGGCACTAGCATGAACGAATATAGCTAAGGAAACTCAAAATGGCACATAAGAAGGCTAAGTACTTTATTCCCCCATGTAATCAAGCTCTTATGTGTGAAATATACTTATTTTACTATGTTAAGGAAACCACAAAGGCAGATTAAATGAACTAGGCCCATAATTTTGCACTCTTCATAGAAATCAGTTCTGAATTGCCTGATAGCAGCAGTTATCTTTCACACATACCACTCGCAGGAAAGACGCAATAGTAATAACATAAGAACACTGGGAGATACATTTAAATTATGAATAAGCAGCACTATATTTAACTTATTATGGTTTTGTCTTACAAAACCTTGTTCATACCGGTACTCCCTTTTTTCCCCCACAAAAATCCTATAATATTTATAATAATTTGTAAGAACTGTCTTGTTATTGCCAGTTTGCATAAGCAAGTTTTGCAAGACTACAATTTTAGACTAGCAGAGTATGATCAAATGCATTTTAAAAGCGTGGAAAAACCTGAGTAGTGGCTGATTTTTTTCTTATTTTATTTTCTTTATTTAAAATTCCCACATGGTTTTGAGGCTTCTAACCAGCTCTCAGGTACCCATCTTAAAGAACATACTTCGTACCTCTTTGTTAACAGCAAATCCAATGCTCACTGCCACTGTTGGAAATCTGTGAAAAAATAAGAAATGAAGTATTATTGATGAAAAATCTCTCAACTTACTCCTTATGCAACTCCCTTAGGCAACAAAACCCCACATGGAGCTCTGTGATTTTACTTGCGTCAAAATGCTCTTGACATTGTACTATTTCTCCTTTGTCAGTCTCTTTGCCAGTTCCTTTAAACTTTGTCAGTTCCTTTAAAAACGTAATTTAATGTTGGAGAAGATGAGAAATAAACACATGAAGATATCAGGATATTTATAGTAAATGTGTTGTATATTTTAGTAATCTTTTTGCTTTAGTGTAATTAATTATCCAGTATAAAATCACTAACGTTATTATAACAAGTCATCACCTCTAAAAGCACATTTTGTTCAAGCATCTGAGACAGCAATTAAGTAGCATGGAGATACCTTGCTGCTGACATCAACATAAGGAGAAACCAGTTCCTCTACCCTCTCTTTTGTCAAAGTGATGATCATGTATTTAATTTGGTCCTTTTTATTAAAGTATAATTATTGCATGTTAAACAAAGAAATAAATTAATTTCTTGAAAACATGTTTTAAAGTGGGCTGTAAAGGTCCAGAAAATATTGCTAGAAAGAGAAATTTTCACTTAATTGCATGAAACACCAGCACATGACACTCCCCCACCTCCCCTTGAATTCTATGTAATCGCACCAAAAGTCAAGGAAACGTTTTTTTGTTTTGTTTTGTTTTTTAATGATAACTGTAGTTATTTTAAGTCACTAACTATAAGGCAGAACATATTTAAGGTTTTTAAGTAGGAGTATTATGAATAGTCATTAGTTTACAACTCCTGGCACTCAAATGATGAATTAAACTTTTGTGTTTTTGCAGTAACGATCCCCAGATTTCTTTTTGCAGAGAGGTATCATAGAAATTTAAAACCAACATCTAACTGAAAACTTAGTTTTCAGTTCTAGTCTACATATGTGCCATGGTTGCACTTTCCAGGGAAAATAAAGCGTTTGTATTTGGAAGGGAGAAAACACCACTACTAAAAGGAATGTGTAACAACCACATAAGGCGTTAGGCCAAGTGCCATCACAGCACAGCCTTGTTCCTCCAGTTCAGCTCAAGTCTCTGCACGTTAACATGCGGTTATATATAAACGAGCTGTGAGTCAACAGCTTTGGGTCATTAAGCAATCAGCAGAAACTTTAGCTTACCTTTAGGTAACAGTTTAGAGCTCTCTCCAGCACAAACACACACTCCCTCAGACACATCATGAGGAGGTACAAAAAGATAAAGGGATGACTCCTACTTATGAGTCAAAGGAACAAATCGACCACAGTAAAACACCTTTAAGCAGAAGGGAGGATTTGTGAGAAGCTACGTTTTGCTCTTTTATGTATTTCCCAGTTCACTGTCCACTTACCTGTGCACAAAGTTGCACGTTCCATCAACAGGGTCAATAATCCAGGTCGGACTGTCGGTGAGGACACATTTTGAACCAGCAGCAGTGGATTCTTCTGCAATAAACCTGCATTTGGTGTGGAGTAAAACAAGCGTCCCAGAAAACTGGCTTAGATACGTGACTTGGAAAGTCAAACTCCATCTCTCTGTTTTTGAAGAGATGCTTAATTTATATATGTATACACACACACACAATTTTTGTATAAATGTATATGTATGTTTTAACACACATATTGCTTTTTTCATTTGGGAATGGGGAACTTTCATAGAAACTTTGAAGGAGAGTTCTCAAATTTATACCATGCTTTTTTACATGGTAAAAAAGAATTCTGTTTATGTTCACTTTTCCGATTACCATTAAGAAAGTGAAATGAAAATGAAATGCAGAATACCATGAAAATGAATGCAGAAATGGATCTGAACTGGCATCCCTGGATCTCTAGAAGAAGTTTTTTTTAATGCATAATGTAATTTTATGGATTAGGCCTGTCTCTTGCAGTAAGTAATACAAATTGCAAACTGTAGCTGCTTCTCTTCTGCAGTCAAAATCAGTCAGCAGGAAATAATGCACTCTTAGAAAATCCACAATCTCACTCCTACTTGAATTTTTTACAGTAGTCTGACTCAGGAAATTAAAAGGTTTACAAAGCTGAACTTTCTTTTTCCCATGACCCAGAGAAAATCAACAAATTAATATTTTTGTTTGTTGTTTGGATGCACAAGGCACACATTGAAATCTAAGCTCATCGTCTGTTCTGTTGTTCTGTCCCAATTTCTTTTAGTAGATATGCTTCTTTTTTTCTTCCCCCCCCCCGGCCCCGTCCTTTTTCCCTGGGAAACGAACATCCAGTTCTGGCACGTTTCCTGCTGACCTTAATTATCTTTGCTCTCCCATAACCTGCTCAGGGTCTGTTACTATAAGTGTTTCGCAGGTGCTACTCTCACAGATTTGAATAAAGTTCTGTATGTCCAGAAGGTGTAGAACCAGACTGCTAGTACTGAATCTTGCTTTTGGTTTCACAAACAACTGGTAGTGGTATTCAGAGTTCCTGAAAATGCTTGAAGACAAAAAAAACTTCTCTCGAAGACTTGAAGAGAAAAAAATTGGATAAAATAAAGAGAAAATGTCTTTTGCAGAAACAGTTGCTTCCCTAGGACTAGAGCAGTAGCTATTTTCTTTTATGCCCTCAACATGCGCCGCATCATGCCACATAACGCTTGCAACCACGAGCTTAAAATGTTCTGCAGATAGCATAGGAGGAGACTTCTTGAATTTTCCAAATGCTACTTTGCCTTTCCCTCAGTAGAAAGGGACTATCTGATGGCATTATGGGCCCCAGTTGGTATGAAGAAGGAAGTAGGAAACGTTTGTTACTATTTTCATCTCCATTAACGA
Organism: Dromas ardeola; assembly: GCA_013398915.1. Classification (NCBI taxonomy): domain Eukaryota; kingdom Metazoa; phylum Chordata; class Aves; order Charadriiformes; family Dromadidae; genus Dromas; species Dromas ardeola. The sequence goes on along the minus strand of VYZM01002456.1, from coordinate 352,454 downwards.
TAACAGCTGAAGGATGAAATGTTAGTGTGCAACTGAGAAACGAGAAAGACTTGAACAAGTGTTTGGACTTCTCAGTTAAACATAACACTTTGCAGACTCCTCGCTGTAAATATTCCAATATTGTTATTGTTGGTGCTGTATCATTTGACTTTTCCTTTTACAAATCTTATAATTAGCACCTAAACCCAACCATATGCTTCAGCTGCGCTGCTCTCTGCAGAGGAAGCTCATCTTCTCGCAGATGGAGCACCTTCCATCCCATCTCAGATTGCCCATCTTCCCCATAAATTATGCCTCTGCTTCAACCCTCTGCCAGCTCCCCTAGCCAGAGCCTAAACTGTTGCCGTTGTCTTGCCAGTCAAAGAAAGGTGAAATGGGAACCTCTTTAAAGACAAGAGTATTTCTGTGTAAGGGGTTTTGCCTTCAAGTATCGTTAAGTCTTTGCCTCGCCTTTTCCTTACAGCAGAGTGTGACGCTGCAGTACTCACATACAGAAATGCTAACATGAAGCTGGGGCACAGCCATTCCATTGAGAAAGTCTTGACGTCCAAGAACAATTTTTCCAAAACGGATGTAAGACAAATTAGGTGCACATTTTATGAAATTTGGGCTGATCAGTTAAAATCAGCCCCTTGCTGTTATACAGTCCTGGGTACTGTGAGAGGCCCTCTAGGCCAAAATCAGATGTGTTGCTCTATGGCTCTCTGTCCTGTAAAAACATGCAAATTAAGCAAAACATTCAGCCCAAAGTAATGGAGACCAAATTGTAGGAACAGCTTGAGAAGTCGCCATGTTACTACAGCAGTTAATTTAATATGCCAGCCTGCCAGCTCTGTTGACCTCTCTTCAGATCTGGATTAAAGTTTTCTCCCACTGAAAATGAGTCCAGTAATTTTAGCCTAGCCTTAGAGGACATCTGTTCATACCATGGTGCCACTCTGAAATTCATTGCTGGGATAGCAGGGAACAGCACAGAATAAACTGCAGCAGGAGTGATACCCAGTTGAGTGCAGGAGGTTCAAACTGGGGCTCTCCCTCACCTATCCCCTGGTGGGGTTCTGAGGCCAGAAAGCTGGGAAGTTAGAGTTGGATGTCACCCTCCGGAATGGCTGTGTCCTGGTTTTAATGTCTACAGGACTAAGGCCACACTTAACACCAAAGACGAGAACTTGTGTAACAATAACACAGGCAAATAGTACGATGGCCTTTTTCAAACAGTAGCCCCTGATATTCTGACTGTGCCTATCCATGCTTCAAAGATCTACCAGAAAAAGTATCAACACAAAAAAGCACAAATAAAGATGATACATATCACTTAGCCAACAGAGAGAAGAAGAAACAAACATGGGACAGAATTACATTTATAACAGGTTTTCCTGATATTTCTCTTGACTTCCGAGTACATTTCCAACATCTCGAGACTCATCGCTGCCACTCTGCAAATGGCACAGATTCCAATGAGATCCCTTTTAATTTTTCTAACTCCTAGGATACATTTTTTTGGTTCAGAGAACATAAGAATCAAGATAATTTAAGAGAAAGAGAAATAACAGGAAACTTCATTGATGCTTTCAACAGCCAGATTAAGGAAAAGACTGAAGACAATTTAAATGGTCTTTTAAAGTTTTCATTGCACTTTAAATTAAACCTTGATTTCTACTGTGGACTCCTCATGGCAAGCGTTTTAATCTAGTCTAGATAAATCTAGTTTTAACCTATTGTTTAATCTAAATGCACTCACTGTCTAAACCAACTCCAACCAAAACCAACAATCAATATCAGCAAAAAAATAATTGTCTTGAAGAAAAGGCAATTCCTTCATTTGCTTATAAAGTCAGAAGTTAATTGTACAGACTTAATAAAGTCAGGGATTTTTCAGTTCCTAAGTCTATGCTGACCTTACAACTTCTGTTCCTATTCTGAGTAACTCGAGTGCTACTGATGATACTCACTTTACGCGAAATGTGTATGTTTTGTTATCTGCCAGACTGTTCAAGGAAAAAAAGCTCACAACATAAGAGTGGAGATGAGAAAAGAGAACAGCCAGCAATAGTAGAAGGAATATTACACAAATAATAGGCTTGTAAAGCCTGGCACTGTCTTGAGAATCACGGCCAAGAACCACACATTATGCTGTTCAGTACTGCTTCAATATGTGATCACACACAACACGTACTTAGAAAGCCATATTTAGTATATAATGTTCTTTCTACTCCATCTTATGGTGTTTTGTTTTTTTTTTCCAGCAGCATTGCCGACAATCAGACTAGTAGTGGAGCCCTACAGATTTTCATCTTTCTTGATTTCTGCACAGCGCCAGAGTGCAAGGCTCATCTCCATCAGAGATGCACACAGTTAGAAGGAAGTCATGCAGTATTTAAGGGATACACGGGCTCTGCACTGGCTCTGCAGGAAGATGAATTTTATCCTTGTGGACTGAAGTGAAATGTGGAAATTGATTGCAGAGTCTCTGCATCAAGCCGAACCCAGCCAACTAATACAAAACCTCTCCCTAATCTGTGCATGTGCTAGGAGTTGTTATTTTCAAATTGACCATAATAATTCAAGAGGAGTCAACAATCTGATCTATTTTTAAAACCTTGGGTTGACACCCCATATAGTAATTTATATCCTGTTTATGTATACGCATCAAATGATGATGATGATAAACAACCCTGATTCTCAGTGATCTCAGGATTCTATACAACACAATGTACATGTGATTACATATGATACTTGTTCTGATCTGGCAAACACTTATGTGAGATGGCAAAAGAAAGCACAGGAAAGGTCTGCAGGATGGGACCTTTGCTATCATTAATTTCATCTCTATTTTAATAGATATCCACAGCATAGTTCTAATACAATAGAGAACAGATCAGTATTCTGAAAATCATGGGGATACATATGAAACCCCCATACGTGATGTCCCTACAGGGGAAACAATACTATTAAATACATATATTAAGAAACATAACTATTAGAAAATAATAAAGCACTAAGTATAGCGAAGTGGTACTTTTTAAAAACAGGAGTCCTATGAAAGTGTCGAACAGCAATAGCCTAATATGTGAGAGAGATATATAAACTTTAAAAATTCCCTTTAAATGCCAATCAGATATAAAGCTCTTAAAGGAAAAAAGGTCATTGATATTTTTTTTCTATAGGCACCCACCTGTGGGAGGGAAACTTCTCTTTCAGAACAGAAATAATTAAATTTTCCACAAAATGATCAGTTTCTGTCACAAGATCTGCTGCAGATGTCTTTGTGGACACTTGTTTTTCCTCTGTTAGAGCTTTCCTAATAATCTGAAACAGAAGATCACAAATCAGATTCATTGGCCATTCATCCTGTGCACACTAAAATAATGTATTTACCGAAAAATTATAGCTAATCCTGAAAACCAACTGTAGGCCTAATTCTACCAGAGCCTGTTCTAATTCTTCTGACTAAAAATCCTTCTGAGATAATGAGCAGTCTTTGGGAACACGGCATTCTGAATGGCTCTGCAAGAACCTCTCTTGACAGTTCAGAAAAGGATTGATGAATGGGATGCAACTAATGGAATAAAAGGATGATGGAAGTCATAATGATTTAGTAAATTACAAAAAATACATGTTAGATAAGAAACAGCCTTGAGGCTCAAGAATTTTTAATGGAAATTCTTTTTTTTTAATTTACAGGGCCAATACCCCACTGCCCTCTTACTTTAAAAAACATGCTATAAAGCAAACCCCGTTGGTTTCTTGTTTTGCCAACAAAGACAAACAAAGTTTATTTTTTCTTGTGTATATGGGTTTTTGGAACTTCAAGTGCTGACCACCCACTAGTTCCCAAAGAATTGCTATATATTTAACAAAACCAAAAATTCAGGCTTTTTCCCAGATACAGACCCAGTGATGTAACCCTGGATTCTGTTCTGGAAAAGTCTTTATCTCCTTTTCAAGGGTTTTACTGTTATAAACTCTGAACTGAACCACATCAAGAACAAATGTACATATGGGAAAACAGTTAATACAAGTTTTTTTTTCCAATTTTCCCATTTTCTTTCTGTTTTTTTCCACTCCTTCATTAAAAAAAAAAATAAGGGGGCAGGATGCAAAAGAAGCTGACTTATTTTTTAACCAGTAAAAATGATAAGCTATTTGAGATTAGGAAAAACAAAACAAAGCAAAAATTAACTCCCACTTATTTGTATAGAATTATATTAACAAAAGCCAGCACCAACAAGTCCAATATTCCAAGTCCCTTCTAAAACTTCTATATTTCAATTGTTTAACTAACTTTCCATTGATCAAAATATTTTAAAACCACCGACAAATGTTTGATGACCAAAGAAACCAGTTCTGCTGTATTATGTGTGGGAAAGGGAAGCAGCAGCTCCCAAATTGCCGTCTCAGCTCTTGGTTTTCATAGTATAAAATACTACTTTTGAAGAGTGTGCTGATTGTTCTCACAAGTGATTGATATTGCTGACTGTTGCCTTAGTACCAAAGGTAACTGGACTAATGTTTCTGTTTCATGAGCTGTAAAACATTAGTTATGCCTATTTACTGAGCTCGTGAGGGCAGGTTGATACTTTTCGGTTTGAGGTCTTGCTAAAGTTCGTTATTGTGTATCAAAATATTAACACACTTAATCATTTTCTCCCCTCAATGCCCTGCATGGTTTTCTTGATGGTTTTACCACAGAAGCATAAAAATGCAGCTTTAGGCAGGCCCTTGGGCTCCTCTTTGGTCCAAAACAAAATCCAAACCACTCCAACCATGTCGGTTGTGTATTAGAAAAAAACTGCTACGCTGATACCTTTTATTTTAATTGCTCTTCTTTACTTTTATATTGCCTATGTATAAGTAAATGCCATGCTTAGGACTGGGCTCAGGACTTCACATAGTCAAACAGATGAGGAATACACTCCTTGCCGTAGAGAAGATTTGACTTCCTTTTTAGCAGTGCCATGTTCTCGATGTAATGGATTGAGGAGATTTTTGCAGCCATTTAAACCAGTATGTGCCAGCGCTTAGCAGGGGAGCAAGATCACACCTGAGCATTGCTGCAATAAGAAGAGCGGAGGAGAAAGCCCTCTCCTGGGGACGCGCTCTGCAGTCGGTTGCTTTTCATCATGTGCTCCAGCACTGGAGCTCTCCTTTCTGAATACAATCCTTCGCACCTCTCAGCACTGAATTTAATATTTTCCATTTCTGATCCTTTGTCCAGTTGTTCATGACCATTTTTAACTTTAACCCTGTCCGTTTCTCTGGTGACCTGCACCTGCCAGCTTGAGGTCACTTTGGAGGTGCCAAGGGTGCGACTCTGGTGGCCTTCTCACCCATCTCCTCCTCTGCCGGCCCACGCCGAGGGGCCGTGACACACATTACCCAGCCATACGATGGACTGCTTCTCCCCACCTCTTGCACAACCGATGTGTCGAGGGGAGAGCAGGAGAGAAGTCACGATGCTGTGCTGAGGTCACCCACCCCAAACGGGCACCGTGTCTGTACTAGCTCACCCGCAGTACCAGGTGATGTCGTGGGATGGACGGGCCCCTGCTAATTCTCTGCCTTTTACAAGGTTCTGTGAAAAGGGACTCACGTGCGTTTGCACTGGCCTGTACAGGTGCATAATCCAAACCAGAGTCCAACATGCACAGATCACATTCCCTGCACCATTGATGAAACAGCTTTTTTTTTCTTCAGAAATTCATCAAATAGCTCCTAGCAGTCCAGAATTCAATTTACATTGAATAATCCCTAAAAATCATCTGTTTATGAAGAATGTTAGAGCCTGGTACCTCAGAGTACTTTGAAAGCATCACTGAGCTCCTCTCCTTGCAAAAATCTTACGATAAGGTTTGTAGATACCTAGTGCAATTGCCTGGCCTTCCCAGTTGGGCATGGAGCTCCATAAAAGTCCCTCTCTAGGTAACAGGGAGCAGATAAGTGGAAGACCAAAGGAACTACAGGTTGATGAAATGAAAACAGCTGATTGCTCCTTATCTCTATTGTACAACGAAAGTGGCAACCAAGGTGCTGTATTTTGGCTGTAAATGTATTTTACTAGGCTTTACCACTGCATTTATAGGTTGTCCCTAGATTATGGAGATTTTACAGCAATTTCTAAGCAGCTGATTATTGAGAGCATGGTTATTTAGAGCCAGAGTCACTTAACACTTTTAATCCCTACTGCCCCTCCTCTAATCAAGACTTGGCTACATCTTATCCTATCCCTGCTTGGGAGCATTTGTGGGTATATGCAAAACGAAGGGCATTTACACCAGTACGTGCATGGAGACCACATCACAGAGCAAGACCCAGGTTGTCCCTGCTCCCTTCTTCATTTGCCACGGAGCAGGGGAAGCAGAGCTGCAAGGGCTCGGAGCAGTGATGGTCCTGGACTCTTCCTTTCTTAACACCTTTGTGACATTAAGTCATACAAAGGAGAATGGAGAGGACAGAGGGCCAAGATGCCTTCTCCCCCAGGACCTGCCAGGAGAGACACCTACAGCGAGGTGCTCGTGTTAGATATTTCATCTCTCCATACTGCTTGCACTCACCACACACTCCTGGGAGCTCCAAGATGTATTTACTTGCTTGCATTATTGTCCTGAAATATTTGCTCACTGGTAAAAATCGAACATCTAGATAAAAAGCATAACTACCTGCAAAAAAATTTAGGAAATACCAATCTGGTTTGCTAAAAAATCTGTCCATGTTCCATAGAAAATAGCCTAACAATATCCCCTGGGAGAAAATATGGGGGGAAAAAAAATCTTGGCTTTTTAGAACATCAGTGAAAATTCTGCTTTGTTTTCATGGGATTCTGCTAGGTCTCTTATGCCTCATAAAATTATTTTCTGGGGGAAAAAAAAAAAGAGAGGGGAAAAAAAAAGTAGTTTGTGTGGACTTCAGCACACTAGCTTCTAGTCTCAGTTTCTAACCCTTATTTTAACCCGGATGCACATCTACTAATTTTGGTAAAGTTTCTCCAACTGTAATTGCAGAGAACTGTGCAAATATCAGGCAGTGCTCTCAATAGCATCAAAGATGCAGAGACTAGTTGAGCCTGCTTTTCTTTAGCAAAAAGTGGTATTAAGCCAACGGCCACACTCTCATGAAGATGGCAAGCGGAGTTCGCCCACAGAAAAAGCAGAAGAGAGGTTTGAAAAAGTGCTGTTAGATGTGGCCTTACAAAGCGAATTAGACATAATTTTAATGCAGGTTAATTACAGAGATTACAAAACCATGGCCATTCCCATTATGAAATAGCCATCTATATTAAACAGGAGCCTGTGATACTTCATAAAAATAATGGAACTAAGTAACAGGAAGGGCAAGAGAGGCAATTATTTTAACCTGGGAATAGAAGTTACTCCAGCAACATCACTTTTGACACATATTAAAGCAATCATTTCGTTATCAGTCTTTTAAGTTTAGATAGAAGCTATTCCAGAGCATAGGTGCCTATCTGTTGGACAGGTGATACATGTTACTTACACTCATGAAACTTGATGCAATATAAACCAAACAGTCGCGTAAGCCAAAAGGAGAGACCAGGAAACTGTATTCCTGGTTAACTTCTAGAAATCCAAAATCTTGACTTGAATGCCTTTCTTCCGGTTGACCTCTGCACCAAGACTCCTGTAGACACTTTCTAATGATTCCAAGCCTTCCTAACCTGGCATGGGCCTGGGAAATGGAGGGCCTTAAAAGAAAGGCTGGAGTGGCAAAATATCATGCAGGGATGGAGACAGCACTCAGATCTGGGGAAACAGAGAGTGCAAGCAGATTTCTGGAAATGGAGGTGAAGGTGGAGAGGTCTGAGGGATGGGAAGAGAGGCAGAAGAAAAAGACGAACTTGACCAGTGTAATTGACTATTTTTGGTGACCAAATTAAAACTCAATTTTATCAGTCAATTTTCAACAAAAATCCAGTCCCATCAAACCTATGTTACACTGCATTTGGTGCCTTATCTCTAGCTTCTTTTAGGAATAGCTAGAAGCGGACTGACATTTAAATAAAACATACAGCCCTATCTGCATTTTTTCTTCCACAAGGTTCTATGATGGTTTTCGTAACTAAAAACATTCCTTAACATTACAAAGTTAATAAAAACCTACCCAGTTCCAAAGTCCTACTTCACAACATCCTTGACTGGTTTAAATTTGGACTGACAAGGAATCGGCCATTTCCTGCCAGTTGCAAGGTAGCGATGGCAAACTGGGAACTAAAAAGGCACAAGGATTAATCTTCTGGAATGTTTATTTCTTCCAGGAAAAGGTGCTCAGCTGTAATCTTCTGGGCAATTAAAATGGCTGGAGACGGTTACAGCTGTCTTCACTAATTGATATTTTGAGAAATAAGGTGTGGAAGTTTGAGTAAGTCATGAGAGTCTCTCTTGTGAAATGGCTGGCAGAATGAATATGCTGGAGAAACTCCCGTTTGGAGAGTCTGTGAGAGCATGACCTGTCATCCCGATTTGGATTATCCATTTATTCCTTGCATTACTAAAACAAGTCTCCTCTCCTCTGGCATTCTGTTCATCTTTGTCTTCTACCAAGGAGAAAATACATTTAATAATACGTACTAAGGAGAAGTTACAGGTCCTGGACTCAAGACAGAAAAGGGGGCTCCTTAAATGATAGTATACAGGTACAAAGCGTGCTTCAAAATATAGCAGAATGGAAGCAGAAAAGAAATACACGTTGCTGAGGTTTGTGTTTTACCCAATTTCTCATCTGAACAATCTGCTGATTCCACTTCTTGGCTCTGCTAGAGTCAGTGGAAATTTTACTGTTGCACACAGTGGGGACAGGATGTCTCCTGAGATGACTAACCTTCTGCTGTGTTGAAGCATGGGTCTTAAATAAGCTACTCAAGATCTAAACAGAGCCACTGCTCATTTATCCCTAGCAAATGAATTTCAGTCACTCTGAAGACACTGGTATATATAACAAGAACGTAAAACCTCTCTGACATGACTATTTTCCTCTGCATAAGCTGCTCAAAAACAAATGCTGGTACTGTAATGTGTAAATACACAATATTCTGGATAAATGCACCACGGCATAAACCCCCAGTTGTACATAAAGTCAACCTTAGCATCACAGCATGCTCCAAAACATTACAGCAGCAGAATAAACGCTTGGTGTATATTTGAGAAAAGTTCCCAAAACACCTTCACGCTGACACATCTTTCTGCTTTTTTTTTTTTTTTTTTTTTAATTTTAATGAAATAAAAATACTCCCCGTCACAAAATAAATCTGTTTTCACCCGAAGCGGCTCCTCGTCCTTATGCTGGATGCAGCCCCCGAGGGATGGGGATCCCGAAGGATGGGGATCTCGGGGGGATGGCGATGCCCAGGGAAGCGACCCCGAGGGATGGGGACTCCCGGGGGATGGGGGACCCCTCCCGCGGCAGAGGGGAGGGAAGCGGCCGAGGGCTCCGGCGGCGGCCCGGTTGAGCGGGGCACAGCCCTGCCGCCTTCCTCCTCCTCCCCAGCTCTGCCACACGGCCTTTCCTCAAAACCCTCGG
>VYZM01002456.1:319899-342240 GCA_013398915.1 Dromas ardeola | reverse complement strand
CCCGCCTGACATGGCGCCGCGGCCCTTAGCGCCGGCCGGGGTGGTAATTGTTTCCTCCGAGATAACGAGCCGGCCGTTCCCTCGGGCTTCAGCGTGGCCTCCCGCCGCCCCTTGTGTTCCAGGGCGCTGCGTGAGGGAGCGGCCTCTCAGCCGCGGCCGGCCAAGGGCCATCCCGGGGAACGGGAGTCCGGCCCGCAGCGTTACCGGGGCTTTCTGGGGGGGAAGGTGACGGTTGTCATCGGCCAGCTGCGGAATAAAGGGGAAAAAACCGGCCCCGGGGGCGGAAAGATGGTTCAAGAGATTTTTACTTTCAGCAGCTTGTTAGTGCTGATGGGAGTTAAAGTGCGTGGTGGCAAATATGTTGCCCTTTCGATCCTTTTTCACTTGCCTTTTGTATGTCATTTTGGATTTGTCAAGGGTGAGAAGAAGAGAGTCCCAGAAACTGTATAAGCCACATTGCCGTGCGTTTGAGCTAAGTTTAATTGGCTTGGGTATTCTACCAAAACTGACAGACCCCAAGTCGAGATCTGTTTTCTTTTATTTACTTGTTTGTCTCATAGGACACAAGTGACTTTGGGATGAGAGGGACATAACACTCCTGCCATATGTAGTCCACAAAAATAATAGACACTGTTTCAAATTAAGGGCTTGGACCTTTTCCTTCCAAGATAAATGACAAAACTTCATGGATTGCAGTGCAAGAATTCAACTTCATTCTTTAAATTTCTGAGCTGGCAGTGGATACTACAAAGACAGCAAGGCCGTCGGTCTGCTTAGCAAAACATTTTCTAGTCCCCGTTTTGAATCAGAGAAAACAGTAACAAACCCTGGGAAGGTGAAATAACTAATACCTGAAGTTTTAAAGTTTATGAAACTATGAAATTATGAAATTTTGCTTGAGGAAATCCTCACCAAATGTTTGTCACTCCTTCTGCCGACCGATTATTCTGCTTCTAAGTCACTCATTTCCTCCAGCCTCGTATCTGCTTTGTCCTCGTGTAAGATCAGTTTCAAGTGCAATCACCCCATAAACATGTAATATAATTTGGAATAGTATGGAACAGAATTGCTCTGGATTCTTCTTTAATCTTAGTAACCTCCAGGTTTTAGGAATTTGTGCTTGTTATTAATGCTGTGCACAGGCTCTGTGCTGGGGCAGGTGGGTAAACATATTTACTGGTGAGATATAGTAAAAACAGCTTTAACTTTGGTAAATAAGAAAATCTACAGCTAACCGTGGCTTTTGCATTCTAGGAAGCATCTCAGACCATGATAAAAAGTCTTTTCTGTGTTTTTCCTTGAAAGAGGAAGTTTTAGTTACTGAATTGGCCAACAGCAAAACAGTGTATACCTTTTGCTGAAACTGGCTGGATACTACTCTGATGTAGAGCAGATGGTTTCCTCCCTTGTGTCTCGGGTCTGCTGCAACGCCCGGAGGTTTGTTGTGATTGGGCTGCCACAGAGGCATTTGAAAGGTCTGTGTAACTCGTGTTTTACAAACAGGGCAGCGTGACTGATAGCATAGTAGGCGAGTTGCAGAAGTATCCTCACTGAAGGTAACCGTAGAAAATCACTGGCACGGAGAAATGCTGTGGTAAAGGGGGGAAAGTGCTCCCAATATTTTTCTAAGCAGGAGTAAGTCATCTCTCTAGGTGATGTCTGAGTGGCATTTGGAAAATAAGTGACTCCATCTGGCTCAGTAAAATTTCCGCAACCTTCTCTTCATCCTGGTGGTAGAATATTAGTAAAATGATCACCAAAGGCTGAACTTGAGAGGCTAAAATATCAACTTAGTGAACCCCTGGTTTTTACAGATTCATTCCAGCTATGTGCCTCATGCAGGTAAAAGATTTAAAACAGAACTAAAAAGCCAAGAAATAATGCTTCTTAGAAAATCATTGGCTGCGGCCAGTATTTTAAGGCCATTCAAAATAACTTTGCAAAAAAAATACAGCTGCCTGTAAGGCCTGTAATCGTTCTCCTAGTCTGTGATGACTGTTTTCTTATTACTGTTCTGAAGTTTTTTCAAGCCTTGCTTAGCCTAGACCTGCCAGGCAGCATGAGCTTCCTCCTGTGAGTGATTTTGAATGTCCGTCCGTTCACCTCCGAGCAGGTCGAGGCTGCTCTCTGCCTTGCTGGATCAGACTCTCGGCTCATCTTTCATAACTGCCAAGGTCTTTCATAACCTCTGATCTTTCATAACCCCAAACGCTAGCCAGTTCCTCTCACATGCCTTTCGTAACCTACACACACGCCACGTGTTTAATCTTGTCCACTTTGAATAGGCCCGTCCTGGATGAACCTGAAATACTGGTGTTTCTCAGGTGCTTCATCTGTCTGAATCCTCCTAAGCCCCAACCAGATTTGTGTAGAGATCCGACTTCCTTCCCTGAGACAACAAATGCTCAGCAGAGGGGAAAACCTGTTCCCTCTGACCTCAGAGCAGACAATGGGGCGTAGTAGTGGATTTCCTTCTCTCTCAGGGTGTGAAGCCCTTACTGACTTAGGTGCGGCTCAGCTGGAGGTGGTCATCTCCTTTGCTTCCTGTCCCAAACCCCGGCACAGCATTCATCGGTGCGGCTTCTCTGCCGGCCACACGGAGATCCCCGTTGCATTCTGTTTGGTCTGTGGTGCAAAAAGCAGGATCACTCAGAGGGGAAGCTGCTGCAGATGAGATTGGTTTGATTACACCTTTTAATAAACCTTTAGCTTGCCATTCTCTTCTTCGACAGTAATTGCGCGCTGCAGTGATGCAATAAAATCGCTTGTAGTTTTTGCAGAGGGAGGGTGACCTCTGTAGCTCGTGGGCCATCAACGTGGAATCCACAGATGTCTTCCAGTGCAGATCCTTGTCACTTCATGGGTTTGATGGATGATCCCTTAATAGGGAATTAAATGGGAGAGCAAGTGGCTAACAGCTTTAATAAAAACAGAGAGGGGGGAAAAAAAAAAAAGAAAAGGAAGTAATCTTTTGGAATTATTAGCCTGAGTGCGAAAGAGCTTTTCCTCAGCATGACAGCCAGAGGCTTGCTGCGCTGTTATTAAAGCACTTCAGTGGGAATCCATGCAGATGGTCTTTTGACACAGCATAGGATTATATTGGATTAGTCATATAAAATTGTTGTTTGCTGTCTCTAGCCCTTTTCCCTGGGGCTTTTATCAGTACCTCACGAAGAATGAAGTTTGAGGCTGCCTTTAAGAGGTAAACCCAGATGACAAGCTTTTTGTTTGTGCAAACTACTACAGTGTTGTAGTTGTTTAGTGCAGTGGTCACCTTGCAGTTAGAGATTTTATAGTTGATAAAAGAGGATGTTTGGCCCCGATTTTGTTTTGCCTTTTGGGTGTACAAGAAGGGAAGGTAAATCGTAAGGGGATGCTCTCTTTTCTTGCTGAACTCCCTTGAAGAGCTGTGCTAATCCCACTTCTGCTTCATCAGAGACAAACAGGAATTACTAACACTGGCACTGTTTTTCATAACACTCGCTCATGACTCATTAATGACATAACACTTGATTAGTGCACTCTTCTAACTGGTGTATTAGGTGTTTCTTGTGTTCCCCTTCTGTCATGCAGAGTCATATTCTGACTGCCTTTCTCCTCTACCTCCAGAAGGCCCAGGGATCACTGCTTGGACACCCTCTGCTTTTTCCCTCCTGCTACAAACTAACCAAAAGGTAGTCTCAAACATGCGGTGCAGGGAGACCAGATCTACCCTGGAGGTTGGTTAACGTGAAAATCGAGATTTTTGGCTTCAAGGCCTGACAGACAGCTCTATTGGTAAAATGGCATCCTGCAGTGTTTTCTGGAGTTTTCAGTCTGGCTCTGTCATCCCAGGAAATTTTCTCTTCCAGGAGGTATGGCTGCAAGAGCTTTCCTGGGGTGCAAGTGCCTTTCATTCTCCACCGAGAGGTATTTTTCTTCTCTGGAGGCAGTTCTGTGGACAAGGTTATACAGTCCCAAGCTGTTACTCTTTTTCCTAGACCATGTCTGCGGGTGTAGAATAGTACGTGGTAAAGGTCATTTTCCCTGGCCTTGAGGGGAGAAGCAGCAGACTGTCTCTGCCACATACATGCCAGTATTGTTTTTTGAACATTATCCACTGAAAATACAAAAAATACCTCCCCGAAAACAAACTAGTATTATAACCTGATGTTTCTATCACTGAAGGTGATACAGAACTTCTGTCAGTGTGCTGTGGCAGGGAACCCTGCAGCTTAATTTGTTTTAATAAATATTACCTCTGTTTCGTTTTCTCAGCTTTAAGATTAAATTGATTCCCTCTTATATATTATGAAAAAAGATTTCTTATTTCTAATTCTGCAAACAGTCATCTTAAATCCAATCAGATCTTTGTGCTTTTCGTCTTGATGTGCAGGAAATGTTCATGTTTTGAACTGAATTCTGGACTTTTGCATTTAGCTGTCCTCTGTGGTTGTGCCAAGGCTCAGGAAAGCCAGACTGCTTTTCCCTGATTCAGTGAAGGCTCTTGAACACAAATGGAATTGTTACTTCCTGGTCCAAGCTCAAAACAAGATGGAGAAAGGGCCTTTTTCCCGTGTTGGCCATTTTGCTTGAGATTGTTCCATGATTTTTCCACTGGCATTTGTCTGTGAAATTGACAGCACTGATTGTGCCAAAGAATGTAACGGGCAGAAAGACGGTATGAGCTTTGCCATCTTCTGCCCTGAAAGGGACTCAGGAGTTGTTGCAGGCAGAGCTGTTAGATGGAATGAGAGAGAGATTAATTTGGGACCGGTGAAATTTTTATGTGTTTTTACAAAGGCATGTAGATTTTCACAGGAGAACTTTAATTTTTGGAAATTCTCATGAGGGTAGTAGGTCTCTGAGGGTTGAAAAGACAGATACTGCCCTTTAATCTGTGCGGAAAAAAGGCTATGCTTGGAGTTACTGTAGGGTTGCATCAAGTAATCCCATGCTCATAGATTAAATAAATTATTTTGGTGCACATATAGCTGAAAAAAAGTGCTATGGGTCACATTCCTCCTGTTTGGCAGTAAGTAGCAGGCTCAGCACCACTGGAATCAATGGCATTTTCAATAGTGTGTGCCAGCAGACAAATTTGTTCATACCAAGATGAGTTAGAAACAAAAATGCAAGGAAAAAAGAACATATTTAACAAACCAGCTGAATGGTAGTGTAGGGAAATGCTTCTGCTGTAATTATTTACAGTGGAAAGTAAGTATCTTAGTGGCGTTTCATACATTTACTGCCACAGAGAAGTTTTTAAAAAATCATGTATTTTTAGTATCTCTGGAAAATGAACATGTTTCCTAATCAAGTACACAAAAGTCTTTTATCATTTGCATAAAGTGTGTTTGTTTATACATGCAGGCTAACATTATCTTTCGATTTTTGGCTGCTTCAAAATCTGATGTCCATCTGATGGCCTTGGGCCATTTTTACAGATCTATTGTGTATCTTTAATTTGGAAGAATGGATGCTCATTTCGAAGTGGAGCCACTCAAAAACAATGACCACTTTTGAAAATGTTTTGATCATAATTTGCATGGTAAAACCTACAAGAGCTTCAGCTGAAGCTTTTTCCAAGACTTTGAAGATACAAGTAGGAGGTTTTTTTGTGCCATTTGGATCAGCACTTGTTTGATAAAATCTCAATCTTACACAAACTCCTTGCAGGTGTAGCTGCATATTTGGGAAACCTGGCTGTCGTCCGCTTCCTCCATCTATCTTCAGTTCCCATGCCAGCCATGAAAAAGCAGGACAGAGGGACGCTGCATGGCTCAGTTTCTAGGTCAGAAATTGGGAATTCTTGTTTCCCGTTTATCTCTGTTGGCTTATTTCCCAATTTTTCTGTGTGTCGTTTTCCAGTCTGTAGAATAGAGTAGATGTTCTACTGGTAACAATTTTTGAGTTCTGAAAATATTTGGGTCTTAAAAACTGCGCATAGCTGCTGCATCGTTAAGTCCTGTGTAAGCAGGAGACCAACAGCGTGTCTAGAACTAGTTGTGTTTGAAGAAGAGCTAGGGAAACAGGGTCTACAGATTTCACATCTGAGAATGACCCAAGACATATGGTGGGCTTGTTTTCTCTCCTACTTCTGACCTGTCTAGGTTCTTTTCCGAGTGCTGCCCAGTGCTGTCCTTCCCATGCCCTCTCTAGTTTCTACACAAGTCCTGAATTAATCCATCTGTGCTTCCTCCTCTTTTTGTTTTCCTCCACCCATAGTATTTTTAAAAAAAAAAACAAAACAAAATCAAACACCTGGGTACCATAGGAATGTAAGTCCTAGCAAGCCTTGCACATTCTTTATAAAATACTATTCCTTGATATTCAAGTGGCCTCACCTTGTATGGTATTAAGCAGTTATGACTACGCCTGACATTCCCAATATTGACGAAAAAAATTGCTACCCTGCTCATACCATCTACAGTGAGATACTGGTATGTAGGGTATGCTGGATTCCACTGTGCTCATCCTTCTCCGCCACACTGTCTTATACTACAGCTTCCCTTTGTCACTTGAATAATTATTTCTGAAGTAGTCATTTTACAAAGTTTTGCAAAATATTGGAATTATGATTATATCAGGATGCGTTCTCTTCTAAATTAGTAACGTAGACTCATTGAAATGTTGGCCTAAAAGGGGCTTTAAAATGATCTTTTTGTCTACTTGCTGTATGCCAGTATGCTGTGCATGTTAGATATATCTGTATCCAAAGTCATGCCTAATAGGTTTGTTTCCCTGATCCATTTGTTAAAACCTCTAGTGAGGGAGAACTATGTGTATTTTTCTTCTTTGACATTAAGAAAATTTTCCCTGTCATCCACCTGAAATAAACTCTATTGGAAAGTAACTTTATTTATGCTCATCTTCCTCTAGAAGACACGGGAAACAATTATTACCGTCCTTTACAATAACCAAAGATAAAGTCAGTTAAAATGACTCTGGCAGTCTCTGTTTTCTGGACTAAACGAACACAGTTATTTCAACCCTTCCTGATATGCTGTATTTTCTTCCTCATGTAATTTTTACTCCTGTTTTCTAGACTCCTTAGGACGTCACCTGAGATCTTGTTTGTACTGGATAAAACAGAATAGAACTGAGTAATTGCATCTCAGGATATTGCTACTACATCTGGAAATGGGAATTCCCTTTTTTTGCAGCACCATTGTGTTGCTGGCTGGTATTATACTTCCCAATTTTATTTTTTTATTTTTTTTACTGCTGTTGTAGCCAGTTACATCCAGCTGTATTTTTATCAAGAAGTGACTTCCTGGTTTTTGTACTATGAACTGTCAGTTGCTAATTTATTCAATGTTAGTTGCTGATTAAAGTAGCAATTTTGTTGCCATGCTATTTAGAGACAAGGTGACTCGTCATGGACCCCAAGAATTAGCAGTGTTGTGTGGCTGCTTCTGCAGTTATGGAACCAATACAGAAATCTTCACAGACAGAGAGGATTTCTGGTAGCAGTTAACAGCATGGGCACATCATTCCCTCCCATGCACTCTGGCGGCGTTAACAGCCTCACAGCTTGGATCTTGCCTATATCCAGCTCAGCAAAGAGCACAGACCTCTGTGCAAAGTGCAAGGAGTTGGCCAAATGGGTGACAGGCTGATGGCGGAGGAAGAGAGATGCTGGGGCTGTGCCCTGGAGATAGAGGTGCATGCCAGCTCCCTTAATCTGATGACATTTACAGTTCCCACTTGCAGCCTAATGTGACCGAAGTGTCTTGTACCGTTAGGTAAGTTGTAGGCCCACAGCAGGCAGTAGTGAGCTGCTGTCATCTCCCCCCTCTCTTCCCAGGTGTGAATGGTTCCTAGAAAAAAGGGTCAGGCTCTGCAATCAGGTGGGCTACACAGTCAAGATGGAGGGGAGGTGGCATCTGGCAACGTTTTACACCAAAACCAAAAGATGGCAACACATGATGGGCCGTATGTAACAAGAGAGGCAACATTTTCTACAAAGACAGGAGATGCAGAGAGCAAAAGAAGACTTAATATTTGAGACAGAGAATGAGGGAGAAACAATAAAGGTTTTGAACTGACAGTAACAGAAGCTATTGAGACCAGCAGGCAATAATCATTGCTTTGGGTCAGTCTTGTTGTGATGGGTGATCTTCTTGTGATTGGTGAGCGCCTTCTGTTGGTATGTTATCTGTAAGGTCCAGTCCGTCAGGAGGGTGAAACACACAGGCTTTTGTCCTGCCTGTATGCCCTCCAGCCTGGTTTGCCAAAAATACCTGCGAAGTACAAAACCCAAATGAAAAGCCCAGTAAATAGTAGTAATACAAATACACTACAAACACTAAGGATACAACCCCCGAACACTGGGTAGCAGCAATACCAGGCGTGATGTTATCTGCTGCCTTGGTGGATGTTGTTGAAGAGCCTGTACCATGGCTTCTGTTGTGATGGGGGTGGGAGATGTCGAACACGCTTTTGTAGAGATACGTAACTTGGTGTGTGTTGATGTACAGATGTGTCCATGCAGATGTGTAATCGCCAGTATTCTCAATCCCACACACTCAGTATCCGTTAGCTGCAGAAAATAAAATTGCGAATAAAACTAGTGACAATTTAAAAGAGACAAACTGAGATTGGCTGTTCTTACGCTGGCTCCGGACGCTGAGGTTCACAACCACGGTAAAGCTGATTCCGGAGCCCCCCGCGCTGGATCAGGAGTCCCGCTGTCACCCTGGGGTGCAGGCCGGCTGGGAGATCTCTGCCTCAGGGGAAGTCAAACGCTCCGGGCGAGCTCCGGTGCTAGGCTTCCCCGCCGCTGGGCGGCCGCCGCGCTGGGTCCCGCCTGCTTCGCACCCCGGCCGTGCCGCCCCGAGCGGAGGGAGGAGGCCTGTCCGGCGGGGGCCGCCGCCTCCCCGCTCCCGCAGTTCCCGGTGGAGCGGCCGGCGCGCCGCTTGCTCCCGTTTCCCTGGCAACGGCGGCTGGGGAGGGGTGGAGAGGGCACGTAGTCAGGGCCCTTTTCAGTGTGCTGTCGCTCGGCTATGACGTCCGCTGCTCGGAGCCTATCCGGACGGGCTTTGGCGGCTTAGGCGCCGGATTGAGAGCCGCGAGGCGGGCGGTGGTGACGGGCAGCGGGCAGGGCAGCTAGGCGGGGGCCTTCCACGGCGCCGTCCCCCGGGGGCGGTGGTTGCTTGTGAAAGGGGGCGAGCGGGCCCCGGCCCTGCCCTGGGTGTCCCGGGGCCCCGCCGCCATGGCCCTGCCCGCCCTCCACAGGTGCCTCCAAGTGAGTGCGGTCCCCGTCCGGGGCGCGTCCCGGCGCTCGGGAGCCCTTCGGGAGGCCCTTCCGGCTCGGCCTTGAGAGAGCGCCCAGGACCACTCGGGCACGGCGACTCTCGGCTCGGCCGGATTCGCCTTTACCGTCGGGGGCAGAGCTCACGCTTACAGTAGCTTGCGGTTTCTCGTTGGTAGCCTTCCTTCTGTCGACAGAGCATCGGTCGGCAGCATCAGCTTTGCTTAATACCCTGTGGGTTTGGGCAAAAGCTGGAGAGGGACATTTTACAAGGGCATGTAGTGATAGGACAAGGGGTGATGGCTTCAAACTGGAAGAGGGGAGATTTAGATTGGATACTATGAAGAAATTTTTCACTGTGAGGGGGGTGAGGCACTGGAACAGGTTGCCCAGAGAAGTTGTGGATGCCCCATCCCTGGAAGTGTTCAAGGCCAGGTTGGATGGGGCTTTGAGCAGCCTGGTCTAGTGGGAGGTGTCCCTGCCCATGGCAGGGGGGGTGGAACTAGATAATCTTTAAGGTCCCTTCCAACCTAAGCTATTCTTTGATTCTAATATATTTAGTTGCATTTGGGTCGTAGATGAAGTGATAGGCGTGATTGCATACTGCTGGGTGAGGTTTAGCAAATGCGTGTGCGAGAAATTTTCCTACTGTGGCTGTAGTTTAGCCTTTCAGCTTCGGTGCAGTTAAAACAGAAATAAATACAAGTTTAGTTGCAGAGCTGATGTTCAGAAGTATAACTGAAAGTTTGTATGTTTTGTTCCTTTATTTTTTTCTTTAAACACAAACCCAGTTTGCCTTATCATTCACTAATTATTTATGAAGTTAGATTATGAACCTTTAATGCATATGTTTAAGAAGCTGTGTTTTAGTCAATTTTTCATAAAGTTTGAAGCCAATTATTTGTCCTGCTGTTTTCCTTTATGTATTTAAATGTAAAACTTTCGGGAGAGAATTTTAATCTGAAATACCAGCTCAATTAATACTTGAATTTTCTTTTTTAATTGTCTTCCTTTTCAGCTCAGTGATGAAAATGAACAGTTAGTCAAGAAGTTGAAGAAACTACATATAAAAAATAAGGACCTGGAAAAGAATCTGGGTCAGATCCAAGAAAAACTGCATCTGCAGCAGTTAATGCATGACTATGTCACAAGCAGAGAGTAAGAATTGTCAAACATTACTTTTTGTGTCAAAAGTAGTGGAGTATTTCAGGACTTTTACCTTGTTATTCTTCAGGTGAACTAGGCCTTATATGTTCTGCATGTTTTGAGGGACTGTCTGTGAACAGGATGGTGGGGATGGAGAATGCTGGAGGCGTGTAAAGGAATGAAGGATGGCTGGGGCAACTTGGACAAAATTCATCGTTGAAGTAACCCAGACAATATAAATATCGATAATTAATACCCCTGCTTAGCCAACATGCTGTCTCTGTCTAACTGCAAAGAGTTTCAGACTGTTTTGCCCACAAACAGTAGTAAGATGGTTAAATTGCATCAATACTGTTAAAAAAAAAATCAGAAACTGGGACCCTAGGACCTGAAAAACTATAGCACTAGTGTTTTGAAGAGTGTCCTGCCAGGATTTAAATACCTGTTTGGAAAATTTTCAAGTTTAAATTTGATGTGTTTATGAACCTGCATGGAAACCTCTATTATCAATCAAACTGAAAAATAACTTAGCCTTTTTCAGTTGCTTTTTTTGATCCAATTAAAATTGTAAAATCTAACTTTATTAAGCTGTTGTGTTTGTTTCAATTAAGTGTTCAAGTTCAAACAGAAACCCATTTATCGCATAAGGGTGGATACAGCAAGGATCTTAATCTAGAGGGTGACAGTGTCAGGTGAGTTCTTGGAAACTGGTTCGTCACAGAATTAAACATTCGTTGTGGGGCAGAGTATGTTGTTCATGGTTAAGTCAGTTGAATTTTGTTAACTGTTATGGAAGCTGCTTTCAGCCTTTGAAACAATGGAAAATAATTTTATTTACATTTAAAAGAAAATACTAAATCTTAGGTTAATCTTGAAAATATCACTAAACAAAGAACAAAATGGATTTCTTTCTCTAAGAAAAATTGAATGAGCTAAGGAAGTTCCATGATGTGTGTGTGCACACGTGATCTCTTTTGTAGATTTTTTTTTAACCTAGAGTTATGAAATTTCACTTTCTATTTTGGAGGAGCTTTCTTAGCTCATTTTTATAGCTCAATTTTATATATATAAAATTTGTAGGCTAATACTGTTTTCAAAATAAGTGATTCTACTTTTCAGTCTAATTGATTTTAGAAGAGAGCCAATACTTACTCTATTTTGCCAATTAATACTAGGAATAAACTCTTGTAACTGCATTTTTGATACAAAAGATATATTTTTGTTTTAAGATAATGTATATTGAGCCATTTTAACAATGAGACGTGCTACATAAAATACTGGTCTATGACTTAATTTAAAAAAAAATAGGCTGCCCCATTCTTTCAAAGGCTCCTTTTTGTCCACTTAGAGAAATGGGCTGTGGATCTTAAAAAGATAGAGGCAGTACCTACTGCTCTTGATTCAAGCACCCTGTTTTTAGTGTTTCCTTTAGGTGTCTGTAGAAGGCCTGTTTTTTTCTTTCTTTACTTTTTTTAAAAACACTTTTACAGTCCACCAGACTCTCTTTGCGAACTACGTATGAAGGCTGGGTGTCTAGCTCTGGGCTTGAATTGAGTACCTAATTAGATGCTTCATGTTGAAGAATTCTGAGTTATTCTTTGAATCTAGTGCTGGCCTTGCTTTGTGTTAGGTTGCATGTAGATGACCTGACTTAGCCTTTTTTCTAGCATCTATTTGTATGTTATTTTACGGACCTGTTCTGTACTCGTATCGCTCATCTTGCTTGGGGTGCGCAGTCATGACTTAGTATGAATGTTGGTTGTTATTTGAATTTTTAATAAAATAGGAAAAACGTCTGTTCGTGTTCATCAGTTACATTGTGGACCTGATATGCGTAGATTGAATGCTATGAAATACTGTAGGTAATTAGTTTAGCGGAACTTGTGCAAGATAATATCAAAGGGAATGATAATATTCCAAATCTGTTTGTTACATTGAACTTACCCACTTACACTCACTTTCTCATAGACTTCATTCACTCATATCCTCACGCCCACATACTCGGAAGCAATGAGGTGTGTGTGTCCAAGTGATCTGGCCAGGTTTGCTTGGGTGCGACATGGAGAGCTGGGGACGCTGCCTTGTGAGTCCTGATCATGGGTTCTTGCTTGGTGGCATGAAACTAGTTTCTGGACAAACTTTTTTATATCCTTTAGGACTGGTCTTTTGCTATTCCTGTTGTGCTAATGGGGAGAGGAATGATCTATGTGACGTGATGCAAACTCGTTGCCACCCTCCTGTTGCTAGTGTATAGGTCTTCCATCAACAAGTTATTTGTACTGAGGTTTAATCAGAGCATGGCCATGTGGGCTGGACAGAAATAACAGGGTCCTCAGTCTGGCTGAGTGAAAGGGATTCTTTGCCATCAATACAGACCATTCTTTTAATTCTCACTTTGCTTTTTTTTTTGTGGTGCTTTCTCTCTGTACTGCTGGTCACACTTCATCTTAAATATTTGTTACAAGGCTCTACAGTACAGCTACAGCCCAAGTGTTCTCTATGGGGTATTTGTACTCCATTTTTTATTATACTTTTTTATCATACATACCCCATACTTTTATCAGAAAGTATCACGTTTTGCTGGCTTTCATGTTTAATTGCAACTTATGCATTTCTTCTGTTTTAGACTACTTCAGATGTATAATGAGCTACAGAAACGTTATGTTAAAGAAATCAAAACAAACCAGGAGCAAAGTGAAGAAATTAAAAATCTCACTGTAAGTAGAATTTGTAGGAGATGGTATCAAATAGCCAAGCGTAAGCTTTTAGGGAGACTGAAAAGTAATACTTATGTTCATAAAATGAGACCATCGTTTTCTTTCTATACCCGTTTTTGTTTCCCTTGCCATTGAGATAATGGAAAGTAGTCTGTAGTTCCCTTTGAAAATGAACTCAGTCTGTATGTCTGTAATTGAAAGCTGTCTCCCTTTTCCTTGCATTTTCCTTTACTCACCTACGTACCCTTCCTTCCAGCCTCTCTTGCACCAGCCCTGGTATTTTTCTGTATGTGTTATGAGCAGATTTATTTCAGAAAACCAGCAGTAAGCTAACCAATTGAAGCTAAATAGTCTTCTGTCAGGTAGCAAGATCTTTTGGCTTGCTGTGCAAAGAGAGTGGCATCATAACTGGAGCAAAGGTAGGGTTGTGTGATCAGGAGTGGTTCTAGAAGCTTCAAGTGGGTATGGTCTCTTTAGTCATTGATCAAGCATTGCAGCTTATCCGTCTAATTAGTTTTCTCCTAGAAGTCTGGAACATGTGCTTCATTTGTTTGTAAATTACTGTTCATTATGGTTTGGATTATATGTACTTTTTCTTCGAAGTTGGCAATTGCTGACATAAAAGTATGCTTTATTGTGCAGAAAGCTTTAGTTTGTGCATGTACATTTATACTGTCTTGTGAGCATATGCTCAGTAACAGACTTCTTTAAAAACACTTTTAATGTATGCAGAGCTTCACTTGCTGTATTTTTTTCTCCTTTCAGTCACTTTGGATGACCATAGTTTTAAGTCAGCAATTGAAAGCTCTAGGTTTGCATTCAGGATATGTTTTCAGTTGTATTCAGTTGAACTGTGTTTGTTCTATGCATTTTAAAAATAAAGTAGTTTCTTGACAGATTAAAATTCATGAGCTAGAGCATAATCTTCGAGAACAGAGGCAGAGAATTCGGCAATTGGAATGTAAAAAGGTTTCCTGGAAAACTAGTGCTGGTTCTGGAAAAAGAAGTCGAACCCCAGAGGGAGAAGTAACATCTCGCAGGAGCATGTCTAAAAAGAAGGAATCCTGTTGCAGTGAATATTTAGGTAATGGTACGGTTGATTCTGATGATGTTCCTTCCAGTATGCCCATCACAGAGGATGCATTTTGTTTCTGATCCAAAGGCACATTCCAGGTTATTTCTTCTACTTCAACCAGCAGTATCTAAAAGGTTTTTCATTTTTGAAAACCTGTTATGTAAAAAATGGCATCTCATAATCAACATCCTATCTATGGATCCATCCCTGTGTTTGTGATTAAAAATAAGCATTTGCTGCTTTTCTGTTTTTCTGAAATTGATATGTTGGTGTAACCATGTGTGGGAGTGCATGACTGTATTTAGTACTATTTATTATTTATTCCTGTAAGTTATATCTATGCAGATCTCTTAGTGCTAATGTTTGCAGCTCCATTCTTTGGTTTTCAGACACTGATACACAAAAGAACCTGTTTTTAGCCTTAAAATATGGGACAAACCCAGACAATACTGGTTTCAGCATATTCTTTCTTATAAATACATCCACAAGTTAAGGTGCAATCCTGTTTCACTTCAAAGCATAAAAAAAGAGATTGCAGAGATCATATAATTTTCAGGAAGTGTGCTGTCAGCAAGGGCTAATGTGAACCTCTTGTAAGTCAGAAATAAGGCAGTCAGGGCATGCGATGCATGTTTTGTGGATTTTAAAGTAAAACAATTCCACATTCTAAGAATATGGCAGATTCAGATTATCCAGTTGGCAGATCCTGTTATCTTGCATAGTACCTGGGAGTGCGCTGGGCTGATTCTTAAGAAGACATCACTTTATGAAAAAGGTACTTTAAAAAGCTGAACCGTAATTTTCTAATATCACAAAACGTGGGCAGCTCTTTCGCTGTAATATGATTCATATGAGGGGGAGGCTGACTGTAATGGTTGAAGTCTATATTTTTTTATTTGAATATAGAGCTATTGTTGAAGGAGATTAAAAAGCTGAAGAAAGAAAATGAAAAGTTGTCTACAGAAAGGAGAGCACTAAAAAATGAATTAGCCGGATTAGACAAGGTAACTTACTTTAGGACAAGTGTAAGAATAGGTGACTTTTGAAAAACTAACTTTCGTGTCTGAACTGAAACTTATCTTTAGGCTGTACATATGTTGTTATCAAGCAAAATACATCAAAAAAACTGGTTTATAGCATCTGAGAAAGAAATAGAAATGAATGACGCCTTGAAACATTAATGTCCTATAGTGCTGCTTGGCTAAGGAAAAAGAATAATGCGATTTTATTTATTTATTTATTTTTAAACAGTTGTGGATTTTCTTATGGGATTTTTTTTATTGTTTGGGCAATTTGGTTTCCTTCCTGAGAGATTTGCCTCAGGTCGTTATGAGGTTAAAATTGTAACTGCTGGTAACAGTCTTAATTCCTTCCAACAAACATTTGCAGAGATAATAAAAATATTTTTTTGAATGATCACTTCTCTTGCTTTGTGGTGTCAGTGGGAAGAAAGCGATTTTCTCTTGAACTTAAATGTAGCAAAATTACGCCTCTGACAGAACTCTAAGTTTAGGGAGGGCAGAGGGGGGGGCTTGGAAGTTTTCACGATTGATAGGTGTAGAAAGTAAAAGTGAAAATTTGGTAATTCTTGAAATTATGCGAGAAGACAAAGGGTTCTTATCTAACTATAGACAACTCAGTTTAATGTACTGATCTAAGATTTTATTTTCAGCAAACAACTTGTTTAAATTGTCGTCGTCTTATTCTTCAAGTCCTGTGTTGGATACTTTTTTTTAAGCATCTTTTCTTATCTTGCAATCCTTTCTCCCAAGCTAAATAATATTATGCTAGCTTTTGTTACAGGGGTAACAGTAAAACATGGTGATAGTTCATTAGATGTGAAACTTGTAGAACATTGAGCCAGGGTGAGTTCTAGATCCCAATGTTTGGGAGTTAGGGACAATTTGTGGCTGAAAGTTTCATCTTTCAGAAGATAAATATGTAAATCTGAGGTTATGGCTTTTTATCACTGACCCTTTTTTGCGTAGTTTTAAGTCACTGTACGTTATTTAAGTTGTATGTAGCTATTAACTGAAAAAAAAAAAAAGAATAGGCAGGAGAGTATGTCAAATATAGCTGGATATAAGTAGGTACAGTGTTACTCTGGTAGGTAGGACTTTCCCAGGTTGGTGAAATTAAGTCTTGGGAGATTACACTCTGCTTGCTGTCCTTGTATTTCCCAACAACAACTGAATTCACTTACAAAGGGTCAGAATTGCTCAAGAGTTGCAGGAGCTGAACAAAACACAGTTCCATTTAAGCTACGGGCCATTGATATTTTTAATAAATTAAGTTTATTTCTATGAAGCTGAATTTATCTCCTAGTTGAATTAGGTGTAGCTAGAACTACTTGCTAAGTTATGCATTCTGGGATAGCATAATTACGAAAGGAGCAATATGAAAAAGTGAAACCACATACGCTGACATTAAGCAAGTTCAACGGGACTTGTTTTTTATGGCTTTCTTATTGGACTGTCTCTTTATGTTCTGTGTAGCCTTACATATTACTCTCTCTCATTTTGTCTTTTGTTGTAAATTGCTTTTATCTGAGCCAGTTGAACCTGCTGGATAGCGTTATCCATTTTAGGCTCTGTCAAGTTTAATGTATCATAAATCTTGCCCTTTGGAATATGAAAATCAAACTTTGTAACATAGTGCAGTCATAAATAATAGATCCTATTCTGAAACAGGACATTCATTAACAAAATGTAGTTGTACGTAAAGTTCTTTTATATCTTTCTAGGACTAAATATGGTATCCGTTCTTCCATCTTAAGTATTGTCTTCTTCAAATACTAACATCATCCTCCATAGTTTACTCTCCTCATCTCTCGCCTTGCTTGTCCCTTTTTTGTAATCTTGCAGCTTTCAGATCTTCAAAGTTAATGGTGTGCTATCTGCTACTGTCTGGCTTCGGCACATACAGCTGTATTTTTGCAGATGAGTTTGACATTATTCCCTTGTTGTTTTGGACTGTCATTTGATAGCTTTCTGATAAATCAACATTTTTTTTCTTCTCTTAGTTCATCTTTCTTATTATTAGTCTGTATTTCAGGCTCTGACATATCCTGGATTCTGCTTACATTGTGTGTTCAGGGCAAAGTTTTAAGTTATTACTTAAGATTATAGTTGATTGCTGTATCTCGCTATAGCTGTGTTTGCATAACTCAACCGTATGTTAATAAAAATACAGAAAGTGTCTTTGAACTTGGGAACAACTGAAATGCTGACTAGCTCTTATAGAGAATGTCTTAGAAAGAAACTCAAATGTGAATATTTTTGGGTTTTTCTAGGATTTTTTTGAAGAGGTAGAAGATCTAAAGCATGCTGTGCAGGAATCTGTGAAACTGAATAATCAGTATGAAAAGTGCTTAAAACAAATAAGTGTAATGTATGGACTTCCTTTTACAGCACATTTGTAACTACTGATTAATTTAATGGCAAGTAGATTTTCCACATATTTTTTTTATACTTACTGCAACACTTACACTGACCATGACTTATGTAGTACCACATTTTGATAATATTATGGATTCAATAGTATGAGCTCAATATGACATGAAATGAAATGCTCTGAAGTGCTTTTGTGTCTTGTGCCTTTGATTTTTGTTTATATGTTTTTTTAAATAAACTGTATAACTTACTACTAAGTTTCAAAATCTCTCTCTTTCACACTTGAAAGATACATTCATTGCAGGAGTGGTTGTGGGTGTTTATGGGAATATGATAAAATCTTTGTATTTTAATTTGAAGAATTCCCCAGTTTATCCTTTTCTGTAAACTATATAAAATCAAAGTAGATGTGTAGATTTGGCAGCCTTTATGAATTTCAGCCCTAAGGATGTGCCAATGCAGACAGAAATTAATTCTATCATTAAATTATTACAAAGGGATTTCTTAAAAGAAAAATGCTAAATCCCTGCTTGTAGAGCTTTGCTTTAATCATAGTAGCAGGTTAAAATTTGTGGATGAAGGAAGGGTTTAGGCTTTAGAATTGGAAAGAGCGTATTCCGACAGATGGGTCAGAGAGTTGTCTTGCAGTATCAAAACAAGAATTCATCAGAAGCTCTTATTTGACTGAAGAGCGTGGTATTTGAAGAGCTCTGGTATTTGAAGTGCTGAAAGGAAACTGGAGTGCAGAGTCGCAGTTCACGAGGTAGGAATGTCACGTTGCTTCAGAAAGAGAGAGCTTGGGATGATAAGAGACAGCTCCCAGTTGTAAGCATACCTTGCAGAAGGGAAACCTCGTGAGATTTGAACCTGCACTTGTTTGTAACTACATTTTGCGAAATTTTAACGTAGTTGTATTATCTGAAAGTCGGAAATCTGTACCTTTGACATTGGGATGGGAGAATTGAGTGAAAACTTTATCACAAGGTTAGGAATACTAAGCTTGTTTATAACCTAATACAATTTCTTTGGCTTAATAAAAATACTTGCACGCCCGTTAGGGACGGGACTAGGATTAGGTCTCTTGTATGCCACTTTGTGTGTTAGGACAATTTTATGGAGTTGTAAATTAATAAATAGATTGGCCTCAAAGCATATGGGGTGTCCAGAGTTACATATTCGCTAAGTCAAAGAGAGGGTGAAACTCTGACTATAGACCATTGTATCAGGTTTCCTTTGTTTCATTCTTGGCTCACCTGTAAATTAAAGCTTGGTTATGTTCTGAACAGAGATGGAAAAGGGAAAGAGAAGAGTGATGCAACTTTGTGTTGCCAGTAAATTTGACGGGTGAAAACAGGATGAATAGCATGCAAGGTGGAAGTATTTTAAGTGCAAAAATATATCTAATATTTGTTAGAAAGCAAAATAAACATTAGTGCTGGAGAAGGAAAGCATCAAACTTTCTTGAGTGCTAGTCACTTGAGCATTTCTTTTTACAGCTTTATGGTATAAAGTTATACTTCTAGCATGCTTAAACTTTGGTGACATTATTAAATGAATCAGTAATTGTCCCCGTCCATGGGCTGATTTTTAAGTGTTTTGCAGAATGGTTCTTAAAACATGTAGGTGAGGAAAAGTTTAAGGTTATTTCTTCCCTTCCTAAAGAACGTATGCATTGACTGAGTACAAAATTGTCATGACTAGCAGAATTTTGCTGTTTGCCAGCTACTGAAGGTCAGAGTTTTTCACTATAGAGTACGTTCTCTGCCCAAACAATTGAAAATAATTAATATGGTGAAAATATTGATCTGACCTTTATGATGAGCTTTTAAAAATCAGTTTTGCATCAGGCCACTCATGTCTATTTAGAACAAGAAACACTGAGAAATCTTTCAGTCTTTTAACTGAGATCCTCAAGTTTTAGTAAGAAACCAGATTCTAGTCTAATCTTAATAACTCACCACGCAGGGAGGAGTATTGCACAATGTATTGTACAGTGACATGTTGAACCACAGCTCCATCTTGCAGCCTGTGTGCAGTCTGACAGCGTTATTTTTGACCTCCGCGTCACGTGCCAGAGGATTGCTTGCTTTTGCGTGGGTCTCCGGTCCTTGGGTACCCGTATGTGAGGTTTGGATTACTACTGAGTGTGCCTGGTTTCTGGATAAACTGCTTTTACGTTGGTGCGCCGAGATGTGCAGCCACAGTTGGGATGTGAGCAGCCCCGGGCTGGCAGGGGGAGTGCGAGGTGGGCAGGGATTTCTGTCAGCCAGCAGTCGGAGTTGTCTTTTAGTTCGTTCTCCATCACTGACTTTCTATGATTTCTTTTTTTTTTTTCTTTTTTCCCTTTCCTCTTCTCTTTCCCTTTTTTCTTTCACTATCAGGAAAGCTAGAAATGTAGGGTGCAGATGGGAGACCTCTGGCATCTTCCACATCTGCGGCACAGCTCCCAAAATAGTAACAGTTAGGAGCTGAAACACCAGGACAGGGAATCTGTGTAGAAATGACTGGTGCTGTTTGTGGTTTTGATTGTGTAAGTTGCTGCTTGTGACTTTTGAAAATGGCAGTTTTGCCTAGTTTTTCTTTTCTAGTAATTGCAGGTTTTTGGATTTGTAGTGTGGTGTGTGTGGTGGTTTTTTTTTTTTTTTTTTTTTGCATTTGATGGGAACATTCTACTTCTGAAGATCTGATTTTATTTTCTTTTTTTTCACTGATCTGTAACACTGGCTTTTTTGCTGCAGCTCTGTAGCTGTTCAGACAGCTTCTGAAGAAATTTGATGTGTGAAAAATAATGTAATGAAAAGCTTCTAGAGAATGCATAGATATTGGTAGCAAAATGACAGGCTTTATTTGTTTTAAGCTTTGTGTAGGCTGTGAATAAGAAGAGTCATAGAGTTTTTTGGGTTTATATCATTTCTTTGACATGCCTGATGCCAGTTAAACAATTTACTGGCATTTTCTGTTCAAATCGTACTATTTTTGTTGGAAGAGGAGACTATCTAGGACTACCAAGTCCACTTCCATGTTCTGGGGTAGGTGCAGTTTGTGCAGGATAAGGCCATATGAGTTTGTGTGCTTACAGTTCAGAACTTACCTGTCTTTTGTCCTCGTTGCTGGTGTCTGTTGAACAGACACTTCTGCTTTAATCTTGCCTTGTTGTGAGCTGCGTGAGCAAGATCTTGTTGATTTTTATTGCTAGTTAAGGTGCAGATGAGATTAATATTAAACAAGCTAATCACCCTTTCTGTATAGTTCTTCTGTATTGTGAAATTGTGATGTCTGGCCAGTGGCCTTCTCCTGCTAAACTAAGTTTAGATAGAACTGAATTGCATGCAATGAAGTATTAGTCATGCTAGCATTAAATAATGCATATTACAAATTTTACATGATGCAGACGAATGATTCTTTGTCTTGACTAACTACTTTGTAGTGGTGAGACGGGAAGCTCGTGTTTGAAAATAACTGGCTTAATAGCCACTCTTATTGTCAAATAGAGGTTTTGATTGGGAAAATAAGATAATAATCACATGTCAGTTTTTGATTTCCATGAGACATCAGCCAAATGGGCTAAGGCATAGGGCAGTAAAGCAATTTAAGATTTGTTCTGTGTTCTGCATGTAAGTGAGACCAAGATTTCAGAAAAGATCCACTAACTTGTGTGGTTCTGTAATTTTGTCCTAGTGTTCCTAATATTTAGGGTCTAAATATATAAAAGTACTAGTATTCGCAGTTCTAATCAGATTTAGCCAGTGCATGTGAACATTGGCTACTAATCACTGGCTGAGTACTATGTTCAGTAATTGCCAACATCCTGGATCTTAGTCCTATATCAGAATTTTTCTATTGTAGAAAGCAAAATTGCAGTCCCATTCTTGGGCAGGGACAAGACTTTTCTTTGTGGATTTCTTTAGTTAGAAGTTTGTTCATGACCACGTGAAATAACCTCTTTAGAGCTCTCCTGAAGTCCCTTTTACTGTGAGCATGCTCCGCTATTTACCTTTAAAAAGTGGGTCTTTCAGATGTGCAGTGCTCTTCAGACTGAAACCCTGAGAGGTTGCACATGGAACCTGAGTGATTTTACTTGAAAGTAGGGCTGGTGTCTCTGTCCTTTCAGCTGGCAAACTTGTTTCTTGTGGGCACTTACACTGGAAAAGTGTTTCTGCAGAAGTAACAGAACTGTGAAAGTGTGGGTATTTCCTCTTTACACCAGGAATAATGAGTTTCTGTTAAATGCCTGTAAACAAGTGAAACAATCAATGAGCCCTGCCACAATTGTGGCTTATCAGAGCGAAGGCATTTGTTTTGGATTTGCCTTTAAAATGGGATAAAATAAAATGGTAATTTCAAAAGGAGTAAGTTCCCTGGTTGGGTTACAAACTGTCCAAGGTGGAAGAAATCAGTAAATAGGGTAAGTTTACCAGCTTAGGCTTGTTTTCCCACATTTCTCTTCACCTGTAGCACAGCTTCTGTTTCTGAGGCTTAGATGTTTCTCGGTTTCCCTTTCTTAGAAATGAAGCAACGTTGGCTAACTACTCGTGTATCTGTGCCTGTGTTCCTGGAAAGCTCCGGTAAACTTGTTTTAGGATAGTAAATTGCTTTTGGTTCTTGGAGATTATTACAATGAGCCGTATTAAAGGTGGTAATTGCACTGGTTTGGTGTAGTCACGTTATGTGACTTGTGCCAGAATGTGGTTGTGCGTGGCATTGCAGGGGCCAGGATAATAGGGATCCTAATGGATTTCCCTTCTGTTCTTCTTTTTTTTTTTTTTTTTTTTTGGT
>VYZM01002456.1:303033-319857 GCA_013398915.1 Dromas ardeola | reverse complement strand
CCTCGCCAAGTGTTTGTACTGATGATGGGAAAAAAAAAAAAAAAAAAAAAAGAGGCATCATGCAGCAAGGTTTTTAGCTGGCTTTATTGCCTTGGTCCTGGTAGGAGAGAGGGCTGTTCTAGGCTCAGCAGCGTGGCCGCCTGTGTGGGTTGTACAAGTGTATCCGAAGGAAAAGACCAACTTTGCTTTTTAGGTCAATTACATGTTTCCAAACCTTTCAAGGTGACAGGAAGCTAACACTGTAGGCCTTACACGGTAGCCTTTCACAGGGAATGCTGGCTTAATTAATATTTTATTTTGTACTTTCTCCACAGGGTTTTTGTACTGATATGAAGCCCAATGTGGTCCTTTGATTAGCCCCGACTGCTCTCACCTGAGAGAGGAGAACCGAGCCATTGGGAAGGAGTCTTACGTTGGTACCGCAATGCGGAGTTCTAGCTCGACCACTGTGAAGAGTCTTCCTTTGAAGAGGCGGCTCTATTTCCTGCTGAAACTTGTGTGCTTTGTCATCTCAGTCTTAGTATTTTGTGAATTTTTAATTTATTATGTGGTGATTTTTCAATGTCAATGGCCGGAAGTGAAAGGTGGAGCTCACGTGGGTAAAAAAGAGACTTCAACTTCAGTCCTAAAGGCCATGATTTTAGCTGATACGCACCTACTTGGTGAAATCAAAGGGCATTGGCTGGATAAGCTAAGAAGGTAATAATTAATTTCTTTGAATAATCTCTGTCCTGGTTTTAGAGTTTTTAATAGTAGTTAATGGGATGGATGTTTAAAACCAATGTTGTGGTATTTGTTTGAAACGCGCGTGCTGCCTCCGACTTGCCTGTCTGGCTCTGCGCTGGATAGTAAACCAGTATTGAAAGGTTAATGAATGGGGCTTACTGAGGCAGCGCAGTCTTGAATGTTCAGTTAGGATGTGGGTGTAGGTGCCTGAGCATTTTAGGTGGATTAGATAGTGTTTTCCAGTGTGTCACTGTTCTACAGGATGCCTTAAAAATGAGCCGGTTAACTTGGATGTTCCAATAATTAATACCTTCAATTGCAGACGTAAGGAAGCTGATCGAAGTTTGTCTCTGTAGTAGAAGAATCAGCAGCAAGATCACACTTAAAAACAAAGATAATCCAACCCTGTGGCTACTGCACAAAGCCATGTTGTTTCTGTTAGTCCCCTGAAAAAGCAGAATGCTGGAAGAAAGTATTAATTCTACCATGATACAAACATTATAGACTTTTGGTGAAGAAACAGTAGCATAGTAAAACATGCAATAATTCACTGTTCTAATTAATTGCCGTTTAATGGAATTGTAATGAATGAAAATAAACAAATTGGTATTGCTTCTTGCATGAGTTGGTCATGATTGCATTGTGGTGGAATCACCCACCAGGTAAGATGCGCCTGCTGTACTTAAATCGGATTTCTAAGTATTTCATTTGAATTTCGTATTAGCGCCTTCAGTGTGTTGGAGCCATCTTCCCGTTCCTGCCAGGCTGCGTTTGTGTATTCAGAGGGGAGGATCCAGAAGTTAGGGAGCGATGACTGGACATGTGTTTTCCTTTCAGGGAATGGCAAATGGAGAGATCTTTCCAAACTGCCTTATGGTTACTGCAGCCAGATATTGTTTTTATTCTGGGAGATGTCTTTGATGAAGGAAAATGGAGCTTACCTCAGGTATGACATCAACGGCTCTCTTATTTCAAAAAATGAGGATTACTTGAAGGAAATGGATGGCAGAAGAAAGCAGACTAGGTATGCAAGGCTTTGTTTAATATTACTACTGGTAGAAGTTTCTAGTGGTTTAGATATGAGTTGAAGTGGTGTGATTTTTCCTTCATTTTTGGTAGTATCTTGGCACTTTTCTTCCCTCTTATAAAACGTATAAAAGGCAAACATCTCACTGAGTCTGTGCCACTGTATTATATACTAGCAGTCCCCTTTGATAATGTGGAACAGCATTAATTTCTCCATTTGTTTTATTCATGCAGGCTTGGGCAGATGATGTCAGGAGATTTCGGAAAATGTTTAAGCATCCGGTTTCTACTGAGCTAGTGGTTATCGTTGGGAATCATGACATTGGATTTCATTACGAGTAAGTCTTGTCAGTGAAAGGAGTACGCAAGTGCCAAGAATGAAATGTCGGCATGCATACAGTAACTGGCCCGAGTGACCTCTTCTGTGTTTATACAGAAAGTTTTTGATCATAACCAAATTAGAAGGGATTGTGATTTAGTGCAGGGTCTTACAAGCTACCCATCTGTGCACAATGCACCCAAAGAATACATTTTAGAACAGTTTTCAAGCTATTTTTGTGCTTCTCTGAGCGTATGTGAAATTGTTCAGAGCTGTCTTTCTGCATTGGCGGAGAAGTCTTGAAGCTGCTTTCCCTTGTGTTGGGCCTCTTGTCTGAGCATATTCCTTTCCCAGTATGTCAGCGTAGAAGAGCGTAAGTGTTCTCGCTCTGCTGTACTTCTGTGGGATGGCTGTGCTTACACTGGTGTGACTGGGACAGAGTACACTGTGGGTGTCAGAGCATCCCCGTGAGTCTGCTGTATGAATACGTGATGTAGATAATGGAGCAGCAAAGTGTGTGAATGGCCTACAAACTGTAAAGCAGCTGTGTCAGGTGATTTACAATGCCAATTTCTTACCTCCCTTGTATTTTTCCTCTGTGACACAGAATGACTACTTACAAGGTAAATCGATTTGAAAAGGTTTTCAACTTTACTTCAGGGAAGCTAATAACTCGAAAAGGAATAAAGTGAGTATATTTAATTCCACCCTCCCCCCCTCCCGCTAATCTTTAGAGTAGTGATTACTGAGCTAGCACACCTGAGTGATGAAAACTGCGAACCGGAAGTGAAATTTCTTATTCAATAGTAGGGGAATGCTTAACTTAGAGCCTGATTTTGTATCTGGCTTGTGATCTGTTAAACATCAAACACTTTGTAGTTTGATACCTGTAGTTTGATATGGAGCCGGAAGCTGTACTTTGAGCTAGGTGAATTGCAACTGTTTCCCTTTAAATGGAAAAGTACTGTGGAGTCAGAATCAAATACTCTGGTTTGCCTTTTTACTTCCTTGCAGCTGGTAATGACCCATGGCCTTAAACATATCGGAAGAACAGGATTCAGTAAAGAAACACAAACAAACCCCCTGTGTGCTTACAAGTTAAGAGTTTCATTAATTTTAATAACTAGTCTGCAGAACTTAACTCTTGTTTGAGGAATTTAGGAACGTAGCAGTTGCTGGTCTGCAGTTTTTCCACAGGGTGGGGTAATAATGCACAAGCTGGTTTTGGCTTACAGTAGCCCTTGTTACAGACCTTCTTGCAGACCTTGTTCTCAGAGTTGTGTGTCTGTGGCTGCAGTTGTCTGCCCTCTGCCCTTTTGTGACTCTTAGATACCATGCAGGAACCCGATGATGGAAAGCAATAGTGGGGTGGAGAAAGGCATTTGTCTTTAAACCTCAGATATATGAAGGGAGGACCCACGGCCACTCTGCCTTTGGCATGTGTGCCATCAGGTTATAATCACTCATGCACCACCACTTAAGTATCTGTTATAATATAAAAAAAATCGTGAAGTGTAAACATGAAGCATAGGATACAGTATATTGTGCAACCTAATTAACAGCTGATGATGAAGCAGCCTACCAGGTGGAGGAACAGCTACAGTACGGATACTCAAAAGAGGATTTATAGCACATCATTTCGGAAGCTGTTACGTTCTGCTGTTTTATTGAGCTGTGTCCAACTTTGGAACACTTGCGTTTTATAAAATAAAGTTTATCCCACACATGCGCAGGAATAGCAGAAGCTTTCCTGTCCTTCCCTCCTCTTTGCCCGCTCCCTGGTATTTTCCAGCTTTGTCATAGTGAACAGCGTAGCCCTGGAGGGTGATGGCTGTGCCGTCTGCCGTACCTCAGAGGCAAAGCTTGTGGCGCTTTCTCACAAACTGAATTGCTCCCAGCAGGTAAGAGTTTATTAAAGATCGGATTAGAGCCAGCAACTCGGCTGCTGCAGTGGGAATACTGATACTGCAGCAATAGTCAGGATATACTTAAGACTCTCCTGAAAAAAAAATCTGCCTCCGATTCATACTGCAACTTGTTACCAAATCTTTCTTTGCCTCATTTGCCTCTTACCACTTTTATTTAACTATTAACTGTGTTGCTCTGTGCTGATGGTGTTAACTTCCTTGTCAGTGCTGCCAACAAACAGGGTGTCATTTCCTCTGTTCCAAGGAATGGCAGTTCTGTAACCCTCCCTTTGACTTAAGCTATGTAATAATCCCTGCATTTATATTTATGCATATTGTTCTGTTTTATATCCTTTAAGCTAGCCTATTCTTTTAGTTTTCTGATTCTACTGGAGTCTTGTCTTAATAGCCTAGTAACGTTTTAATTGTAGGTGTTTGGGTTTTTTTTTGTTTTTCATCAAATCCAATTCCTTCTTGTATTTCATTCCTCTTCCCTTTTCCATAGGCCGACTGGACTCAGGGTAGGCAGCGCGATTGACTGGGTTGGCAGTCAATCAGGAAACCAGCTCCTAGTGGAAAAATAGCTATACTCTTAACTGCTGTCTCTCTCGGGCTGCCCTAAATCTCCTTTGCTTTGTTTGTGCAGGGAAATTCTGCTGTTGCTTTCTGCCTTCAGAAAGAGCTCAACCATATACAGAAGCGTATACAGAACAGGCAATTAAAACATTTCCCTTTCCATCCGCAGTAGAGGCTCTTAAAAGTTTATACAGTGGACAGTATTTAAACCCTGTACTCTGAGCCGATACTGTTTTTTGCAAAAAAAACAAAACTGCAAAAAAACCCCCCAACCCCATAAAATATAGCTATTGGTTAATTCTCTTCCCCACCCCTATGGGACACGTAGGTGAAGACAGTATGTATGGATTGATTTTATTCACAGAAACCGAATCATTCCGACAAAAGGTGCAGTGATGTGGAAAAGCTTCCAGCTTCAGAACCCATCCTTCTACAGGTGTGTTAGAGGTGGGGTGAGGCAACACGTTGACGTGTTTTTGATGTATTTATTACTGTTCCAGAAAGGCTGGATCGTTAACAACTGATCCTTGCTTTGAATGTCTCCCAGCATTACCCTCTCTATCGGAAAAGTGATGCTGAATGCACTGGAGAGGATTCTGCTCCTCCAGAGGAGAAGAACATCCCATTTAAAGAAAAGTATGATGTACTGTCTCAAGAAGCATCACAAAAGGTCTGATACATGAAGAACTTGAGTATCGGTGGGTGGGAGAGGGACACGAGTGTAGAGATATATATAGATTAAAAATTTTTGGAAAGGCTGTTAGGTGAGACAAACAGACCACAGCTGCTCC
Organism: Dromas ardeola; assembly: GCA_013398915.1. Lineage (NCBI taxonomy): Eukaryota > Metazoa > Chordata > Aves > Charadriiformes > Dromadidae > Dromas > Dromas ardeola. The sequence goes on along the minus strand of VYZM01002456.1, from coordinate 314,512 downwards.
CACTTTAATGAGGCCTTTGAGAAGGCTGCGTGTTAGAGCTGCCCCCCTGAGGATCACCGCGATCATGGCCTTGATTCGGCTGCGTTCCCCAGGTACAGGCCGTAAGTCCCGGCGCTCTTGAGCCTGCTGCAGTGCTCTTACCTCCTGTTTAGCATTTTGTATTTTAGGTACTGCGCAGATTATCAACAAACCTGGTAGAAAGCTGCTATTTTCCAACGCTTTGAAAGCACTGCTTTTGCTGAATTAGTAACTACAAGAAAATACTCCCAGAAAATCTCATGGGCAGTATTTGTTTCCTTCTACGTAAATGGCTTCACTCAAGATTAGCAGTACAAGATTCTCCCTTAAACAAGACAACAGCTTTACTAAAACCAAGGGTTTTTTTCTATTTGTGATGTCAGCAGCGCGGTATTGCCTTTGTCTGGGATGAAGACCAAACGGGCATGATTAATATTACAATATCAACACAAGTCTTACTGGAAAACAGAAGCTAACACAAAACACTTCGTAAGAATATTAGAAGTCTCAAGCTCAATTTCTTTTTAGTTATGACTTAATTTCTGTGCTTTACCGTTTTTATTCTAGCTGATGTGGTGGTTTCATCCCCGTTTGATTCTCAGTGGGCACACGCATAGTGCTTGTGAAGTGCTGCACGCGGGGAAAACTCCAGAAATCAGCGTCCCGTCGTTCAGTTGGAGGAATAGAAACAATCCTAGTTTCATCATGGTAAGTTTTAATTTTTTTTTATTTTTGTCAGATAACTTTCATAAATAAATCAACATGGCAGTCAGCTATATTTGAAAACTGATTCTACCTGTAAAAACAAAAAAAATAAAAAAATTGCCTACCCACCCAACCCGCTCAGTACACTGCATCCGCTTTATAAAGTACAGCTGTGGGAGCCACGTGTTCCGTGTGGTACAAAGCAATGCTGTTAAAAGATCTAATTAGTATCTGGGTACAAGCATCTAACATTTTCTTATAAAGAGGGTGCATTGTAAACTATTGACTTGTAAAAATAATCAGTATTGTGCACTGAACAGTAGAAAGACTAGTTTGGCTTGGTTGATTTACCAACTCTGAAAACGAGACCGTATCCACCTCAAACTCTTGCACGGTGATCGTGGTTTTCAAACTTGTGCATTAACCGCTTCACGCAGTGAAAACGTTTGTCACGTGCCCACGGTCTCTGCCTCCTCGTTTCCAATTCACATTTTATACAGCGCGTTGGTTACGCTCTCGCAGGCAGTTCCAGTGCTCAGTATATCCTCAGAGGTAAATCAATTAGTTTCCCAGTTCAAAAATAAAACAGAACTCCTAGAAACTTGGAGGAAGAAGCAAAACCTACAATCTGTTTACGGAGTAGTCTGTGACTTGGGGGTGGGGGTGGAATCTTTCATGTATTTTTCCTGCTGTTGAGTTTAGGCTGCTCAATACACAGATAACCCCAAACTTTACAATTCATTTAATGCAAGGGTTAATATTTCTTGTTGAAAGTAGTTCTGTTTACTCCATATTCCTGAGAGTAGCTGCCTTCAAACTACACACGCTCTCTGCACGCGCCACACGGTGCGTCTTCACTGCAAAACAAGAGGTTGGCTAATTAAAGGTGCATGGTCTTCGCTACGGTTTTAACTCGGCCTTGGTCCATTGTAAACTTTAATTGGAACGGCAAAGTCAAGCCAAAACCCAATGAAGTTCTTTTGTTGTTCAGAATTTGGATTAGCCAACGGGTTTTTTGCAGCATGTACTGGGTAGGAGGAGGGCTTGGGGGGGAGGAAGGGGCACATTCACAAAACCTAACTTTCGCCTGGGAAGGCTCCTTCCAGGTGGAATTACAGCAGCTAAAGTTAGGCTTCTCTTGAAGGCAGATCAGATGAGGAGCCCAGCTCTCTATTTAGGCTAGATGGAACACAGGGAAGATTGGCCTCTGGGCTAATGTTGGCCTGGTGAATATTCCAGTTAGTGCCCAGCACTGCAAGGTACGGACTCTTCAGCCCCCTGGAGAAGGCACTGGTACTAGGAAACTGGCCCCAACCCTTGCCACCCAACACAGAATTTAGGAATCAGAGATCCGCCAGCCGTGGTGTTACTCCTGCTTCGGAAGCCACTGTAACAGCAAAGTGACAGTCTTCATTTCTTTTCCAGGGCAGCATAACACCAACTGACTTCTCCCTCCAAAAATGCTTCCTTCCGTATGAGAGCAGAGTCTTTACTATATACGGTGCAGCAGGTGCTCTGCTTGTGATCCTGATACTAGCTTATTTTCAGCTTCTCACTCCACCATTTTATTTTGCTCAGCGTTTAATCAGTAAGCATAAAGCAGTATGAAGAGCCAGACATCTGCATTCAGTCACTGAAATACCAAAGCTGAGAACAGTCAAACATCAGACTATATTCATGCCAGCAAATGACCTAATTTGATTGCTAGTCTGAAGGCAGGTTGCATTTACACATACCATAGAAGTCCTATACAGCTGATATGACTACTACAGGATAAATAATTAACTGAAATGAACGTTTCATGCTGTACAAAAATACTGTATTCTACAATCAAATGAGTCCTTTTCCTGCTATAATTTTTTTGTATCAAATATGTATATTAAAAGTGTAACTGTACATTATGTAAATCCTATAGCCTCATCACTTATCTGCACTAGTGTCTTACCCTGGTGGAGGCTCAGTCCTGCAAACTGGAAACGTTGCTCTGTTTTATTGCTGCATGGCCCTTCTAATGTCATACTTCTGTTTGTTAGGGTCAGGCAGAAACTAGGTACATCAGCACAGAGAGATGCGGATTTCCGTAACCTTTTTTAGGATGTCATATGTTGAGGGACTGTGGTTTGGGACAAGAAATCTTCCAGTTCCCAACACATTAAATTGTTAGCTGACTACAAGTTGCAGTTACCGTCTACCAGACAACAACGGGAAGAAGCTTGTGGATCCAGTTTGCTGATACGCACTTGAAACCTGCTTAAAAAAAAATAAATTAGGGTGACACCTCAAGCTGCTGTTTTTAGAAAGATGTGCTATGATGAGCTTAAAAAAAAGAGGGCCCTATTGCATCCCAGAGATCTGTGTGGTGAGGGGCCCTCCAGTTGCCAATCTTCTGCAAGAAGGAAGGTTAAATACAGCTGCAGTAACATTAGCCTATGCCTTGGCCCTCAGTCTACGGCCAGACAGGGATAGGAACGCCTGTCGGCTTAGATTCCTGCGGGGCTGCCGAGTTCTGTTAACTTATTGTAGAGTCGCATTTGGAACCGCACTAGCTCTTCCGTGGGGAGGCGGAGGCTGCCAGCCCCAGCGGAGCTGGGCCACAGCATGCCCCCAGCCTGCATGGCAGCACGGAGGATGTAAAATCTGAGCTCAGCATCTTCGCCTGCTGCGTGTGAGGGAGGATGCGACAAAACCTACCGCTTCTCCCCACCCGCCCCAGAAAAACCAGAGGGACTACTTCACACCAGGACCAGTTTTCCTGCTGACATTCCTGCAGAGGCTGGGAGCTCGGACCCCAACTCCTGAGCTGGGGGCTGTTTTTAAGAAAAAGACTGTATCTGCTGTTACTCGCTCTACTACTTTCTTTGTCATGGGAAGCAAAAGAATCTTTGCATTCGGGAATTTTGTTTATTATTAGCTTATTCCACCCAGCCTTTCACTTTCGGGGAAATATCTAATGACCAAATTGAATCTACAGCTATCAAAGTGTACACGTTTCTGGGAAGAGGAAATGGTCATATTACAGTATCTAAAATGGGATTGTTTATCGTCAAATAGAAACAAGTTCTCAATTCATCTGTAATCTGAATTTAAAAAGATGACTGATGGGGGTTTATAGTAAAAAAATTAATCAAACCTGCTGATTTATATGCCAGTGTGGGGAAGGTGTTACTCTTTATCTCTCCCTAAATTTCAAATGCAGTGTCGGGGGGGAATGGTCCAAAGTGTGGTAAAACATTCTGTAAAGTAATGTAGTCTAACACTTCTCTAGGTTTCTGTTATTGCAACTGTAATTTTTGACATTTGTACAGGTTATCTTGGACACAGGAAAAGTATATAGTCACAGACATAAAACACCTATGTATAAAATATAAAGCAGTGTTATAGTTACTAAAAAGGACATGCCTTATTGCTACAGCAATTCTTGCTTTTTATATATTGTACTGTACCACAACTTGTTTTGAGAATGTCATTTGCATAAATTATTCAAGTTTGAGAAATATTCACACATTTTGATTCTACAATATTTAAAATAAAACCATTTTCTAATGTGTCTCTTTATTAAAAGAGAAATAAAAATGTCATCTTGTAATTCTCTTAGGCCAGACACGAGGGTTTATACACCTTTTTTTTTGTTTTTTTTTTTCTTTTTTTCTTCTTTCTCGCTATTTACTTGCACAATGAAAGCCGCTGTTGGTACAAAGATTGAAGAGCTCTATATAATGGTGCTTTACACATTCACAATCGGTCTGTGCAATTGTGAAGTTCTATGAATGACCAAAGAATTACCAAACATATTTTCTAAATATAAAGGAAAAAAAAAAAAATCCTTGGTTCCCATTAAAACAACACCAGGTTGCAATTTGGACGCTTGAATGAATTCCAATGTTTTAAAGCTGAGACTTCAAAATAGAAAGGCATGTTTGCTGCAACATCCGGTGACTGTAATACCTTACTTGGAAAGGTAAGTGGTTAATTTGCATAATTTATAATTTTTATACTAAAGAGCATTTTTATATAAACCAGAAAAAAACCCCTAAACTCTACAGATAAAGTTCTTACCTCCAGTCACTGCTGCAGGTAAGGTTGACATCAAGCTGTACAGCGCAATCAAAAACATACTTACATCTTAGCTCATTGTACAGGTACAGCCATAATCAAGGCACAAAGATCTTCTACAAGTTATTTTTTTTCAATAAAGTTGTACAAAATAATATTACATTTTACAGTCTGTACAATATAATAAACCAGCAGTAAAACAAAAAAATATATATAGGGAGAGGACCGTTGTCCAAGAATGATCAGAACTAAAAGGATCATTTGTGGACAGCACAAATAACGTAAGTGAGGGTGGTAAATTTTCTGCCTCGATGCAACAGGCTGAAAAGTAGCTGTAATTCAAATGCCTGAGGTGTGCAGAGACACTTCGCTCCAAAACCCCAGAAAAATTGCTTTGTCTTCACTATTCCTCTCATTATCTACTCTACTTCCTGTGCCAGTAACGGCTTAAAAGAGGAGGTCACTTTATCAGTTGACCTGCAACTCAGAAATGCTAAAAACTGTGACAGAGTAATAAATATTGTGGTGCTGCTACATTGTGTGTCTACTTCCTCAACAGTATTTAATAACCTGATACAAAGTGCATTAATCTTTTTTTTTTTTTTTTTACCCATCAAGTACTCTTAAATGTCATGTTAAAAAGGAAACCCACACAGAGGGATAGCTATGACTTTAGTGTCATCCAGCTGACATACCAGTTTGAACTGATGTTAACCTGCTGGAAAAAATTTAGCAGGTCGCGTTCAGTTAAAAAAAACAAAACCTAAGGGACCAGAGGTAGCCGAAGGGCTTAGTGGAATGACGAAGAAGTGGCATGTCAAAATAAAGCACAAAAATAGTCCCAAAAAGCATGAAGGAAAACCAACCCAAACCTGCTTCAAATCAGCTTTAAGGTTAAATAATTAAAGTAAACAAAGTGAAGAGACTGACATTTCTATAGTATATTCTTCCACCCTGTGTGGGGTAGTAGCAAGAGAGAGAGTAAGGAGCAAGGAATTTAAAACCACAGGTTCCACGGTGATCCCCCTCACAAGAGTTCGTACTGGCGGAGATGCATCCTTTGAATGATGTCTCGACAGTCGTTGAACACTCGGCGGATATTTTCTGTGTCCACTGCACATGTAAAGTGGGGGTAGCAATAATGCCGGCCGTCTCCGCTCGCCGTACTTATCCTCTGTGGAAAAAGCCAGGAGAAAAAAAAAAAAAAGACCAGGGTCAGGCGCCGTGCCACGAGAAGTTTCACATCGCAGTGGTCTATGGACTGACGGAGTACCAAGAAACCTGGGAAATTCTGCATATAGATCATTAAAATGAGTAAATAAAGAGAAGGAAGGTCTGTGGTCTAGTCCGGCATGAATCGCAAATTTGAAACAAAGCTAAATAAAGTTATGGATAATATTATGGGGTCAGGATATTACTACTTTGTAAGAGCCAATTATGCACAAGCTATCAGCATTTGCACGTCCCTGTGCAGCCAATCTGTAGGGCTGACAGCACAGCAGCCTGCCACGCATCTGCCCCAGGATTTTTTTTTTTTTTCCCCCCCTCCCTTTTCTTTTTTGGCTCCATTGTGTGGCAAATTTTTGAACTCTTGTTTTAAATCAGCGACACAAAACTGAAAACCTCCCAGGCATGAAGGTAATAGCGGCAGAGACCAGCACCCCACTGCTGCTGCTTCTTGAAGCTGAAGGCCCCTGCAGATCCCTTTCCTTAGCACAAGTATTCGGCCAGCTGAAGGCTCGGTATGATGGCTGAGCCGAGAACATGGTGGAATTGCCACTAGAGTGGGCGGGTTCCCGTAGAATAATAAAACATGCACAAATCCAGTAAACGTCAGACCACGCAGAACTGAATTTCCGCAAGGCTGCTGCACGACTTCTTTTTAGGTTGCTAACTTAAGCTCCAGCATCACTTCACCCGTGGTTATCTCGTTAAAATTCCCCAGGATCTTAAAAAACATTTTAAAAAAATAGTAATTCTGTACTACTATAGGACTGGTAAATCTAAATCCAGTCTAGATCAGTATTTTGAAGAATATACATGACATGTCACGAAAGCAAAAGGTCAGTTCTTGGGATATATTTTTTTGGTAAATATTTTCCGAATTTTATTACAAATTATAATGGCTAAACAACAAAACCCACTGTTTTCTCTCTTTGGTTACACTATATATTTTTAATACAGTGATTTATTTTACTTGTGGGATTGATGTTTTAAATACCTATAGCTACAGATACGCAAAACCATAGACATTTAGAAGCCCTGAGTCGTAGACCAACAAGAAATTGCAAATTTTTTGCAGGTAACATTAGCTATTCAATGCTAATTAAATAGGGGGCTTCTAAATGTAGACTAAAAATTATTGTCGTCTTACTGAGCTACACTCAATACCCAGTCCAAGGATTTCCCACATGAAAAATATTAATTTAATAAGCTAGTCAATTGATAAGTTGTTCAGACTATATTCAAAGCATGAAGTACACTAAACAATAATGAACTGAGGAAAAAAAAAAAGTTTTACAAATTACTGCAACGGTGGCAAAATGCCGAAACTCAATTACAATGTAGATTGTATTTCTCTGCCTGCAGGACACAGGCTTCCAGACCTCCCAGGAAGGTTTGGGGAGATCTCTTGTCATGTGAAATCTGGGGCAAATCAGGCCCTTGGGAACCCAAGGGCTGGAAAGACAGTCACAGCGATAGTGATTTTAAAACCGTTAGAAGCGCAATAGAGGTTCTCTTTTTTGATACAATAGCTGCATTACATTTTTTTGCCGCCTGCAGATCTGTTCCATATGACATTGGTATAATGCTGCCACTGGGATGCAGCGAGGACAGACTGAACGTTGTTTTTCCCTCAGAGAAAAAAAAACTGTCCCCAAAATGACGGTCCAGTCTGCCTTCCAAATACTCCTGCACTTTTTCATTCTTCACTCGCAAGCCGCGGAGGAGTTCAGCCCTGGCTGCAGGCAGCTGTGGCTCTTTTGCTCTGCACTGTCTGAGACTGACGTCTGTATGTGCAGCCTCCAGCTGCTATTGCCACCTTGCCCCCACCCCTCCCAGTGCGAGTCCTTCGCAGCACGGTCCCAGTAGGCTGTAACAAGCACATTAACCGCTCCGTAGGGTCGTACGTAGTGTAAGGATGCGCGAAGGGGATCAGACTCCCGCTCTGACGTGCGCTTTCTAGGACTAAATGTTATACGCTGTCAGTGAGGGACAAGGTACAAATGCTTTTGGTGCCACCCAGATGTGGGCTGCAGGGAGCACACCACCCTACCGACCCCACGGACAATCTGTGTCTTGAGTTTTGGTAAAATAAGTGTTCTTTCACTAAGTGTTTGCTTGTGTTTGTCATGCATGTCTATGGGAGTAAGCTGCCTACAATGTTCTGGCGATACCTGCTTACATATAAAGCATGTCAAAGGATGTATCTTCAAACTGTCAGGTTTTTTTTTTTCGTCCCCTAACAGTTCTGTAGTTCTCTCATTTTTAGGACAAATGCAATATTTTCACCCCTACTCAAAACTCACTCTGAATAGTAGCGTGTTACTTAGCACTCAGAGGGGAAAAAAAGTATCCCCTGGGACAGCAACGAACAGTACATTTACCTTCCTACAGCACAAGTGGGATTATTTAATACTGGCGTCCCTATACTGTGGGGGGTCAGGACGACAGTTTTCAAGACTATTTGTGTGTTTGAAGAGCAGCTCCTCCACCCCCCAGATTCAGATTTTTTTTAAAAACCAGCACGAACCAGAGGGGCCGTGCCGCTGCTTTGACAGGGGCTGCCTATACACTGGGGATGTATTAAAACAAAACAGCAGCAGCTGGAAGAGCCCTGCGTACAAAACACCGCAAAGGGGCTGGGGAGTAGCACGCTGCCTCCGTGAAGAGCTCGGGAGGAGAAAGGACATGCCCGAGCCCGAGGAAGGAGAATTTCCTACCAGACGGGTCCTGCCAGCCCTCACACACCGCTCCCCTCGCCATTCAAACCCTGCCACCCGAGGCCACCGAGCCTGACACCAGGAGCCCATGTATTTTGCCTTCCTAATACTCATATATCACCGTGTAGCAACAGTTGTTGGAAATGTGTTTCTATTTAAACTCTTCCCCAAATTTTTCCAGTTATCACGCTTCAAATTTGCCAGTAGCAGTGCCTACAGCCAGGGAGGGGTTTTAGGGGGTGCAAGCGCCACGGTGGTGATTTTCACACATATCCAGGCCTTATGCAGACCCGCTACCATGATAAAAATTGCAATAAAGCTTATAAATGCATAAAACCAGCTTTCTCTGAATTGTGTCTGAAAACATAACAGCAAAAGATCGTACATGAAGAGACTTGGAAAGAAACGTATAAAGCAGCGCCAAGAAGGCCGCAGGTAGAAAATGCACACCTTTTCTTCCTTGCACCAGGCTCAGGACATCAGAGCCCTCCCCACTCCGTGCCCTGAGCTTATTTCCCCTGCCCACATTGTCCCCTGCTCTCCAAAACCTCGTGCCTGACCCCATGAAACTGGAAGTCGCCGTTTCTACTCGGCCTTCGCCCACCTCGCCTCCGTGGCCTCCATTACTCAGGGCACGCGCAGGCTGTTCAGATCACTTACAGCAGTAAAACCACCTTGCTCGCAAAGCTTTCACTTCACACAGCCCAAAAGCTTAAAGCAGCTGCTGAAATGACCACGTCCCTCGGGTTCTTTACACCGAGAAACCAAGCACAAACCCAGGAGGCAGACACACGAACATGGCTTACGGAGGAGATGCTCTCTGCCCGGCCTACGGCGGTTGCGGGGAACAGGGGGAAACCCCATGTTTCGGCCAGTGAGTCATGGCAGGTGAGGACCTCGCCCTTGATATGTTGTTTTTTTTTTTTTAAAAAAAATAATTAAAATAGATGAAGGTGTGGGGGGGTTTCACCCTATTTTCCCCATAATTTGGTTCTCTCGGACCCTCCTTCCAAGCTGGACACCGTCACCTGCTTCACAGCATTTCAGCATTACTGCAAGAAAGATTTGGCCTGAAGCGGGCTTTTTTTTTGTTTCGTAACTCTTGTGTTAATACAGCACAATCTGACGTTTTTGCTCATAAGCCGGAAGGTTAAGGTGGTGAATGGAAATCCCCAAAGCGTGAACATAGTTAATTGCTTCTTTCTCCCTTGTTGCATCAACAGCTGTAAATCCTAACAACACTTGCAAATGCATAACGACTTTAAAATTCTTAATTCTAATCATTAAATTTGTTCTCTCAAACAGCCCCATACAGTTTCTACCAGTAGGGCCAGATGCAGAGAGCGCTGAGCTTTGGTTCTGGTCTCCGTTACTGCTTTGCACCGTTGGAACGACTCGATATGAGTGAAGCCATAGGTGATACTGGATTAAGCCCCTGTTTCTGGGGGCTGTGATTGTGTGCCTGATTGAGTGCTTGTATCTGCGAAATGTAGACAACACCTCTTCAGCTCCAGCTTTGGAGGAAACCTTAATTACAAGCATAACTGTGACCAGACAAGGAAACTGTCTTACGATTCCTCAGCAGGGCCATGACACCAGTCCTAGGGTGAGGCAAACCCCCCAGCTGGCACAACAGAAATCTTATTTAAGGATAAAATCTGCTTTTTTGTTCATTCCCTCTTGCCAGCTGACCACTGCCAAAGCCCTTGGAGGAATGCAGGATTTAAAAAAAAAAAAAAGCCTCTTTGCTTAAATATGGACTGGACTGATGATACACAAAATAAACATTCAAGGCAACAGCCAGTAGCATTTTAACAGGTAGACAACCACGGAAAACCCAGCTAATTGGCAATGGAAATAGTGCTTGGCATTATCCCCCTGAGCAGAGAGTGAGGGCTGCCGGCACCCACATTGAACCTGGAATCAAGCAGGCAGGCACATGGCCCTTTTCAGCTCTAGCACTTACTTGCTGCGTGATACTTTGCAGGGCTGGTGACTTCTATATAAAATGGGCATAAAAATGTGCAAGCAGTGGGGAAGGTTCTGCAAGATGGGCAGCTGATGAGAATTAGGGAATTGCCAGACATTCTCCTCTCCTTCTAGCTTTCTGCAAAAACCCGTCAGTTTTCCCTGAATAAGCTATGCCATCTGGCAGTATTTCCTATGACAGAATCACACATAAGATCAAAATTACTCACTAAAAACTCATCCCGGATGAAGAACTTGGCTCTTGTGACTTTGGGGTCTTCTCCTGCATCTGGTGTTGCTGTTCAATTAAAAATAAATGACATCATAAACATGAAAAGCAAACAATCATCTACTTTTCATAATAAAAGATTTAACAAGGAGGAAGCAGTCCTTCGATACAGAAATTAAAAAACTAAATATCCACAGGAGATTCCTGATAGGTAATTCTAAGATAGAAAGGTGTTGTAAAATCTGAAATAAACTTCTATGCCTTTAACAACTTTTAGGGACCTGGAAATTGCTGCAATCATTGCAATAATGTCATTGGTCATATCATAGAGGGGCTTACTCACATACACAAGTTTGTTCACATAGATAGAAAACAAGTGGGAGTTACGGTTTAACTTTTATCAGAAAACATGGCCAGAAAAAGCAGCTGAGCTGTTCATTTTCTCTTGAATAAAGCTTCTGCAGGCAGGAATTTGGGTTTAAAAATGATTCCAAGATTACAGTTGAAAAAAATGATAGCATCAAAAGGTCTTTTATATATATATATATATATATATATAAAA
>VYZM01002456.1:289970-303012 GCA_013398915.1 Dromas ardeola | reverse complement strand
TATATATATTTTATTTCCAGGACCCAAGTCAGCAGAATACTTAGATACACTGCCCATCAAGGGGCCTTAGATTAAATTCTCGTTGAGCAGGAGACTCATTGGCCACTGTTTGTTGGCAGATGAAGTCATCTCTATCTAGGCCGTGTAACAAGTGTATTTACTGTAAGTGTAAAAAACCAATACAGTGATGAGATAACCATCAGTGTGATTTCTCCACATCTAACATATCAGATCAGATGCTTATAAATGTAATACGGTAAAGGGTAGAATTTATCAGAATATGGAAACATATTTTTTACGCTTATTTATAGCGCTAGGGGTAAACATAGAGCAGCAGCACAATCAGCAGCATCTTAAGAATTCAGTGCTGCTGTTCTTAAACAATGATGTCAGCTGAAATTAAAGAATAAATGAACAACTACTGGTTAAAAATAGAGAGCTGCTTCATGTGTGAATATTCAGGATCACTCTGGATATCCGCTGTGAAATCCCGCTGAGAAACACCAAAAGCTACTTTATTCTGATGACTGGTTTACTATAAAAAAATGCTGAAAATTTACCCAAACCATGTATCTGTGGTGTACGTTTGGGAAGGGGAATTTTGGGTGATGGTGACAGAAGATTTCCGCTGAAAGGCCTTAGCATTATAAAACTGGTGCCAGATTAACTCAGATTTTAGGACAGTTTATTTATCCTCTCCACTTGAAACCCAGCATAACACTCTGGAAATTCCAGACCTGAATGAAAGCTGAAAATAGCTTATTACCATCTTCATTTCTATAACCTAGGCTGTTGTTGATGGTTAGCGGAGAACGAAAGCCTTTTCCGACAGGTCGCTGCAAGCACTTCACCAGGGGCATCGCTCGGGTAAGGCAGAGGCCACTGGTCAGAAAATGCAAGTTTTACCACTTTGCTAGACACAGACCTGAGATATTTAGAAGCCTTCTGCCTGGTATAAAACTGGCATAATACCAAAGCTTACTTATGCAACATGTTACTGCGGTGCAGGAATCATCATACTTCTTGAAATGATAAGAAACCGAACCCATGCTAATCGCTCCACCGTCACAGCTCTCTGTGTATTTATTGATGTGGTTTTTCCTCCATTAAAGTTCCCTTGCTTAGTCTGCTGGGCTTCCCGTCAGTATTTGCAAAGGCTGATGTTTACAGTGTTGGAGGACGCAGAATGGCCACAAAATAAGTCTAACGAACCCCGAACAAAGTCCAGCACCGCAGGAGGCCCAGGCAGAAGCACCTGGCAGGGGAGAGACATGCTCAGCAGCTTTGCTTTCCTGGGACTGGGGGTTGCTCCAAAGCAGGGGAAGGCAGGGCGCTCTGGGGCCAGCCCTCCACAGTCCCCCCCACAGCCAGAGCCCCTTCAGACCCTGCCCACGATGGGGCACTCCGAGCTATGTGCTGCCAGCACGGTTCTCACCTGACAAACAGTTTGTGCTAAGCAACGGTGTGCGCTTGTGAATTTGTGTGTGTGCGTGAGACACAGAGACAGAGAGAGGAGCTATGGGCTGGGCTGTGGCAGCAGGTCCGCTCCCTGCGTGGTGAAAAACCTTACCATCCTCAGGTACAGTGTAATGCGCGTATTCAGGAAAGTAATCTTCGATTTTTGATTTCCCTGCCAAGACTTTTTCAGCCAGCATGTCCTGCTTATTCAAGAACAAAATGATAGAAATGGTCCGTAACCACCTGTCAAAAACAAACCAAATGTTTGTGTTATCTGTGACACATTAATCAAGGAAAACACATCACTTCAACAGAAAGTTTACTGGCTATCCCTGCGTGGACAGAGAGTGAAGTAGCATGGAACATGCTTCAACAGAAAAAAAAAGATGACCTAAATTATTGTTTCAACTGGGTTGCACCTGGGCTGGTGAGTGTATTTATAGGATCGGTAAATACATTTATAAAACCTGCAGTAGACATTGCTGAAGGGAACGGTCTTCAAATACTGTTTTCTAAATTATCCTTCTGATATCAAGTAGGGAAAATGATGACTTTTCCTAAAAGCACCGCAGTCCAAAACCAGACACTACTGTCTACTTTCTTTGGTTTTGCTGAAGCAAGAGAAAAAGGCTGGAAATCTGCCTTCCCTCAGACTGCTCTGTCTTAAGTGATAGTTCATCCACACAGACATCCTGTCTCTTAGGGTGGCCCATACGACACCTGATGAATCAAAAAAATAAATCTCTCTTCTTCCCCAATTAGTACCTAGCCATCATCATGATGATGTGCCTTTGGGACTTGCATTTTTCCTCGCTCTACCTTCAATCACCTCTCAGTGCAGAGCATCCTGATATGTGGAAACTGGAAACTTTTCACTACCTTATTTTGTGTATCATTTTTACTTATTCTCTATTAGGAACACACTCAGTTTGCTATTTGGTTACATATCTAGAATTTACATGCCCTGTGGCAGAATGGCAATTTAACAGCAGTTGCAATTAGATTACAGCTGAAATACCATCCCACGAGGCAGAGAAACTGCGTGCTCTTGGAGGTGGGTCTTACGAGAGCGGCTGCCCACACCGGTATCGAGCGCAGCCCCAGCCGCTGAGTCGAACGCAACGCCGACAGCTAGCTGCTGCCGCGTTCGAGGAGGAGACGAAATGTCATCTGGAGGATGCTCTCAGCCTTGGCCAAGCCAGCACCGTGATGCCAGGAAGGGGTCTCTCCTGCTTCCCTCCCAGCAGCCGGCACAGGGAACTTTGCCCTTTCCAAGCTGTCCCCATGCCCTGTGTTGTTTTGGCAGCAGCAGGGACAAGCTTTCTGCATGCTCCCTGCGCCACAGCCCCTGCCAGGGAGGGGTGCGCACCCCAGGGACACCTCGCGACCTGCCCCTACCTGGGCATTTTCTGAATAAGCAACCTGAGCACAGAGTAAGGGCAGCCCTATTTTGTAAGGGGTTGGACCGTAGCTAAATTGGGGAGGGTGGGTGGGAAACGAGGGATGTTTTACCTATTATTCCAGATACTTTTGAAAAGGTCCAGGGATTCCCGTAGTCTGTTTGTGTTATTGTCTTCCCTTATTACCATGTTGTAGCTGCTGCAAGCCACAACGAAGATGATAGCTGTGACATCTGAGCAGAGCACACAAAAGAAAGGAAAGAGAGAGAAAAGAACATCTCCGTTATCCCAGCACTTACTCCTTGGGGTAACACTGCCATTACTCCCCAAACTGCTGAAAATACCTGAAAAAAAAAAATCTATATTTTCTCCTGTATTAGTGATGCACTACGTGTGAATATGAATACTAAACTACTCACGTCTCAGAGAATAAGATCAAAATAAAAATACGGAATATTTTTACTTACCATTGAAGCATTGGATCCATTTTCTTCTCTCATCTCTCTGGCCACCTACATCAAACATGCTGTTAAAAAGCCATAGGACGTTATATCACTTATGTGCACTAGGAAAGTCACATGAAGCATGCAGCACGAGGGTTCAGTTTAAAAATCTGACAACCCAAGGACAGTGGTAGTAAAACACCACCCGAAGGGGAGAGACCTGCTGATGCCGCACTGCATGTCAGCTGCACAGCTCCCCCTGCCCAGCTCTGCCAGGAGAAGGCTACTGAACTCATAAAATGAGAAATATACTCTTTTCCAGGGCAAGTATTGGCCCTTCCGGCCCACAGAAGTGCATGTCGCATGTTAAGGTTGGACCTAATGTACTATAAACAAGGACAGATTTCGGCATATTTGTAACAGTGGTGGGGAGAGTGCGCCTCTGTATAAGGAGGAGGACACGGGGACAGCTCTGCCCCACCAGCACTGCCACCTTTCTGGGCAAGAACCGGCGAGCGGAGGCAGCCTGACAGCAGGTATTTTACAGAGACATAGTGGAAAACTTCGTCCAAGACAGAGCTTGCAGCCCTCTGGAAGAAGGGAGACATCTAACTCTCCTCGTCCCACTGTACAAAGTCAGACTCATGGCAGGATTCCCACCGACTTCTGCGAGATTTTATCCCCAAAAGTATTTTACGAGTTGACAGTGCTATACCAATCATCCAGTTAGTAAAAGCAGCCATAGACAACCCCACAATAGAGCATCACTAATACACATAACTAATACCAGCTCTTTTTGCAAAGTATGAGGCAATTTTACGAGGACCTATGGAAAGATTGCTAAAAAACCAAATCAAATCAAAAAAACCCAAACCAACTCCCACCCTAAACCAAATATACCGAGCATACATGAGCACAGACATCTGAACTAAGTTGTTAAAAATTAGCATGATATTCATAAATTATTACTAATAGACTTACTGGAAATTTACTTTATCTACTTGAAATCTTGTTTCAAAAATCCCTGATGTCAACACTCTGCATCTTAATAGGTCCTGGAAATGAGAGCACAGAAGCTGGTTAGCAAGGTTTTATTTCTAACTTCATTTTGTTTTTAAAAGCATGGAATGTTATTTTCCATGAAAAGTCTTGAATGTTCCATTTAGTTAAAGCTCAATCAGACTTGTTGGAAAACCTGTATTTGTCCATACTGAGACAGCGGATATACACAAACAACACCTCTGCACGTGGCTTGTGGACACTCAGAAAGCAGGAGGCCCTATATATGTTCTCCTTAGTGCACACTGAAACCTGTTATTGACGGTCATATAATTTTGTATGTGATGCGGATAATGAATTCTGAAGTTACATAAAACCAAGAAAAATGTTATTCATGTTGTAAAGTCAAGTATTCAAATGTTAGAAAACTCCAGATTTACAGTTGCCCAGGCAACCTTAATTCTGCCCTCTTTTGCACTGAATGAGACAGGAATCCTATCGAAAGAATAGCTCGCAACTGAGTAATTTCTTGCTTATTTTTCAAACTAGCAATACTTTACAACTCAAATAACATTCTTTTAATAATTAAAAAAAATAATGATTTCCTAGATTCTCCAAGGAAGCAGGCAAAAGCAATTTACGATGCATACCTCAGGCAGCTAGCTCACCGTGTGCCATCGTCATCGCCAGCAGCATTTTTAACCTTGTCTACCCAGCAATGCCGCTCGGGCAGTGGGTGCAGAACAAAATCGGAGGCCAGAGAGAGCTGCCGGCTGCCTGATGGGGATGAACCCTCCCAGAGCAGCCACCCCTTGGCACGGCTGCCTGCCCTGGGGAGGGCTCCCTTTCTGGGGCAAGTGAAGGATGGCTCGGTCTAGCTTAGCTCTCCTTGCCATGCAGCGGCTGCGAAAGCGGGGAGGGAAGGAGGCAGCCAGCAGTGCAGAGCCCAAGCACAGCTTGCCTTTTCCTCCCACCCTGCCATCTACTGCTTCAAGTACTCTGGTAGCTGGCTAAACCTCGGCTGCTTTGACAGCCACATGAACTCAGCTGAAGGACGCTTATTTAATTATTTTAGTTATTTCACACATTATTGTCATTTTCTGCCACTTGCTGACATTTATTTGTTATCGGACTCAGCCACTCTTTTGGGATGGTGCAAAAAACATTAAAGCGAGCAAGTGAAAAAGGAAAGTAGTGATTTTTACCAGTTAGTTCAGCAGGAAAACTGATACAGCATAACAGGATGAAAGCCCAAAAGCAAAAGAGAATCCCTCCTTTAGAGCAAAAGCTTTCTGCCTGCCAAATACCAAAGGCCTCGTCTGATCTTTGGAGATACAAGGCATTTCTTCCCAAAGGAAATACCAGGAAAATTTTCTAGATGATGAATGACTGCTCCAGGTAGAGACGGGCCTCCCAGGAACAAAGAGGCCAACACTAACATAAATAACGAAAGCAAAAATGAGGCTTTGCTCCACTGACTTCTCCCCCCAGCTGAGTGGTATCGATGCTCAAATCAGACCATGAGGTCTAGACGGAGTAAGTCCCAGTGCTACTGCTTTGGTCTGAACATGTCTCGAGGGCTTTAATAATTGATCCTATATTGGGTCGACTATACAAGTTTCACCTTATAATACAACGCATACTACTTTTTACTGCCTTGTACTTCAGGATACGGTCAGAGCAATTGGACAGGCTTGCAGTTATAGACTTGAACTAATTCTGAAGGAACAGGCTCTGCTCCACATAGTTCCTTGTGTGATCTTTGGCAGGTCACTTCATTTCTCTGAATGTCAGTCCCTGATTGCACAATGAGATTTGGCAATTTCATTTTTTTAAGGGCATCCACCCGTTATACACCTTGCATGGTTAGACTGAATTATCCAGTGCAGGGATTCTCTTCTGCCACCTGTATTTGCAGTTTATGATGTGGTCCACAATCTTGGCTGAGACTACGAGATGACAGTGGAATACCAGCACTGAAAAATAACAACCTCAGAATAAGTTTGCCGAAGAGACATCCTGCCCAAGGAAACCACATGGCCTGAGCTCGGGGAAGGCAGCTGAAGTCGTGCACCATGGTGAAGCCTTTTCTTACTTCAAGGCTGCACCACTTCAGCCTTAACATTCCTGAATAAGTTTGACATTAGAGCACTCTATCGAGACGTATCATGACATCTGGCAAAAAAGTGAACTGCCCTGCAAATAAGGCTTAAATAGAAACTATCCTGCCCACAGGAGATGGGCAGAGGCTGGAAAGAAGGTGTCTGCACGCCCGCAGAGAAGTCCACCAGGTCTGCTGCTGCCGCTGGTGCTCTCCCCTGAATTTGGACACTAGACCCACTGCAGGCTTCTGCCTCTGAAGGACCCATCTGATGGGCATGGGAAGCCTCCCTCCAGGTTTCCAGCACTGAAATAAAACACCGCTTCTGTGTAGGGAAGGCTGGTGAGGGAAACCGTAGGCTTTTACGTTTATGTTTTCTGTTCCCTTCACTTTGTTTGTGGGACACAGAATGGAAAGCAAGAAGAAATAACAGATGTATTACAGGAATCACCGACCTACATATAATAACAGTAAAAGACAAGCTTGCACCACCAAAAAGCCTCTTCTTCTTTAATATCCATTACTTAAATTGCTAGACTGTATTTTGATATTATGCGGTATGCCCTATTTCAGCTGCTGTTGGGACTAAAATAAATTACATAAAGAATTCATATGAATGGACGTCTTGGTTCAGACCCTACCCCATTAGTTATACTGACCTGATCTGTGGGTGTGTAGTCATCCATGCTGACGCTGTCAATTCTTTCCAAAAAGCTAGAAGAAACATAAATACACACTTAGATATGTAAAATATTGTCTAGTATAACACTTTTCACTGCCTTTGGTTTAGGCTCCCGCTGCAAAGTAAAACACAAGTCCAATGCTAAAAGTATGACTCCAATGTTTTACTTACATTAATTAAGGTTACATTTTCTGAATCAAACAACTTTTTACCCAGACTTTGTTTCAATACAGCGATTCTTCACTTACCGTTATGCAGTACCTACAAGCGGTCCAAGTGCAGTTAAATGTTATAATTTTGTGAGGTCCACTAAAAAATACTAAGACTAACCATGTATCATAACATTATATGGTTGTTTAGACATAAAAAATATTGTGGGGTTTAAAAAAGAAAACGGGGTGACCAGTTGTGTTTATTTAGCATAATGCTAATCTAGCATGTTATGTTAATTATGGTCTCAGTAATGCTAGCAGAAATGCTTGTTAATATACACAATTATCTTTGGGTTGACATGCTGCCCTTGAACACTGGAACTAAAGCATAAGAAGTGGAAACCAAAACTGACACGAAGCGGAGGTTAACTGATCTGACTCTTTATGTTGCCAAAACTCAGGGAGATGCATAAGGTGAAACAAAAACTTACAACTGCAGGGAAGGGCAAGAGAAAAAGGAACCAGAAAAAAAGGGGGAAGCCACATTCTCCAATTATTTATAAAATCTTTTCAAGCTTTAATTCTTTCCTAGAACATGTTAGAATGGCAGTATTAGGGACACAGAAGTGTGATTTTATATATTTAGCTAAAATAAGCAGGTTCTTTTCTCTCACCTATTTCTTAGATTTTGTGTGAGCCCAGCTGACTCATCTTGCTACAGTATTATCAAGATTTCTTTATCAATTGGCAAGTTTTTCTCAATTTTACTTGGGTGTGCACGTGGAGTCTACTTAATTGCAGTGGGAAAGACGAAAAACCAGTGAACTCTTGACTTGCAACGTGACTCACTGTTAACACAGGGGTCACACACACTGACCAGTAGAAAAAATATACCCCTAAAAGCCTGTTCGTAATTCTCATACCATTTTCCCACGGATACAAACTGAAAGGAAAAGAAAATATGCTACGTATATATTTACTTACACTCTTTTTCCTTTTTGAACCTCCATTGTTATAACAGGGAAACAAAATGCAGTATCTACAGTTAGAATATCCAGCTTTTCTTTTTGGATGATCAAGGTGTCACGGCTAAGTGTATTGTTTAAAAAAATCACTGTTATCAGGCACACAATGGGTGCCTGATAACAAAACTATCCTGAACAAACTCAAAAGAAAAATAAACTTTTTACAAAACCTCCTCCCCTGCCAAAAGCCACCATAAAATTATATACAGATATAAAAGTACATCTTTATAGTCAGCTACAGTCTCCATGAGAAAGCAGTTGTGTTCAGACCAAACCTTTTGGTCAGATGATTTCCATCATCCTGAGAGTACTGATTAAGCAAAGTTTAACTTCAGTTATCCCTGCAGCTAATGCAGACACCGGAGCAGAGCGACGTATTTTTAAGTGACGCGCCTATCACGACCACAACTCTCATCTCACACTTGCAGCACATGAGATGAAAAAAGAAGGCAAAAAAACCCCAAACCAAAAATGCCTCCAAGCTGAATCTCTTCCTAAATGAGGAGTAATTTTCCTTAACACGGCTGTTCAGGCAGCACTCCTGTATTTCCAAGTCTGTTTCAAAGTTTTCTGTCCAGTTTCTTTACAGTTTGATCCGACAGGCCCGGTAAGAGCCCCTTTTCATCAGGGTAAAAGAGGGATAAAGGGTAAAGAGGGATAAATTGAAGTCTCTGAGCGCAGTAAGGTGGCAACGCCGGCTGGTTAAACCAGCCTGCAGAAAATGGGCAGGAGTCTGAGGGAGAGCTAGCAAACCCCTGCTGTGGGCAGCGCAATCGCTTGCACAGTCCAGGATCGATAAACGCAACAGAAGTCAGGGGAGAAAATGCTCCTCAACTACAGCTGAGACAGAAAAGGGCTCTGGTTAAGACTGTGGGCAGAAGTGAGCATTTGTGCACAAATACGACTCCATCACAAACCTCACAGGACAGTGTGAACTGGTGTTTTTCATGCAGAAGCATTCCTTCTGGAGTTGGTGTATAAATCAGAGACAATACATCTTGACTCCCCAATACCAAGGTCACGTTGGCTGAATTTATCCAAAATTAAACATGGTATTTAGTACCAATTCACATCTCTCTCACCTATACATACAACAAGCACTTCAGGAAGGTTATTGGTTGTTAGCATTTGTGTTTTCCAAACAGGCAAATTATAGAAAGGAACAGAGAAGTGAGTACTGCAGAGTTACACTACAAATAATCCATGGCAGGGTTGGGAATGAGATAAGTTTCCTAATTAGATGTCCTAGTATTAGCCCAAGTCACCTTCCACTTCAAAATTGTCAGCCTCCTCCCGTTTAAAGAATCCCTTTCAAATATCCTAAACTGCAACACCGCAGTTACGAGAGTGAGCTCTGACAAATATCACACACTTAAAAAATATCACTTGACATAGCAGCCGTAACGTTTTATGCTTTAAGGTTGCTGGCCACATGCGACCTTTATTAAAATAAATGCAATGATTTACAAGGTTTTACCTGCCACGTCACTATATCAAGCTGCAATGATCAACATGCAACTAATATTAGGATTTGGCTAAATTTCGTGGCTTTACAGAAAATTAATCTTTTCAGTCTGTGATGGACAGGCTTCCTAATATTTCTTTTGTGACTACATTAAATGTGCACTGAGATTTCTAGACACTGAAACACCAAAATCTATACTCATATTTTTTCAAAATCAGTTCTTGAATATCCTTCATATAAGCTCCATACTTGGGTAATTAGCACAGTATAAAAAGATAGCTCTGACAGGCAAATGTACATAGTAGGTACAAGTAATGGATTCCAGATGAGATAAGGAGTCAGTACTGCCTCATTACTAAATACACGAACTTCATTCTCATTACTGTATTAAAATGGGAAAACTGGAATCACTTTTCTAAATTGCTTTCTAAAGAATGTTAATTTCTACTAAACCTAAATACCTCTAATAATTATGTTCTGGCATAATATGCATTCTTTTATACATACATACACATATATGCAACACACCAGCAAATTTTAAATTTCTATGACTAGAATTTCAATTTAAAGTGCTTAAAGTACGAAGATACCTCCCAACTGTGGCAACACTAATATCTCCACTCAAAGAATCAGTGTGAGGAAAACACAATAGCAGAAAAATGAATAAAAATGGACACCAGTATAACTTATTCTCTCTTTTTTAGATCCTGTTTGTTTTCAGCTCAGGGATAAAATTATTTTCACAGAATTATGCCTTTTTACAATACTGACAGGTCTTCTATTTATGCAG
This sequence comes from Dromas ardeola, assembly GCA_013398915.1. Lineage (NCBI taxonomy): Eukaryota > Metazoa > Chordata > Aves > Charadriiformes > Dromadidae > Dromas > Dromas ardeola. The sequence goes on along the minus strand of VYZM01002456.1, from coordinate 292,497 downwards.
CTTCTATAGAAACCCATACTTGGGAGTTATGGTAATTCTGCAGTGACTGCTTTGCATGCATGTGCAATGAACTTTAAACTCATGCATTCAACTCCACTGTGAATAAAACTGTAACATATGATATCATATTTATATTTCTATTTCACAATTCTGGTTTTATTTATAAATGATTCAGCCTGATAATGAGTACGACATTTAGAGTCTTCTTAATTTTACAGTAGGGTGTTCTCCTTACATGGAACAGCACAAACTACTTTTTTTTTTTTTTTAAATTAGGCAAGATATTGAAAAGAAGGTTTTCACCGCTGTTTGGAAATGCAGTGGTTTGGTTTGCCAACAAATTAAAGCGAAGAAAAATGGACTGATAAAGTTAAAAAAGCCAATCACGAGCTACTGACATTATTATATCTATTATTAAGCTGATCTGTAGTTTTATAAATATCTTCAGTGAGTTTCCTAGGAAACTCAGCTGACACTTAGTTTGACAAGCAATCTCTAAATTTTATATTATGCAAGCTGTGAACACAAAAGTACAGGTTTTAGATGTGCCTGCCAGTGCATGTGGGAACTATCAATAAGCATTATTCTCTTTAAAAACCACTGCAATTTGAGCAGCAGTAGCAGCTATATAAGAATTTCTGAAAAAAGGATTCATAAATGCACAAATAAAGAAGAGGTAATCGTACATGAAAATCCTTTTCTCACTGGGTAAATCACCACGCGGCTCTGAATGGATATTCTGACCCCACAAACAAAATCACAATTAAAAGAAAAATCATGTCTTGAGAATAATACGATAGACACAAAACCCATGCTACATTTGTAAGTGTATTTTGACATCCAAAGAATTGGAAAGATGAAGTGCTAAACCGTGGATCAACACAACAAACTACACATTTTAATAAATCTTCATCTACTTCAACCATTTTTTATGCTCTCACACCAACATTTCAAAGGCCTTGTATCAAAAAGTTGCTGTGGAAAACAAGAAATCAAACCCACGTGAAAATGCTTGTCTCTTTAAAAGAAAAACGTAAGGTGGCAAATCTTTAAGGCTGTAGCTCTAAGTTCTCAGAGTGAAGAGTCTCAAATTTATTCTCAAATAAGCTGCCTGGGTCAGCAAACCTCTACATTTCTGATGGACCATTACGAGCTTTGCAAACTCCTCAGCCAGGCTCAAAAACCAGCAGAAGCACCATAATCTACTATACGAAACCATCCAGGACCAGGACTTTGACAACCACCCTGTCTGGACTGCAGTAAATCACAGGTGAGGCAGATATTTCACAATAAGAACGCCTACCTTCAGGTCTCTAAGGAGCTGAAACGGAAAAAATACCTTTTTTTTCCCCCCTGTTGCAGTTATTAGGGAGAACATCAAGATCTGAACTTTTTTTTCTTTCCTTTTTTCTTTCCATGTATGTATGTATGTATTTTATCAGCTACGGGATTACAATCCCGTTAATTCGTCCTGCAATATTTGAAACAGGAAACTAAGGATTTCTGGTTTCAAGAATACCTTAGGCTCCACAGTTGGGCTTCAAGCAACCTCACATTATTCTGATCTATTTCCAAGCAACTGAGAAACACATAATGAAAACAGCCCCAATAATATTCTAACCCCTAAAGGATTATTTTTCCCAAGTCATTTGCTGAAAATATCATCAGAAATCCCTCAGAAGATATTGATAAAATTTAACAGCTAAGGATTTTCCTGTCAGATTGAAATAACAGAATCATAGAATGGTTTGGGCTGGAAGGGACCTTGAAGATCATCTAGTTCCAACCCCCCTGCCACGGGCAGGGACACCTCCCGCTAAACCAGGTTGCTCAAAGCCCCATCCAACCTGGCCTTCAGCACTTCCAGGGACGGGGCATCCACAGCTTCCCTGGGCGACCTGTTCCAGGGCCTCACCACCATCAGAGTGAAAAATTTCTTCCTAATACCTAATCTAAATCTCCCCTCTTTCAGTTTGAAGCCATTACGCCTCGTCCTATCACTACATGCCCTTGTAAAAAGTCATTCTCCAGCTTTCTTACAGGTGCCCTTCAGATACTGGAAGTCACTACATTTTGAATACAGCTTCAGCGTGGCAGTGGAGATCCCCCCTCTCTCCCTCCAAACCGCTCAGCAGCCGCTTCCCACCGGGATCAAGCGCAGCGGGAAGGGCGGGATGCGGCAGCGGGAGGAGAGGGACCCAAACCTGTTTCGGGATGCGCCTGGCTTATCTATACCCTTCTCCAGCTTTCAACCGACCAACTGCCGTTACGGGAGAAAATACCCAGCGCAAACAGATGACAATTGGGTGTTTATTTCTGACGGGTCAGGAATCCACGCACTGACGGTCACTGTCGAGGCTTTTGGGCATCTCCCAAGAGCGCCGCTTCCCCCAGGAATTCCCTTTTGCTCGCTGAAAAACATCACCAGTTTCAACGCGGACCCCCTCCGAAGGTGCCTCCGCCCGCCCCCCGCGGTGTGACACATCGGAAGGGGTGAGGTGACAAGGTGACAGGAGGGGACCCGCTG
>VYZM01002456.1:197800-289799 GCA_013398915.1 Dromas ardeola | reverse complement strand
ACCCGAAAGTAAGAAAGATCTCCGGCATTCACCTTGCCCGCCTTTTTTTTTTTTTTAATTATTGTTTGCTTTGTCTTTTTATCACTTGTCAAACCCCTGTTTTCCCACGGCCTGCCAGCCTCCCGGCGGGCCCACGCGCCCCCGGGGTTGGCAAAGGGGCTGCGTGGAGATTACCAAAACAATTCGTCCACGGAAACAGCGGTATTTAACATTTAAAAGGTTTATCCGCAGAAACGCGCCTTCACCCATCCACCCGCACCTCGCTTCTGGCCGGCCGGGAAGCTGTGGCGGGAAGCTGTGGCCGTCGGGAGATGAGAAGGTGAAACGGGCGGCCAGGAGGGAGAGCGAAGTACAGCCATGGCTGAGACCCGCCAGGCTCCTTAAAAGGCCGGTAAAGTCTGAGGGTTTGTGGTTTCAAGCGTTCGGGCAGCCCGATGGGATGCGAGGGGGGATGCGTCACCCACCAGCCCGCTGGGGACCGCGGAGGATGAGTCCCGGGCTACACAACTTTTGGCCAAGCCCTGCGTTCCCCCATGGTAACACTGTCTGCTCTGAGCTTGCTTCAGGGGGAGAAGGGCAACAAGACTGGGAAGGGCCACCCATGGCCTCTCCCAGACACGCCAGCGATGGCCCTGTGTTGTCCCAGTGTCCGTACCACCTGCTGGTGGCACGAGCAACTCAAGAGGGATGTGTATAACCTGTCTCATTTTGTTGTCCCAGCCACCATGAAGTCATCGAGAGGGAAACCACCACAAGACACTTTATTGGTACCAGCAAAGTGTGCTCCCTGGTAATCCCATGAAGCGGGAAAACTCTAGTTTAAACCCCATTTACAGATGGCGACTTTGTCCAAGACATTAAAAGCAAAAATAGATGATGATGGTCACAACCGAGGGCTCATCACCATTCACCAGGTTACCCTTTCCCGTAACGAGCCAGACAGCTGGCAGCAATCAGGAGCGTGTTTGGCAAGCATATAGAAAGTACAAAATCTGTAGAAGAGTTTTCCTAGTCTATGTGCTCGGTTAAGAGAGTTTCCCAGCAGACTTCCATTTTAACCTCACTTTCTCCACCGCTAAGCTGTCTTCCGTCAGTATGTACTGCAGAACATCTCTAAGATTCACAGGCTTTGGCACGTGTCCAGCTATTACAAATGCACAAGAAGTTCAACGTTTCGTATATACGAGTAGTACCCTTCTTCTGCTTAATAACAGCAATCTCATTTGATTTTTTAAACTGAAAATACATGAACTAAACTGAAAAATGAATAAACGGTATGACTTCCATAACTGTTTGCCCCAACTGATTCCTTAAATTTGTTAAGAAGCAGTGTGAATTTTGGGAAATGCATTTCTTCCTTCTAAATTTAGCAAACTAGCCACTTTTTGGCTTAGCAGATGTTTTTGCTTTCCGAGCGAGAGGCCTATGGGGATCATCATTAACCCTCTTCTTAACATAAACACTGACTAAGACTTAAATCTGGAAAACTGTCATTCACACAGAAAGGTTAACAGGCTCCAGCAGAAATGAGGCTCATCATCTGCGACTTCTGCTACGTAGGATCTCAGAGAAGAGGGGAGAAGACGGGCAAAGAGAGAAAGAAGAGGAAAGGTTATTTATTTATTTATTTTAAAGGGGACAATATTTTTCTATCACATGTGATCAGACGTTTTATTCCTGGGGGTGCAAGCGGCCAAGCTGCTGCAAAACACGGACTAAGAATGAAGCACTGATAAAATCTGAGGCTCAGACCGGCACATGCAGACCCTCCTCCTGACCACATTCACACCAGCTTGAATCCACTGACTTCAGTGAGCTGTCTTCTTCCTCATGAGAGAACAGTCCTAGGCTGATAATAATTATATGCATAATGATACATGCGTGGAGAGTTTATATAGACACAGATTTGAGTTCTGCAATGTAAAGGCGACACAGAGCACCTTCTGCAATTGTAAGTGCCATTTTGAACAGAGGACCAAGAGATAATAACCTAAAACCAGAAAGCTCACATTGCATTATCTGGAGAGATCTGGATCCTGACTGCTTTGTGAGCTGATGTATGACAGACTAGGATCTCTTTATCCACTGTCTGAATGAAACAACTGTTTAACATCTTCCAGCAATTACACAGGCCGGCACTGGAAGGGAAGCAGAGGATACCTGAAACATCAGACGAGTTACATGGGCAGAACGCAACCATCCTGTCAGAACCTGGAGAACATGACTTTAGACAGAATGATAGATCAAAACCTTCATGTCCCACTAACTAAAGTGCACAGAAGATCTCACCTCCACCTCTTCAGGTGAATTATTCAAAAAGAACTTGGACTTTTCTATCCAGGAAAGCTGAACTATGGGCAAAAGCCTTGAGATTATTTGTAGCTGTCAAATGCATCATGTTTACAAGCACCGAGTATGTACCACAAGGCTGCCAGGGCATTTCAGAAGTTAACAAAATGTGTTTTCACTGGACGTTGCAAATACAGCATTCCCTGTTACTTGCAAGTTTACATTGCTGTGATACGGAAAAATTATTTCAGTGCAACTTACACATTCTGTTTGATGGTTTTGTTTTCAAAAATTGTTGCACTGTGGATATCCTCCTGGTGTTCACAAAATCCACCAAGTGCTGTGAACCCTGAAAAAGTGCCAAATCCAGGTTAGAAACAGCGGTGGTTGTTGGAAATTAAAGATCACTTGCTCTGGTGGAAATGGTTTGGAATAAGAAGTCTGCTATGGTGATTGCCAGAAAGGAAAAACCAGTTTGACTGGAGTTTTCTACAGGAGGTTGATAAAAGAGAAAGCAGAAAATCCCCAAACAGGAGAAGCAAAGGTAACAGAACACAGACTTAAAAGGAAGTCACGAGAAGTTTGTGTTTACCTGTGGCGCCAGTCCAAGCTCAGTGCGAGAGAACTGCTGCCAAGAAATTTCACATCTAAAAGTCAAACCAGATGAATCAAAAAAGAGGATGCTCGGAGCCCCCAGAAAACCCAGATGAAGAAAAGTGAACTCTTCAGGGTGGCAAACACTCCAAGCCAGAAAAAGCACACGTGCATGTTTATTATTGTTTTCAGGTCTATGGATTTTTTGTGAAATGTAAATGACAGGAACAGTGTCTTAAAATCCTGAGCAAAATGAGAGTCTATCTGTTTGCTTTCACCTACCACGTGTTTGTCACCTGTTGACATGATCCAGAGAATTGACATGGTTGGAATCCTGGTGAGTGTCAGGGTTAAACAGGAGGACTGGTACTGGTTCCAAGGCTTAGTATTTGGATCACAGGACCAGGTCTCACGAGGATGTCTTAGAGGCTCCAAGACATGTAGACAGCATCTGGAGTTCCTATAGATATCTACCATTTGAGGAATATGAGGGATCCTAACACACGTCCTACCAGAGAAGAAGCTTCTTCTAGGGTTGCATATAAGACATGAAGTACGTCATCAGTGCAAACTAAGAAAACTGAAAAAATTTGCTCTACAGAAAAGTCAGGAAGGCGACCAGCTTCCTACACAGTGGGAACAGAGAAAGTGTTAATGCTGACCTTGCAGAGCATCTGGTAAGATTTCTTTTTCCTTATTGCAGTTTATGAGGTGTGGTGGCAGATCATTTCTCTTCTGCACTCCTTAGTCCTTGCCCCAGCTGTAATGTTGTGCTCTCATACCTTTACCTTGTGTGAAGGACATGCTGGACACAAAGTCTACAAACAGCCCTTTGATGTGCAGGGCTGCTGTGTGGTTGACCAGCATATTCTCAGAGTTACTGGAACAGGATACTACCTAGTCAATGTTTAAGACAGGAAACATTACACAACAGGGCAAAAATTAACGGCTCAGGAGTTAAAGGACAGAAGGATGATGAAGACTGACATCCTTCCAGTGGTTCCAGAACATTTTACCTGCAAACACCCAACAGAACCACTTCACCCATCATTCAGAGGTAGATCTGTTGCCTTCCCTTAAGCAGAGTGAAGAAACACGGTAACATGTCACCTTCGATGGAAAGGACACAAAGCCTGCTCTTCCCAAACTTGTTTATGCCATGCAGCAGAATTTATTAGGGCTTCCCTACTTGTAATGTAGAGCAGATGGGTTATCCTTCTTATCCCCATGCACAACACACTTTGGAGCTGTACATGAAAAACAGTATCAGATAAATATCTGTATATGATCAGCTGCCTGAGGTCAGCTAGCAGAGGTCTAGCAGTGTGGATACAAACGCTAGACATAAGCATTGGACTCATAAGAAAATTCCTGTACCTTTACAATTGATGCTGCTGAAATGTTTTTGTTAAATCACCATTATCCTGCCCATTTTAGAACAGGATATATTTAACCACTGAATGTATTCAAGCAATTGGTCATAACACCTACGGCTCGGCTGAGTGATTACCTCGGGTAGCTGGAGGAAGGCATGGAGCTGAAGCGAGGAGATGCATAGTTACTACAAAATGGAAGGAAGAAGGATACAGTGACCATGTCGAACTTACTAATAATTGGCCTAATTCCATTCAATAGTTACAAGCTATTTAAACAAAACAAGGGTTATAAAACATAGTGTTTGAAACTAGCCCTACAATCCTGCTATCTGTATATTTGACAGTAAGTCATGTTAACACTAATGTTTACTATTAATAAGGCATTTTAGCTGTATTCCTAACTCTGCACTCTCTGGACCTTTCTTTCCATTCCTGTCAACTTTCCTTGATTTTTTTAGTGTACAGTGCATTTGTACTATTAAAACAACAATACAATGAGTTGGGTTTGAGGAATGAGGAAAATAATTATGCAACCACCTGATTAGGTCCTGCTTCAAGTTATTTTAAAGATTACATTACGCTTCTGTTTTTAATCTTTCTACCCTGTACCCAACAGGCTGTTGTTGTTGCGGGGGTCTGGTTTACAAAAAGGTGGAGCAACGAGGCCTTGGTTTGTGGATAACAGAGATTTCGGCACCGCGGGCAATCCTCTTCACTCCCTGTGTGGGCTCTGCGCTGAGAGGCTTGCTGCCAGTGCCAGCACACCATCTATGGCCCGAGGCAGGAGAGCTGGGGAAGGAGGGGGCTGAGCAGCACCAGGAACGCTGTGCTGGTGCCACAGTATCGCAGCAGCGCCTGAGCCAGGTTGAGGACCTGCGTGGAGCCACCTGGAAGCCTGGCAGCTGCAGCTCCTTGCAGGATGGCCGCCAACGTCACCACCCCTCAGGGCATCATGGTGCTACTGTGAGAACAACTTTGGCCTTTACAGCTGAAAAGTCACCCTGCCACTTCATAGGAGCTGCTGCTTTGTACCACGTACACATCTGCAAGGAAGGGCAGAATCCTGGACAACTTCTAAAGAGCCTAAAAACAGGCACAGAGAAGGAAATTGAACTTCCCAATTTGTCTTCTCCACCAATACAGGTAGTAGAAAAAAACATGGAAGATTTATGCAATAATAGCTGGAGAAGGCTGAAAAGCAATATATAAATAAGGCATAAATGCAGAAACCCCGAGCCACGTGTCAGTTCAGATCTCAAAATGTTGTCTTTTCTCTCTTTTTTTCTTTTAAAGAGAAGATTAAAAATATCATTCCCAACTTGCATGTAACCTGTGGAAATGAAAACCAGGAATCATTTGTTCTCTAAATATGGAACCATCACTCATGCATTTACGTAATGATGTATAGCTGGCAATATATTGGCAGGTCATCCTGCGGTTGGGCGGTGGGGGCAGGTACAAGTTTTGTATTTTCAGGGACAAAAGTAGATGCTTTTGTATCTTTTTGCTTTTTATTTCCCACTTCAAACCTGAGGGCTCCTAGAACAATAAATTCCTTACCAGATTTTTTTTTTCTCCCCCCATCAAACTGTGTGTGTCTGTGACATTGTGGCTCAGATGCTGGGAAATGCTCTGAGAAGGAGCGTGCCCAGCACCTGTTCTGAGAGGGAGACCATATTTGTGATGGCTTCTAAGGATCTGACCATTTTTCCCAGGAAAGTCCATATTAAACCAAATTCTAATATAGAAGTTCTTCATACCATTGCTTAGGAGAGTGAGTGCCCTCAGGAGGTAGTGCCAAGAGGATGTGTAGGGTGTGAAGAAGAATGAGGACCTTTAGCCTTTAGGAACTCGGCTGCACAATGAGATGAAACTCTCAATCACACAGAGTTGGACACTTTTCAAAGAATCAATCTGGGAAGTTTCACTAAGCAATGCCAGACCTAAACTGCAAAGTTACAGGCAAAACCCCAGCCTTGTGCAAAGGAGTATCCTACAGAATTACTGTCTCTGCCCAATATCTCAAAAATGAATTTTTAAAATAATGGTACACTATTTTAAAAAACACTCTTCCTTCCCCTACAAAAAACCTTAAAAAACCATTCTCCAAAATGGCTTTGAATAATAAGGTGCATTGTAGTTCAGTGCACATAGAGCAAAGATTAATAAGGGACTAGACATTTCATTAAAGTCATCACAGAAACAGAATCAAACCACAAAGTTTTGTTGTTGTTTGGTTTTCTACTTCCAATTAAATGGGATTTCTGATCCCAAATACCAGAGCGCAGGTATGGCGCCCAAATCTGCAGGCATTTATTTTAATCAAATAAACACACAGATAATTGTTAATCTTATAATCCCTTCAAATTGTTAGTAACCTTCTTAATTAGATTACAAATAATCCAGTCCTAACACCAGCACTGTAAATACTGATCTCTTGCCCTCAACAAATGTCTGTCTTGCAACAGGGTATCACGCGTTAGACTTCAAAGCACCCAAAGTTCACACTTCCTTCAGAAAAATAATTACTTTGCTTTGTGGACGGGTGCACTGACAAAAATTTTAAGTAAATCCAAAAAGTACACCTTTACAACATAACTGTGATGGTATTTTGAAAGCAAAAGCCATTCCTTCTTTCGGCAGGTGTTGTCACTTTCTCTACAAGATGCTCTTTTGAGAAGGTCTCGGTGCTACCCATATTCAAAAAGCACAAAGTCATACTCATGCTTAAAGGAACTGTTTCTGACAGTGGTTTTTAAATTTCAGTATTTTTTATGTATTTCTACACAAGCCCTTGAAAATCCGACAACAAATGGAAAACAAATCAAGAAGCTAAGTAATAAACAACTGTATGTGTTTGAGACGTTCACCTTCATTTACTGGTTACGTGTCAGATCTGGGTCTGCTCTGACCTAAATTCAGCTCAAGCACTGCAACGCACTTCTGAGCAGATTCGGTGTCAAACACTAGGTGGACAAAAGCCAAATCACAGACGTGAGGGAACGGGGACATTTCCAACTGTTTTTTATGCCTTTTGCTTGTGTTTCTTCCCATCTCGGCACTGAGAAACCATACGACGGGCTCCACCGCAACACTCTGTGGGTGTCCCAGGCCACCTTTGCCCCTTCAGACAAGTAAAGGACATTATGTAGACTGACAGCCCACGCCAACAGGAAAGAAAAGATGACCAGAACTGATTCGAAGCATACTAAAGGTGCATTGAAAAACTGCCGACCTATTCTTCAAAACTGACACCATTTTCAAAGTGAGTCATTTTCTTATAGAAGCTACAGGTAAGAGGGGATTTTAATGACTTCAAAACAAATATAAAGAAAATAAACACAAACAACAGCATGGTATTCCAACTATGGGGCAGCTTTGTACTTTGCTGCGCTATTTTTTTACTTTTGTCAGAATGATTAAATTGTTCAGATATACAGAAGGACTAAGAAATTCAGTGCAAGAAAAGCTTTGATTCTACTGAGACTCACTCACAAGCATAGTTTTAAGGATATAAGTAATCCTACTGAATGCAACAAGACTTTGGAATTCAATGAGGCTGCTCATAGGCTTAAAAGATCAGTAATGTGTGCAAGATTTTGGATGTCTGGAGCCTGAAGGAAGGTCTTTCCCTTAGAGCAAATGGAAACCCTGCACTTTGCTCGTTGCAGCCCAACTCCAAATATCGTAGTCAGAACTACGGTCCAGCAACATGTGACACTGCACAACATGTTGCAGGTACAGAGATGGCTTTTTATTCTGGGGAATGATCACACCTGTGTCATTCTCCACAAGTCTAATTATCTTGCTATTAAGATTAACCTGTAAAGAGATTTTTCTAAAATCCATCAGCTTTAGATACAGATCGTTAGCCCTCTCTCATATCTTCCACATAGCATGCTTAACAGAGGATATAATAAATGTAATAAATAACACTTTACATAATAGCGTTTTTGCCGGCACCTGACCTAGGGGAACTGTCAGCATTACAGTGAGACACCAGCGCTGACAGGCTCCTCTGCAACCTCCATCAAGCCACCAGGAACAAGCCAGGCTCCAGCTTTACCTCCTAATGTGGCACATTACATTTTAAATACTTGTCCTCAACACAACGTGGATGAATTTAAATAATCCTACAAGGACACTGGAACAAAGCCACAACCTAGCTCAGTTTCTAGGAAGTGCCTTCCACCCGTCTGGTAACTGCCATGGGTAATATCACCTGCCACACCAAGCCAGGCGCTGGTCTGTAAGCTGACACACTGCTTTATAAAAGCAAGATCTGCACGTTGATTTGCTCAAACAACTGGGAAAACTAATACTATGCCCAGGTCATAATTTGCTGTCATTAATGCTAATTTATCCTCTGAGAAGGATGACCATATGACTGTTACAAGGTATCTTCAATTACGCGTGCAGAATTTGTTGTCCAATGTAATTGATTTTCTTCAGCGGTTCACCTTAAAATGTTTTCCGTTCTGGCAAGGAATACAACATCATGCAACTCCCATGTCCTGCTTAATTATAGCAGGAGAATAAAAAAAGGACCAGAAAAGTGAATTAAGCTATAGGAACTCACTCCTTTATACCCCTAACCTACCTGTCTTCTTTTAAAAAGTGTTTTTAAGACAAAATTTGTTTGTATTAAGAATCTGACTTTATCTTTAAATGTGATAGAAGAGAGAGGTGCCTGGAAGTAGAACACAGGAGAACAGCGTTGGTGACCCAACTAGACTTCTCTGTATTCACTGCTTCAAACACCACTACACTGATTATCACCAGAAGTCTAGTAATAAGCTGCCTACAATTAAAACTTAGTAGAGATACCATATAGACACCGAATGTCAAGGACGTGCCCGTGCATAACACTGAAAATACAATTCAATACGACGAGAGATTGGCAGTAAAGTTTTACAAAGGAGCCAGTGTATCATGGTGCCATCATTTCTACTAAAATGATGCATGTTCTAAAGTAAAACATGACCTACAACTGTTAAGATAAGGAGTGAAATGCAAGATATAATGAGAAACCAATAGATTAATATTAATAAATAAAAATAGTATTGTAAACCTACACCCAACTGAGAAAATTAATTACGACATGACATGAAATACAGATGGAACATTTTGAAGGAAACAAAATGCATTTCACATAAGCCCACAACCAACCATTTTTAGGCAGCGCATAAATTTATTACTCTACCTTTTCTCTGTAATTGTTAATAAAACCATTTACCTAGATCAGCACCAAACCATCTTTAAGACGGAAAGATGTATTTTCTTCTAACTTTCCCCAAAATACATATTCAAGTGATCATGACTGCCCCAGCTATCCATGCAGCATGTTTAGAGTTATATATATACACACATCTGTATCAGCGTTGAAGAGCTTCGTTCCATTATTTACATCATCTAGTGAGCATCTGAAAGAACATCTCTGAACCCAGCAGTACGAGGAAAATTGTGGAAGGAGCAATTTAGACAGAAATATATCAAAATTGAAGCCATGAAAGAAGGAAAGCTTTGCTTATTTATAGTACAAAGAAATTCCATCTGGTTAGGCTGTGGGGTTTTTCTTGTAGAAATTAAACAGGAAATTAATCTCTTCCCCCCCCTATAAAGCAAGGCGTTTTCATTTATGATGCCAAAAGCTTGATACTTGTAGATTTGTCTGCCATCAGTCGTTAATCAGCCTCATAGCGTTTATAGGTAGAAGGATATCTCCTGACAGATACAAAAAACAGATTTAGAACCAAAGCCGAAAATTATATAAAGACAGATATATAGATACACATTTTAGCACCCTCGAGTACATTTCCAAAAATAAACTAGTCAAATGGATATCTTCCTAAAAAAGCTGATTGCATAAGCATAATTACACTAAACACAAGTACCTGCACTATCTCTCCGCATGTTATAAATAGTTCAGAGTTGCATTACAGTCTTATTCTAAAATGCTATTGTTCTAAGTTCATGTCTTCTCTCACAATCCCTTCAAAAAAGGCCCCCAGCCCCCACCACTAGCCCAACCACTATTTTCCTGACGTTGCTATATACATTCTTAGAACCCGAACACACTATTTCCCCCTTGCAACCCACACTGATTATCCCAAGGAAAAAAAAACTATTCCAGCAGTTAAGAAAGTTGCTTGATCCTATCACTCTTTCTCTATTAATTGCCAGGATTCCTCTGCTTGCTTACAGAATTTTAATTTTGTAACTCAACAACTTTTTGTCATCTTGGAAACACCGACTGAGAGGGGCACGTATTTCAGAAGTGCTGGGGCAAGATCCTGTTTAGAAACCTTAAGCTGAGATCACTGAGCAGGATATTTAGTTGGATCCAAGGATCCAAAAAAACCTCCTGCCAAGTAATAGCTGAGGGAAGCGCTATCTGCAAGAGGTACACTGAGGTGAAATGCTCTTCCCCCCACCCCCGTCTTGCTTTTTGACATAAAATCCCATTTACTGAATTTGTGCAAAAAGGGATGAATTTCATTTTATTAACAAGTAGAAAGTGAGCATAAAAAGCACTTCTGGGAGGAAGGAGATGAATTGGCAATGCCAAACATTAAGACGTAGCACTACTTAGCAGTACCAAGGTGCTGCTCAGACAATCTCAACACCGTTTCAGATACCACAAAATATGAGTATTTAAGTTGTTATACCCATGACAGATAGGCAGCTGCCTAACACAAATTCTAATTTTAATTATTCTATCGTTTAAGGGTTAAAACCAGGAGGCAGACCTAACCCCAAAGAGGAAGCCCTTGTGTCAGCAAGAGCAGTTTTGCTGTATGACACAAGCATGACAACGCTGTGGGAGGGGACCCTTCGTGTGACATTTTCCTGACGGCAAGGGCTTTGCTTAGAAATTGAGGGTACAGATGAGCTGTAGTTTGTACCCATGCTGATGGCAATCCAGTTAACACCACATCCTTGGCCCCACTTCTGCATGTTGGTCATGACATTGTATGAACAGTAGACAATTCTTCCTACACGTAGTATATAATGACAAACATAACAAAAGCAAATCAGCTGGTATTACTTAAAGCTACTGAAATAACAGACTACATATTTCTGAGAAAATGCAAAGCAGAAATAAACAAACAAAAGGCAATCCACAACAGCAGAAAAACACCTGCATGTTTTACTCAATATACAGTGCACAAAATAAGGATCTTTCTGCTTCCCATTGGGTATTTGTGACAAGGTTTACTCAATATTTAATCCCACAGGGGAAAAATTCTTTTTGCCCTGCATCTAACTTCTGGAACAGGTGTCTACCCATGTTTCAGATACTGGAGGAATTAAGTACACAGCTATGAGCTGAGTCTACTCACAGCAAAACCAGTGCAGCAACCTCACCTTCTTCCGTAGAATGACATCAAGCACACTTAGCAATTTACCTTTTAAGTTCAGCAAGATGTGCGGAAGCTGCTAAATACATGGCCTTTGCAGAATAAGTAAGAGGGACTTTCCCAGTGTGCTAAGAAACCGGATATTATTAAAATCCAGTATCATTATTTCAAATGATGAAAGTTGAGAATAATGCTGCAAGATGTATCAGGCAGGTAGGAGTGAAGAAAGAGCAAGAGAGAAATATCAAAGAAAGGATGGTTCAGATAAGGAAGAGGAAATGCTGAACTAGAAACTTACGAAAGTCACGAAACTCACATTGCAGAAAAAAAAAAAAAAGACACCCACAGGATAGGCGCATAACTACGGATAAGAGAAAATTTTAACTGAGACATTATCTTCATGGTGATCCATAGGAATACAGAGAATTACCACAGACATCTACTGAAATTTAAATTAGCCAGCTCAATTATAGATAGCAGTGTATCTGCTATGTCAAGGCTTCAGGACCTGAGCCCTGTGTTTTAGAAACCTGGCTGTATTTACGCATTTTCTTTCTGCACAGGTGCCCAGACTGGTTCGGTTAATGGCAGGCTGGGTGTGCCCAGACGGGCTGCCATCACACCTGTGTCAAAAGATTCAAAGAGTCTGAAAAGGAGCTGGCATAAAGAAGAAATCCAGAAAAAACTTCTGAAATACATACACCAGAGAAAAGTTAAGACTCACGTATAGCAGCTTCTTTACCAGAGATGGTGGAAGAAGAAAATTACAGCTATTATGAGCTGATTACAAATATTACGTCCTTGAAAAGGTTTTGCAACTATATATAATAACCCAAGCTTTGATCTACTTGTATTTAATTTACTACATAATTAAAACAGTCCTATAAGCCAAAGTTAATTTAAGCAGTCATATGTTAACCCAGCATAATTTTAAAGAAATCTTCCTTTTCAATTATACTGCCGTATGTTAATACGATAGCTTTTTATAGATTTTTTTTTTTATTTACATACATGTCATAACTGACCTGCTGAAAGATCAGATTTCATAACATCCCTGTACAGAAGCATCTGTTCAAGTTTCCCTGTAGACAGCAGATTCACAGCAACTATCATTCTTTTTAACTTGTAATTTTTTTTTTTTTGCATCACTAAGAAGAGCCCAATGCAATCATTTCCTAAGCGTGCCATCTCCGCTCTATGCTTCGTTCAGGGAAAACTAGAGACGCCTTAGCGGTGAGCTGAGCTGCTGAAGCTATAATTTGTGAGCTGGATGTGATGTACGGCTTCGCTTCATGATGCCTCGCGGGCACAGCGTTTTTATTTATTTTGCCTCTTACTGATAACGCAGAGGTGTGTGCGTGCGTGTGTGTGTTCGAAAGGCCGACGCGGCATCCAGCGAGCAGGAGATTCCCCACCCTTGCTGCCTGCTTCGGTTTCCTCCCAGGGCCGGGACAGGAAACGTGGTGGCTGTAACACACACAACTCCCCAGCCCTTCACGAGCGGCGTCGGCGCTGCAAAGGCCGCTCGGTTTGGCCACAAATACGTAGGTGAATTTGCTGAGAACAAACAGCATGTTATTTGTTACAGAAAACAGACCACCGTTCGCTAGCATCGGCGAAATCAGTCAGCTCTTGCTCTCCAAATCCTGTTTCTCTGAGGCCTAAAAACACCATAAAACTTCTAGCTGAAGACAAACTCCTTTCCTGTGATTTGTAGTTACTTCAAATCAAAATGTTTTCAGCTTATTTGTTTTCTGAAGTTACAGATGCTGGTAGGAGCCATTCCAGCAAAAACAGACATGAGAATATGTTGCTGTTTGCATTTTAAAGGCAATTTTTTCCCCATGGTATTTGAGACGGGAAAGATGATGAGTATTGGAATAAGGAGGTAGTCTATCTGTGCAAGGGAATGGTGTCACAAGGAGCAAGAAGCTGACATTCAGAGATATTCATGGCCATATCTTCTTGTCAGATATTACGGTAAGGCAGCACAGGACACTTGGATTCCCAACTCAAGCAGCAACTGCGGATTCTGAGTTCAGCTGGATATTCCCTTGATTTGGCTACAGGCATTTGAAAACATTTATTTATTACCAACAGAAGAGCTGCTGGTTTTTTTTTCTTTCTACATAAAGTGAAAATTTCTATGAATCATATCAAATATTTTTGCTATCTTTTCATAAGAGAATGTTGAACACTCTTAGAAAGGGCTTCTGGCACCAAAATAAAAAATCAAAATACCTTCTTTAAAAAAAAGAAAGGCTAATGTCCGAATAGTTACAAACACTTAGCTCAGAGTCCACATCTTTAGCATTACCGAATGAGTTAAGATGTGCAGGTAACTTTCGTTAAAAATTTACTGCTTCTATTCTTTTTTCTTAGCTTTCCCTACTCCCAACATTGTATTTTATGTTTTTTTTCGCTGGCTGCAACTTGCCTAAAATACACTGGCTGAACAAAAGCGTATAGCCCGTGGGTCAGACCAGGTTAACAGCTCCTCTTTGACGTTGAAGTCTATTAAACCTACAATTTCAGGAAGAATCAGTCCTTCCCCACACCTGTGCAGGACTTGTGCCATGATTGACATGCCTAAGAGCTCACCCATATCGTTGTTTTTTCCAAACCCAGGCACTGCCTCGAGCAACTTTTCCCCCAGCCCAGGGGAAAAACCCGTTCAGGAGCAGTGAGGAGGTAACAAGAGGGACTCACTGCACTCAAGAGTCCCTTTGTGCCAGTGCTGACACAACTGGCATTGATGTTTGTGTTTGTCTTTATGTGCCTATTGTGTATTAATCTCATCTAACCCTCTTTTGCATAGGCTGCTGTTGTAGGGAAATCATATTATTCAGCTTTCTCAGGCCGACATCCTTTTTCCCAAGTCACTTTTTCACAGCTATTTGCATTTACTGTAAGAGCAGCAAACGTTCTCCCATTCCCCAGGCTCCTGAAAGAGAAACCTCAACAAATTCAAACCCTATAGTTATACACGCACCTGCAGGACTGACAGAGGATGCATCACCTAAACAGATGGTTTCCAGGAAGAAGGGAAGTAGCGCTTTTTTTTGTTTGTTTGTTTTTAAACTATCAATCGAAAGGAAAATTTTTGACACCTTTTTTAACCTCCATAAAGGTTGTGTCTCAACTGCTTTAGTAATAACAACTGCTTTAGTAATAAACTGATGCTATTGACTGACAATAAGCTTGCACGCCGTGGGCTTGGCAAGTCATTTGAAGTAACAGTCAGTCTTGAAATTACTGAGTTAAAATACATTTGTGCCTTCAGAAGCATGCGGACACATGGAGACCAAAGCAAACGTAAATAAAAGTTAATCTTTGAAAGGTTCAGTGAGTATTTGCTCAGGTTAATGTATAATTTCTGAGGACAGACACATTTCACGCAAAAACCCACAAAGTAATAAAAATACTAATTATGAATGGAAAATCTCGGAATCAATCCAATTAATATGTAAGAATAAAGAATTAGCTCATATTGCTCTTCTCCTTGCTGAAAAGCAACACCTCACAGGCTGTAAAGCAGTGTTTTCACAGCAAGGACATCCCCTGCGCAGTGGTTCTGCAGACAGCTGCATCTGCTTTTCCTGTGCTTACGTACCTTGAGACAACAATTACACTTGATAAGAGATATAGACCGAAAAATACAGATTTCTAAATAAAATGCCTAACGCTAAGGACTGAATCGAGCAAGACAATGGGACACGAGGGAACGCGGAATTCTCATTGCGCTCCCGTGTTTGCAAAATAGGAAAATCTCCTAAGAAACGCAGCTGGTAAGTCGGCGCGGTTGCTTCTCCCGCGAGGCTTTGGTTGGGGTTTTTTTAGGGTACCTGAAAGCTTGTGTGTTCTTTTTTTTTGACAGCGCCCTTGTTTTGTTTACAGCACATTGCAGGGATACTCCCTTTGATTCAGCCTGACACACGTGATGCTCCGCCAGCTTCTGTTCTGCAGTGCTGCCGCTGCACTAAAAATAGCTTCCGCTTGCTTTGGCTCCACATCTAATTTATGGAAACTCACAGAAAAGAAGGCCCCTGTTAGTGGGTGAGCGACGTACGATTTTTTGCAGCTTGCGCTGTTAATCTCACTTGGCCTCTTGAAACGCATCAGTGAAAATTTAGAATTTAAGCCTGCAGTTATGGTGGTGAGGGGGAAAGAAGATAACGCTTAATACGTTTCATTTATTTTTAAGGTGGTTTAATAGTAACTTAACTGAAAATGCAGAACAGTTGGACTACGCTTTGTAAAAATGCCTAGAATTTAGAACAGAAATTTATAAAGGGCTACTAGTGCCCACACTTGTTTAGGGAAAGTGCTATAAGGATTTTCTTGATTATTTTACAAATTACAGTAAAACCTCCTGTTTGCTATAACAGCTTTCAGATGTTCTATATAAGCTTCACAATGCCATAAAAGCCATCATATAAGTATGTCCTTCAAGAAATGCCGATTTTATAAACTTTGCCACAAAATCTGCCTCTGTGTGAAACAGTATTTTGCATGTATACCTCAACACAAACCCGACATACAGCTTTCTCTGAAAAAATCAAAGTATATGTTAAAATTCAAATGCCAAAGTAAGTTCAAGTAAGTGGTTATTTTTCTTTCTACAAAAGATGGGGTTTTAGTTTTCTGAAGAGGAATTTTTTGGATATTCATTCGTAGCACCATGGAGCTAGCTTTAAGTGAAAACTGAATCGGAAACAGTCTGGTACCTGTATTAATCCACTGTTTTTTTAATGGCTTAAATTTGCGAAGACAGGAACACTGAAGTAATGAATAAAATTTCCAAAACTGAAAACGAAGGCCGGTTTTTCTTTAAAAGATTTTAGGGTGAGTAATGAAGACGTTAAGGAAATTGGGATTCAGATTTTGTTTCAGATATGAACTTCTAAGTTAAGGAAACCTCAGATGGCAATCAGCAGCTTAAGCAGAGAGAGATTTCAAGGCTTTAATCTTGTAAAAAACAGCAAATAAACTGTCTGGCTTTGTCCAGAAAGGCTCTCTGCATAAATTTAGCAGTCTGTTTGCAAGCTATCAATTTAAGGATTGGTATCTAAACTGTTCACCAAGTAGGGTCATTACTTAGCAACTACCATGGCTAAAAAGGAATTTTCATAAGTCTCAAGAGAGGTTATGATTTATTGACCAAAAAACTCCAACAAAATCCTGAAACCAGTTTGGGCTGGCTACAGTTAGCTGCTTATGAGTTATATGACTAAGTAATGGTCACAGTGAGTCTATATCAACCTATTTACGCAAAAAATACTGTGTTGTGTTACCATGAAAAGGTCTTTAATTGAACAGACAGTTATTAACTTCAATACGTCTTTTAGGCAAACCCTTTTTTTACATCCCGCCATGGGGGAAAAAAAAGGACAAACAAAACCCCATCGCACGCATACGTGTTTAGAAAAACGGTATAGTCAAAGAGAAGAATGAAAAATAGCAGCTCTGCAGCTGAGTTTTTGTATGCAACTGTGTGTGATGGAGAGGGAGAGGAAGGGAGCAAGGAAACAGTATGATTTAATGCTCGCAGGAGTGTCATTTTCCTTTCCATCCTCACTGTTCAGTTCTTTTATTTTCAAGGAGTTCAAATCAGAGATTTAAAAGCCTCTTTTTCTAGCTGGGGCCATATAAACATGAAATTCTGTTTACATTCTTAATTATAAACATGTATTGAAAATCCGTGGTCTATCTCCAACCCCAAATCAGTTTGATAGCATTTAAATCAATGTTTACAGTCTGGCACTTGTTGCCTTCGCAGCCTTTTAGCTCTGCGCCTCCATGCCACTGATAGAGGAGCGTGAAGCATGAAAGTCTCCCAGCCTTGCACTGTAGTTGCTAGAAAGCAAAAGAGAAATGGGGTGTAGATCTAAGGTCTGAAGCTTAGGAGAGGAGAGGCAGCCATCCCTTTAAACATCTCATACCCTGCTCTATTCATCTCTCCTACCGGCACAAGGATAACAGCATGTGAATACAAAGCTCGACCCCGCCTTAATATAATTCAGAACGTTACATAAGTGCTTGATAAACAAAGCAGGCAGCTAGAAATGAGATAACCTCGCCGTGTGTATATTCAGCTGACTACTTATTCAGATTCCCAGCTAGTATGCTATGACTGTGATAAAGGGAAAGAAAATGGCTGTAAATACTAACCTCTAAAGGCATTCTTTGTTCTTTTAGGACACCTCCGTTTTAAACACCATGTGCAGGATAAACATGTCAACATTTTAAGTATAGCTAGATTACATTTTTAATTTCCTTTTTCCTCCCCTGCTTCGGCAGAGTAAAATGGTTGGCAATACAGGAAGCGTTTCAAAACCATTTTCCTACCTACCCACAGCTACGCAGGATAGGTCACATCTTTTACATGCACCTTTAAAAACGTACTACAAACTAAATGATACTTCTCAGCTTTGCAAAGTTAATTCTGGACAATAATTCGGAGGGAAGTTGCCAGACGCATTATCTAAATGTCCCGCTGCACACAATACACGTGCAATGTCACGAAAGATCCCAGGAAAAACCTCAGATGCAATCTCTAATGTATACCTTTCCTGGCCAGGTGAGAAACATTTAAAGCAACGTTAATTGCCTCTGTTGTCTTATTGCTGAATGAAAAAGGAGCCTAAGGCCGTGAAAATAAAGGCCGTGAAAATAAAAGCATGAATGCAAAGTAACCCATCTTCACACTGATAAACAATTACTGAACATATTATGTTTCTAGTCCATTAAAAACCTACTTTTAAAAGAAGTTTACAAATACCTTAAAACAAAAAAAAGCTGCTCCAGAACAGCAGCTAGAAAAGCCAGGGAAAGGAAAGAACGAATGCATGGGAAGTGCTGATAAAAAAAAAAACCTAAACAAAATGAAACAAACCAAGAACCCCAAATGAGAGTTTAAACATAAGCTACACTTCTAGAAACGTTATCTTAGCTGTACTAAAAATATACATCAAAATGCCCACTACTGCTATCTGAAGCTCCCTTCTGCTGGGCCCTCTTCCTTTAGAGCAAACAAAGTCGTAGTAATAGCTAGCTTTCCTCCAACTTCCCCTGTGAACAAGATCCGCTGGTGGATATAAGCGGTCAACCACTGCCACCAGTTCTACAAACTTCCACATTTCTCTAATCCTATTCATTGTTTTGCCTTATTATATTTCTAAGTGGTTTAACAGCACATGCCAGTATTTTTTCATAACTCCTTAGAGGGGCGGCTGTTACTTCTCACCCATCACCATCTCAGGTCAGACAGGAGGCATCGTCCAAATGTTACACATTTCTTGCAAAGTCCAGAAGAAAAAGACAATCCTGATCTTTTATATTCAATATGATTGGATTTGTACTTTCTCAAATATTACAATTTTTTTAGAACCACAAACAATTTTTGGCTCCCCCACACCAAAAAAAAAGGAGGCACATTCTCCCAGCTGCCACATGAAGCAGTGTTTCTCATGAAGAGAAGTTTTCAGGGAATTTTTTTTTGATAAAAAGAAAAAAAAAATCTAAATTTTTATACATGTGTCCTTAACTGATGGAAGGAAATTGCTTGCTGTGAGATTTATCTTGTAGCTACAAAACACACCCTGTGGCCATCTGGTCATCTGCAGAGTTGGGGTTGATGAAGCAAAGGCATACAGAGACATATTCAAGCACTTCCCTCCATCGGGGCCAGAGAAAGGCTGTATCGACCGCAATTCAATGTCTCTGTTTAGCTCAGGCTCAAGTATGGGGAGAAAGAGAGACCAAATCTATCTGTGTGTGCAATTTTAAAGGCTTGCCATGGGTCACCTAATCACCTGCACCAGGATGGGCGAGGAAGGAGTTTTTGAAGTGATTTGATGTGTCCTCAACCAAGAGAACATTATTTTTTACTGTAACTTTGGGGTTGAGTGGCAGGGCCAGAGGACAAAGGATCCCTCCTCAGAACTAAAAGGTCTGGTGGCAGCTACGACTGTCACCTCCAAATGTGGTCAAGAGACTGGCTGCAACAGCCGATGCGCCAGGCAGGCCGGAGGACGTCCATTTCTGCCCAAAGTGCAGGGACACCTGAAGTCCCACCCCAAAGCTCAACATGTCATAAGCAGTAAAATAAAAGCAAGTCAATGCAGCATGCATGCTGCAGTACACCATGCTGTAAGATTAAAAATAAGACATGGCGTACTTGTAGATTACACTGATGTTGGCTCTCTGTGCAACGTGTAATCAGTATTTCCTGTGAAGAGCTACTGTGTAATTCAAATATATTACCATTTCTGCTACACCTTTTAGTCTTCAGAATTTATTCTAGTAGAGTTACCTTTGAATTTCCAGAAATATGTCTGTTTGGGAGGAGTAGCTGCCACACATGCACAGATCAGCCAGTACATGGGCAGTGCCTTCTAATATCAGCTGGAAAATCCACAGTAAAAATAGCAAGGACGGTTGAAAATCTGGTGACAACTCTGGGAACCGCTCAAACATGAACCTTAAATACACAGACATGATTTATGCTGGGACTACTCACTGCTTAACAAAGAAAACAGTATAAGCTTCTCCAGTGGAAAACAGGTTTATGTTAAGAGTTGTTATCATTATTTATTGCTTTCCTTCCCAGTTCTATCACATCACAAATAAAATATGTAGATCTTTTTCTAGCAGTTTTCAACTACCAACCAAAGCAACTGGAAGAAAATACTTATTTTAAGATGATGAAATATTATAAGGCAGTGAACCCCTACGCTGTTTGTGTTCTTACACCATAATGGATTCCCCTGTAAAAATCAAAGCCACTCAAAAGAGATTTTTAAAAGGTCAGCTCAAGCAACAGACCTAATAAAAAAAAAAAGTAAAGACGACTGAGCCAGCTTACAGAAAGGACATTTCTGAACTACAAAACAAACAAAATAATTTGTACTTTAATGACAGGCTTTTCAATTCTTATGGAAAGTCCTTTTTCTTTCTGAAAGTCACTCTTCTCCTCTTAACTGCAAGGAGACTTTGCTGCACCACCTGCAGTAGACGGGGCACACAGCCGGACGCAGAGAGAGCGGCTGCATTGGCTGCATGAAGAGAGATTGGAAGGGTGCTACTCCACTGCTAAGAATACAAGACGACGACCCCACCAGAGCTTGTGGGTGGGGGAGATTACTAAATATGTTTCTCCAAGGCCTTGTCTGCACCAGAATAAGTCTCTCTGGAAAACCCGCTCAGGAAGAGCCCTTGTATCAATGCAGCCATACTGAGTATGGGTGTGACTCTCCTCTCTCCTCTTCCAATAAAACCCTAGAGAAAAAGCCAAGCCTTTCTGTAAGGCACAGTCCATCCAGGTCTATTGCTTAGCGTGCCTAAAATGGACAGATGGCAGATGGAACTGTAATATAATTTAATCAGCAGGAAACCAAATGGCATATATAATCTTAGCAGTCAGTCTTACTGAAGTACTCAGAGCCCTGAATGGTCACTTTCTCCCTAGGCTGCTGGATCACTGGAAATTCCCTGCATGAACTCTTCTAAGAGATACGGTGGTTATACTGGTCTGCTGCCTTCACTGATGCCTCTGAAATGCAGCCTGACCTAGCTGCTGGGTAACCTTTTGAAGACAGTATTTCTTTGGTGAGTTAAACACACCTGGATGCTTCCTTATCACCTAGCTTGGCTCCTCTCAAGCATCCTCCACTGAAGATGCTCTTTCTGTTAAGAGGAGCAAAGACTCCTAACTTTGTCTGCCTGTATTATTTTTGTTTTACGTAGTCTAAAGCAAACAACCCTCAAAGTCATTACTGGGAAATATCTACATAAATATCTACACTGTCCCCGACAGTCCTATAAGCATTAACATTAGTCATAGACTTACCACATTTAAAAGCTCTTTGGTGCACGCGTTTCAAAATGAACAACTCATATTTTGTCTACGCTTGGCACACAGTAAAAACACACTGACTACTGAACATAGTTCTACTGTTAGTTATAGGTAGGGAAAATGGTACTTAATGATGTTTGAATTCGTCACAGTTTACACAGTGGTCCTTATGCACATTAAAGACAAAACTGTTGGATAACCGTTTTCCAACGTGGTGTATTTTCCCATTGTGGACAAAGAGTTGAGCTGGTTAGGGAAAAGTGTTCCTCCGTCGTTTTCTAATTTTTTCCCCTCCTGTTTAGGGGATGTTGCAACAACTTGTGCATCACAGATCAGGTAAGCTAGTTACACTGCTTAACTTGTGTCCTTCATTCTAATGTAAATATTTTTCTAAAATCTTGAAAACAACTGCAATATTAAACAAAATAAAAAAAATAATTATTAAATTATAAAGTGGAACTAAAAGATTTTGGCCGCATTCATTTTACTTTCACTAAATCTGATTATTAGGATTCATATGCCAGTTCTTACAAACTCATAATTTGGTCCCATCTAAAGCTGTAGTAAAATGGAACAGAGTTCATTTGATGTGCTGTACAAAGAGAATTGAGAAGGACCAGACCTGTATCTGTACTGCACCAAACACTTTCCAGGAAGTAATGAAGCTGTACTGATACTTTCTAGACAGAGTAATGATGTCTTTGGCAAAGAGCGGCACTAACAATTATTTCACAGCTATCACAAAGACAAACCAATATCTATGACTGCATTGTACTGAAAAAGCCTATGCCTCCTCCACAATAACCTTTGATATCAAACACAGTAACAGTTTTTACAAGGTCTTAAGGAAGGCACTACCTTTTTTTTTTTTTCACAGATAGGTAAACTGAAAGACACGGATAAAGTACCCCATGGCCAAACGAGGTAATGCATTCTTGAGTAAAGCTACATCTTGAAGATCTTTTTGCTGATCTAGTGTGCCCTTTTGCTTCCCCTGCGTAAATAAGGAAGAAAAAAGTCATAAGAAACTGAAATAATGCATAACAGATACCAAAATCAGCACGATACATGATTACAGCCTGCTGCAAGCAGCTCACAAATTGAGGAGAATTCAAACAATAGCACATGTTCTGTGATTTGGACATGGAGAATTCCCTTGACTCCTATTCCTAGGAGCAAGCTATTGAGAAACGCTGGCATTTGGGCAATAAAAAAACACACCAAAAGAACACTGATTTCCCAATACAACTGCCATTGTAGTTTTCCTAGCTGTAAACCGATTCCCCTGCTCCATCTCCATTGCTGATTTGTCACAGCTTCTTTAACCAGGGCTGACAACAGGCCATTCACATCACTGTGCATTGTACTGAACAGTTTCAGTCTGATCCTTAGAAAGGCATCTCTCTGTATCTCAAACTACCAACAAGGAAAATACAAAGCAACATGCCATGATTTCTGAAGGAGAGCAGGGGAGGAAAAAAGGCAAAAAAGAGGGGGAATGCTTTCAATTTAGTCCCAGTCTTCAAATTGAACAGCGTATTACAAAGAGAATAGCCCAAAGTTCCCAAACCTGTATAATTTCACTAAACATGCTTACCAACAAGCCTGCTCTAAAACTGACAATCAAATAAGATTAGTGAAAAAACAGCTTCCATACTGTTTTATCTTACCGTAATCAGACAACTTACACCACCAGAACAAAAATCAGCCTTCAGCTTTGTGAACAGAATACAACGCAACATGAGCACAGTCATTCTAAGAAACCAAAGCCAATTTACCTCTAATTCAATCTTGCACAAGAACAGAGAGTCATGCAGTGACCTGGAAGGACTTTTGTTTTTAAAATGGAGAAACACTGCTGCTTGCGATATTCTAGGAATACGCGCAATACCGGACCATCGCACTTTGTTTCGAAGTCTGCAGAACGTCTCCGGCATTATCTGACTACAGTATGAAGCTGCAGATTTGGCTCCAGGCCGCATCTCAGCATACTCCTCTGAAAGCCATCACCCCCAAATAATCCGTGAAATGCTTATGAGTTGGAGACTAAACAGTGCCTCAGGGGGAGAATGGTATCGGGGAAGTGACACAGGGGACTGGAAGAGAAGACGAGTGACTAAGAGGCAGAGCCCCGTTTAGTGCAGCAGCTAGGCAGGGGGGAGGAAGGAAAGCAGCTTACTTTCAGAGCCCCCTCGCTTTCTCAAGTTAGTAGCCGATTGGGAAGTCATGACTCTGGGGAGAAATATTCTGTATTACCTGCATATGTGCAACACACGCACTCTTGCTCACATACCTGTATATATGGAAAAAATATGGAATTTTCAATGCAGAAAATGGCGACCGGTAAGTCACTTCTAGCTCAGAGCACCAGACAGGGCATGCAGACGAGTGAGTCACAGATCTGATCGGATACCTGCAACTGTACTACATTTAACCCAGAGGAGAGACGCTTTGAGAAAGGTCTTGAGTTTAAACATGTGAGCAGCTCCAGGGAAGGCATGCAAAACCCAACCCGGGGCCCCATCATGGGACAAAAAAGACAACAAAACAGCCACAAACGAAGGGAAGCACATCTTCTGCACGGCCAGTCACCCCTCTCATGCCGTGCAGAGTCTGCTGTCACATTCCCTGCCGCTCAAACTCTTCCACTGTTGCTGTTACCAAGTGTGTTGAAGGTTAATGCAATACCACATATCTTCTTTCCTTCACAATCCTTATTGGCATCCAGCGCATAACAAAAAGAAGATCGATTTCCATGCCCTCTTCTACTTTCACCTTGAGAAACAATTAGGATTTTTTGATTATTTCACCTCTTAGCAAGAGAGAAATAAATAAGGAGTCCTCACATTCCTCAGAAATAAGCTCAAGCGCTTCATCCAACTGGGCACTTTAGGATTTAAGAATTTCAGCTGAGGCCATATAATTGGAGAACAAATGCTCCTTTCAATTGAAAAGGTAGTTTCTTACATACACTGAGTATTTTTCACTTAGATAAATATTAAAAATTATTATGTTCTAGGAAGCTTCTTACCTGAAACCAGGTTCTACTTGTTACTTTATTTCTGCAAGGTTGTCATCATCTGAGGAGATACGTTACCTACCTACTTTTAAACTATATAAAAGCAGAAATGCATATAAAACTTGGTATTGATTTGTCAACAGTTTGAGCATTTATGCACACTGTGCAACATTTGTGTATTTCCCGCATACTTTAGTGGGAGTTTCTGATGGATTCTTTTCACGCAAGAATCATGAAGCAAGAACGGATTTAGTAAAAAATGAAAACATCTGTTCTGAAAGAAATGCCTATTTCTCCCTTTTTCTCCTGTTGGTGTCCTGTGTCTGATTACATCAAACGAGCGCATACCTTTGTAAGTGAGGTGGTACTATATGTAAAGATCTCGGGGTCTTCCCTGCCACTGTGTTATGAACAGTCTTGTGGAAAAAATCTGCAGTGTAGGTTGAGTGCCAAATGCACTGTACTGAATCCTTGCAATGATATGGTAAGGGTTTGCAAATGCTTGCAACAATCACAAGGTTTTCCATCTGCCATTATTTCCCCATCGGATTTATGTCTGACTCCTAGCAGAAAGCAGAACCATTTCAAAATGCATGGAGTACTGATTGTACCGCTGAAGTTGGTCTAAAATGAAAAGAAGACTTTTCCCTTCTTTCTTCCCCTTTTTTCCCCCTAAACTCCATTTTGTGGTTCTTCTGGAAACAGTGCCCTCTCTGTCATGCATGCCCAGATCTAGCACTTATCAAGTAAATCGCTACATATGATGTTCTCTTCCTTCATCACAAGGTATGAAGAAGGAGCCACATGCCCAGATAGAATGGAATTGCCACAATAAGAATTATGCGGAAGGCAGACTCCTATCAAGATATTTTTTACAGACAAACGAAAAGAGCCCCTGACTGTGTTAAGAACAATAGAAAAATATAATTGCATTACACAATGCAAATATTAAGGTAATTTCAAAGTTGGGGCAGATGGGTCTGATAATGATCTGTTCCCTTATAGGATGCAATAACAAAATCACATATAAGAACTTCTTCAATGTATAAACGCAAAGCCTTCAGTTCATTGAAAAACACTACAGTACTCTCTAGTCTTTAGAGATAAATGATAATTGCTGAATGAACAGCCCTGCATTCTGCCTATGCAGTTTACATAGAATAGAAAAGTATGAAATTATTTTAAAAGGTCTAAGGAGGCTTGGGAATAGTAAATAGAATAAGCCAACTTTACGTATCTGAGTAGACAGGTGAACCTCACTGTGACTGACTGAGCTGACACATTACTGACCTACCTCAAGAGCCCAGAGCCCCATATCATAGCAAATGGTCAATCTGTCAAGAATAAAACGTTTAACAAACAGAACAGGGTAAAGCAAAGAAATGGATCTGCAGATACTATTAGAAAATGGAGAGAAGAAAGGGAAATATGTCAGCCAACAAAAACAGATACGGTTGTAATTTAGAGCAAGACCTCAAGTCAGTCATAGGTCTGTGCACTGGAAGAGAGGAAAAAGGACAATGCAAATAAAATCCAAACATGCTGGATTCTGCTCAGAAGACTTGCAGCCAGTGTTGCAACAACTGTTGCACATGTGTAAGGTGCAAATGCTGCAGAAAATAAGCAGCTTTTACGTTGAAATCTCTCCAAAACAGTGTGATAGCAAGATATGTGTCTGTCTCCATTTTAAGAGATAAAACTGATAAAAGATCACTGATTCTTAACTTGCCAAGGGTTGGAGAAAGCGAGCGAGTCCTCTGAAGAAGTCATGATCTCTTTTCACAAGTTTTCAAGGACTTCCATCGAGGTACAGGGAAATACTGAGCGTTGTGCCTACAGAGCACTGATCTTGCCCATCTTTTTTGCGATGGGCTTATCCACTGTTTTTGGGCAAAGAGGACTGTAACACACCTGTTAAAAGAGAACCCCCCCTCAGTGCTCTGAGGTCCACAGAAAAAGACAACTACAATCAGTCTTACTAGAGGCAGAATGAAACTGGGACTTTTCACTTCAAAAGCCTTTTCTATTTTTCCTCCAGAAAAATGTGTATTGTGCTCCTAGCCTACCTGTGCAGAAGACACTCATCTTCTGGAACAAGGCTACACAAGATCAAGTAACCAGCCTTCCTTCTGGAGGAAAGACAATTCTTTTAAGCTCATCACACAGACTGATGGGTTCAGAAGATTAAATATTTTGGAACTGTCCTTCAATTACTTCCTTCCTAAAGAAATTAAGAGAATGTCCGTAGAAGGTTATTTTTTGCTGATTTTTTTTGTTGTTGTTGTTAAAGGCATTTCTTTCTGTTTTCAGTTTTTGTGGTATTCTTTAGATTCATGATAATGTCACAATAACAATACTAATCTAGTTTACTGTAACTGCCTTTTAGCCAGGCTTGCTAATTGCTCAGAACGTAGCCGTGTATTTACTCACGCTTCTGAATATTCACCTGCACTGTGCTCTTCACGTGGTGTGGAAATAGAAGATTTCCCTAGCAAAGTTTCTCTTTGATTGTTTTCAGAATCTTACACGGTGGTGGTTTTTTTCCCCCCATATCCATTCTTCTCATTTCCATCAGGACATAGGTTAACCCCCCTTGACACTGCGCAATCTCATATATTTAACATTATGCCTTCATTAAACAGACATAAGAGCCTACTAGCAAGATTATGTGTTGGTCCAGTGCTTTAAGACTCTGCATTCCTGCCTAAAAATACTTACTGCTTTATTATTTTTGTCTTATTTGTAAACCCTGTATTTATTATCTTCGCCCACCTACAATCTTCTCTTTCTTCTTCTTTTCATCCTCTAAATAGGTGTAACTTGTTTACAACTTCTGGAAGAGCATTCCTAAAATCAGTTTTAATCATCATATAATCATTCTTTCAACATGTTGTCTATTATGATGAGCTCCCTGCCAGAGGTACAGAATCCTGTATTTATAAATAACTTAACCAATTTCTATGAATAAGCTTTAATAGAGGTCTCACCCTTGCCAGTTTTACATAACATGATTTGTTGATTATTACTTTTGAAGTACTATGAGGTCAAAAACCTGACCTTTTGCCGGTGCTGGCTGGCACTGGCAGGAAGCGATGTGCACTCTGCGCTCCCTCTGCACTACAACCTCCTGGGAAGAACCTCTCGCCTTGACGTGAGACCCTACAAACATCAGCTGCCTACGAACTATGGAGAAAAGGGGTGAATAACCAGTGCATAACACACACACACACAAAAAACACTAGAAAGGCTTCCGTGTAGTTCTTAATAGAAAATGAAACTGAGGGAAAACTAGTGGCTACATTTGACCTCTCTCTTTCTTTTGCTTAAACAATAGCAACAATGCTGATGTAATGAACTATAGTTTACTGTGATTACTTCATACTGGGGTTTGCCAGTTCTGTAGAATGTAGCAAAATGTTTGTTCACTGGCATCTGTCTCTGTAGACAAAAGCTTTTCAAAGCAGACTCCAGTGTGTTCATGGAGGAAATCAAGTATATGGCAAACTTGCAGAAAAAAAGCTTCTAAAACCCTGACAATGTAAGGTAATAGGCCAACAAACTCAATGAAGATAAAAGTCATTCTGGATAGTAAAGCTCCTTTACCAGCAGAGCTTACTTCTACATTCCCTAAACAGAATAAACCCCAGTGGCAACAGTGCTCTTTAACACTCTACTGCTCTTTAACAATTTTTTAGTAATTGCTATAGTAGTGTTGGCAATACACGCCTGACATAGTTGTGCCAGTAAATAAGTGGAGGCCAAGAAATTACACCCATGCTGATCACTAAACTTCTTCACAATGTGGTTGGAAAGAAACTTAATACGCAATAATTATCCAAAATCTGTACCATCAGAGTTTCAGGATGCTAACGTCCAGAACGCAGATCTTCTCAACCCCAAACACATTCTTTTAAACCAGAAGAAAGGTATGGAAGCCTTCTTTTACAGAGATAAAAAATGGCAAGGAGGCAAAGGCAGAGAGTCAAGAAATGCATCACCAGGCTTTGGTCAGTAAAATGTACTTAAATACTACTTGGATATTCAGCCCAATTCCTTTGCTGTGACAAAGTACCTGAAAAATAAAAATACACCCCCAATCTCCAACAACATTCATGAAAGGAAACTAAAACTGAAAACTATGCTCAGAAAACCCATACAACTAATTTCAAGATTCACCTTTTCCTGCATTATCAGTTAAGTATAACTGCTGAAGATCATCTCTCTTCTTTGATTACAAATAGAGGAATTGTCAGGGGAGTAGTAAAGTGATGAAAAAGCTAATTTTTGAACCAATTCTAGAACAAATGAAATTTTCACAAATTTTATTCCGGAGGGCAATTATTTGGTGTCTCCATGAAACAGGAAACCTACTGATACATTTTATACATATTTTCTTTTCCACTGCTTAATTTGGGCTCAAATTAAACTTTGTGTAAAAACCCACCATTATAACAAACATTTCTAATTAAATCAGAAAGAATACTTTTACAATAGACACAACTGAAAGTTTCTCTAAAGTCAAATAAACTTTTAAAAAATTCTGGCAGCCTCATTGTTGTCTTGTATTAAAATGCACAAAATTAGCTTTAACTTAATTATGAGAAGTAAAGAGACATCCTAAAACTGCTTAGCCTTCCAGTCTGACTTACCTTAAAATTGGGATTACAACCAAACTGACAAATACCACGACTCTACTATGGTTTAGTCTGAGGTGTAAAATTTCTTTTTCAAGCATAGAGGCTTAACCTTTATATTTTCCCAACAAAGCATAAACCGTATTTTATTTTCTTATTTCTTAACTTCTACATTCCACTGTCTTTCTTTTTTCAAATCTGTTGATGCAGCATTAATTTAGAAAAACACCACCACCCAAACCCTGGCTTCTTGTAGATCCTAACACAAACAAGGCTGTGTACATCTATTAGTGCGGAGGAGCCCATGTATGCAGAGTCTGGCCAGTGAGTAGTTCCTTAAGGAAGAAATAGGACTCTTGGCCTTTCATTATCTTGTGGTGTGAAACTGTCTATTTGAAAAAAGAAAAGCTGACAACCTCTAAGTGAAGAAATGCATGTGGCATTCAAAGAAAGCCCGAACCCCAAGTGTAAATAATTTGACAGTATCCCATATAACCTGCCATTAAATTTTCAGGGCTCTTATTTCTTTTTTAAGCATCCAACTTATATCTATTATAGTTATTATACAGTTGTATTGTATTAAATTTATTATGTAAACAAGTGTTTCACAGTAGGTTAGGTTTAAGGCAACAGAATACGGAACACACTTTTCTCTAGAGCATAGTAAAAAAAAATCCCACAGAAAAAATTTAAAATACATTTGTGTTACATAATGATAAGCTTATTAATAGGCTTATGTTATTCTTTAACCAACAAATCTCTTCCACTGAGAACATGCACACACTCGACAATGAATTGTAAATGAACAAATTGAATTAAACTCTGTATCAGTCGGCATAGGCTGAAGAAGTGGAGTAAATATAAGTGACTCTCAATGTTCCCTGCAATGTAATGAAGCTGGCTTTGGTCATAGTTTACTCTTTCTCCCACGCATACACTGGAAGGGTCCTAAAGCAAGAACAGCATATAAATAACACCAGAACTGACAGAATGACCTACAACTTCCTTCTGAAATCTACTCATAAATCCTGCATGCAGATTGAAGACAACCAACATCTGCAGTTTTATTTCATTTGAAGAAGTTTTGAGATGCTGATGCTGAGCGATACACAATAAGGACTTCTGAAGTTAAGCTGTATCAGCATGATCTCTAAAAGCAATGCCTAGTTTTTCTCTGACTTGATAGTAGCAAATACACAGTTTTTAAGGTTCTCTTTATTGGCAGTTATCTGTACTCTAGATAGACGTCAACTTCAAGGCAACTTTCAAGGCCTGCTTTTTAACTTCGTTAACTTCATGTATTTTAAAAAGACCTCATGTTATTTGTAATACACAAAATTCAAACAAAATGGCCCTCAATGAAATGCAGCCCTACACAACAGCCTTCCTTCCTCCTCTGCTCAATATCCCAGATTCTGGACATTTTCACCAGTCATCACAGACCCACTGTGCCAGTTCACTGACTCAGGCCTGTACCAGTACCTGTTCACTTCTGTCCTCACTGCTGGGATACAGCATAAACACAGCCTTTCCTCTTTAATAATAAATGCAACAGAAGGCTCTTTTTTTTTGTTTTAAAGGATATTAACGCTTTAAGAACATATATACTGAGTGTGTCTTGATTCTTTAGCAGGCTTCTGCTCAGACGCTTGAAGTGTGTATTGCAAATGCACGTAAACCTCTAAAAGCCTGCAGTTTACCTCTGCAGAAGAGATATGGAAAACCATATCTCCAAATTAAATATAGGATACTAACACAGAAAAGTAAATGCAGACAAGCTCAGCTGATGGACCTATTTGCAATCCTCTAATTCACTTAATGGGTCGTATTTCCAAATGGGGCTGAGTTGCTGTGTTAGACTAACATGTCGTGCACCTACTATTGCACCGTGTGTGCAAACAGTCAGGAAAAAAATTAAGAAAACCATCAGGTGTTCAGGAAAAACTGAAAAATATTGTTGACTAGGGAAGAAAGAACTGTTTCCTCAACA
Organism: Dromas ardeola; assembly: GCA_013398915.1. Lineage (NCBI taxonomy): Eukaryota > Metazoa > Chordata > Aves > Charadriiformes > Dromadidae > Dromas > Dromas ardeola. The sequence continues at coordinate 258,680 of VYZM01002456.1, read as the reverse complement.
GAATAAAGTCAGCTTTGCTATATTTTTCAAAGGAAACTAGAAATGTTTAATAAAACATATTAAAAAGAGTCAAAGTGTACTGTCATGCATTTGTCATAACTTTGCTCGGTCTTTAGACTTTATTACTACCTTAAATTGAGATTAAGGAATATTTTACGTTTTTCTGCCTTACATTTTCAACTTTTCTGCTTGTTTCAAAACTGCAGAAAACAGACCATCGTGCACACAGAAGAGTGTGGGAAAATGTATAGTTTAATTTTATGTTTGTGCAGCCCATCTAGGGCTGCTTAAAGGTTACTCCAATGGTAACTAGTTAATAGGAAAAAATATTTATCATATTAATTTTTAAAAGACAGAGAGGGTAGTGTGTTTATAAACTATCTTCTCTCTTGTTTTTAACTGAGAAATACTGTCTTCTCTAGGTATGGAAAGTATTTGTGAAGTGAAGTGGCTCGAACAGGCGGGTACCTGCCCGTATGCCATACTGGCTATTTGCAAACAATATTTTCATACCACTGCTTCCTCCAAACTGGAAATAAAAAGGCATTTTGGGGGTTTCTACAGCTGCATCTTCTTCCATAATTTTGTACTTCTAATTACTAGTACTATAACATCATGGTCACGTTTTGATTACCGAAATTAAGGTAGAATTGGTTAAGTCTAATGATTTTTTTTCATAAGCGAGGGCAAAAAGGCGAAAGCAAAAAAAAAGTCACAGCATCAGATGAAAACGTTATTTCAGAGAATTCCCAGTGCATATTTTAAGAAACCACAATTCTGCCTCTCAAAAGTGTGGTCTACAAGTTAGTAAACAGTGAAAAATTTAAGCATTACACACTGCAGAATGACTTTTGTCCTATCTGGCAAACACTTCTGTTTAGAAGACTCATCAGTAAGGCTAAAGTAATTACTCAATAGTAATAATGTCTCTCTTTCTTTTTTTCTATCATTAAATAACGTTTTACTTATTGGTTAAGGTTTATACTTTAAATCTAGTAAGTGGAGAAAACCTGTTCATGAATTAATCAAACAAAATTTGCTTCTAACTTACGCAATTAATTTTTAAGGTTTAAAAGTGATACTGCACGATAGCTCTTAAAAAGAAAAATGAAGAAACTTCATCATCATAATTGAGATATGAACCAGACCAGAATTTTAGATGGAAGAAAATATTATTATTATTATTTTCCCGTACCACCATAAAAATTTAGTTACAAGAGGAACAAAACATTTATAATTAATACTTCTCCTCATTTTTCTAAGTAAAATGTATTTTTTCTCTATTTAATAAGCAGTTACCAAGTTTAAAAAGAATCACTGCTTTTAAAAATAATATTCTCTAGCTTATAATCAGTATGTTTACCTTAATTTATCACACATACATCCACATTTCATCATCCATTATGATGAAACAAATTTTATTAAAGACAAAAAGTGAAGATGAAAGGGGGTTCGGAGTTGTTTCACACCTTCTGGCTCCAGTCTGCCAATAAAAAGCATGTTTCAAACATGAATCCAAAGCCACGGTCATACTACGTAACATTTGAAAATAAATGTTACCGCCCCATGTAAGGACTTCAAAAAGGTTTAGACCACGATTCTTTGATCAGTATGCAAGACAATTTCTCCCCTTCTCCCTACTGTTTGACCTACTCTTTCCCACTCTTCCTCATTCCCTTCCTTTCCACAACAAAACCGTGATTTCAGCAGCTGTATTTCATGGGCCTGCTTCCCTTTCAGTGAGCCGCCTCCCTTTTTCGGGCACGCACAAAGAAATACCAAGGTGTCTTCAAAGTACGCTGTGAACAGAGAAAGCACAAATAGGGCTTTGCAAACCTGAGGGTGGACATGTCACGGTCCAAGAAGGATATCTGCACAAAGCCACTTGAATGTCTTCCCTCTCCGTTTCTGTTTTCTCTACACAGGCATAATGGTCCTAACAAGAACTAAGTCTGGCACTGGGATTGTTAGCACGCAGGCGGCGTGTTTTCAGAGCAACGGGACATCAAAATCTTTCCAAACACAGAGATGGCAGTGTGTCATACGCTGTAGCACTCCCAGGTGGTTTGACAAAGCCAGTAGATTTAAAGGAAATAATTTTGGATTTTGTCTCAAATGATGTCACAACACACAGATACCACACTGCTCCTCCAGGGACAAAATGAAAGACTTACAGTTCCTTAACATTTTTTCCCTAAGTGGTGCAGATACTCTGATTATTGATCTTTGTTACTTGTCAGTTTACATATAGATTGCTGGACTAATGATTTCACAGATGATAATACATCTGCATAAACTAGAAAAGTCTCTTATTGAACAGTAACTGCGTTTGTATTCTCTGTTGCAGTTTTGTCACACTATACGCAAGCACATCTGGTCAGATTCTTTTGGCCTCTTGCTGGTCACCTTCCTGGAGAACATAAAAGATGAAGCAACTGTTCTTGTTTCCTTCAGCGACAGAGAATGGGGGTGCTATGGGGCTCCAGGCACCCAACTTTGGAGGGTCTTTGTTTTTCAGATGTCTTTCAGTGACCTTTACTGTCTAAATAACCCCTATACAACAGTTACTACAAAGAAACCTGTGACATGGCTGAGAGCATACAAATCCAACTGAAGGCACCAATTCCATGCATCTCCTTGGACAAAGACATATGATACGGGATATATAAAAGATGTTTGATGGGCTGCAACAGTCAGTCACTAATTGATACAGCCAATTATCAGTGACAGATTTATGCAAAATATTAAGTGGTTTGTAGAATTTTTCAGCAAAATTTCAACTTGGATCTCAAGGGTGCCCAAGAGATTATTTTTCTTCATGTTCCAATGTTCTTCAAATAGACAGAGCTGAACAGTGTATGCCGAGAGAGAGACCATGAACAAGTACACAAAGCAGGGCATAATCCCTAGATTTAATTCTACATATGGTGGAAATTACAAACCACACAAAAAATGCTGAGATGATAGAAAGCTCCTCCTTCCTACTCTCTAACGATAAAGAGGGGAAACAAAGCAATTCTGCTATTCTGCTACCAAAGCTGTGAAAGCTGAAGCCTCATACATTGTCTGAATAAAAAAACCTGCTTGATACCATCGAGATACCAGGAGTTATTACTGTATATGGCACTTTCAAATGAGACAGAATTAGGAATCAATAAAGACCTTGGCATTGAAAAGGTTAATACTGAGCACAAAGGCATTGCTGCAGGTGGCTTGGGTTCACTGACTGCTGTTGAGGTGGCACCACAGGAAGGACTTAGCTGCCACTGCGTCAATGCAGCTTGTGCGTGACCTGCCTCTGAGAGAGCTTTAGCAGAATCCAATTTGGAGTATGATACAGCCAATCTTCTAGGAAAATCCCTAGAAGAATCAGTATTAAGTAACAAATCCTGAAGCCACACCAAGAGAAAGTACACGAATTGCACTAATGCTCATATTTATTTACAGTCATGCGTGTAGCCTGCGTACATACCAACAGATCGGACCGAAGTCCCACACTAGGCAAAAGAAGCAGATAATGCCAAGGTAGGTTTTCTGACCTCAGACCATACGAGGGAATTTAGGGATGACTATGCTCATGCTAGTAATTAAATCTTATGTCTAGAAGAGCACAAGGTAAGTTAGAAATGTGCTTGGTTTCAAGAAGTGCTCCTGTCAAGAAAAAAAATTATCTGTTTTCTCACATCAGGAGTTGAATTTGTGGACAACACCACAAAGAACTTTTTTTTTATTACTCCACCTAATACCAGGACAGATGCCTCAGAAGTCGGCTGAAACCCTTCTCCAAGACAGAGTAACTGCAAAGAAAAAGCACTTGAGGTGTGTCTTTCCCATGTATATTAGCTCAAATATAAAATCAATTTTCTTTGGCCAAGCTCACATCCCTTGTGTTTGCTTTCCTGAGAACTTGCATAATCAAGTTTTATTAGCCCAAATGTTTGCACAGAGACCAATTTAGGCCTTCACACTTAAGTCTATCAGAAGTGACATACTTTATCAGGGAAAGAAGATTGCCAGACAAACTGGGATAAACCATTGGCTGAGGGCAGGGTTCCCTTAAACCTTTGGTTTACTTCCTACAGTGAGGAACTCAGTGAGCTGAAGTACAACGCTTCCAGCTAGGGCCACCCATGAACCCATATGCTGCTATTTTGTGTGAATGCAATGGGACAAAATTCAACTCTGGAACCTTCCAATAGATCTGACAGTATTTTTTTTTTCCTAACAACGATGCTTTGGATGTTCTTGTTTTGTCTTTTTTGTCCCCTTTCAAAAGTGCCTAGTTCTGCTTGTCTACTCTTCTGCTCTATAATTATCACCTTTTCCCTGACAGTGTCTAAGCACTGTAAGTATCCCCTATCAACTAATTTTACCAAGTCAACTGAATAACTGACATGTGACTAACCAAAACTAAGGTAACTCAACTCTTATTTCATCAAAACAACAGACGGATGTCACCATACTGGAGGTGCCTGATATTCCCCAATGACGACTGACGTTCTGCCAAGGTCTTCAACTTCACTGGTGTCTGTGGGCACACGTGTTAGATCACCAAGCAAAAAGTAACTTCAGTGGCTTTTCTAGGATTGCTGGAGCAACCACCAATTAGCACGTTGTTTGCAGTGAAGAAATAGGGCTTATAATACCGAAACCATTTCACCAGCATTAGGGTGAGGTCAACCCACTTACATATATAACACTTAACAAGTGGTTACAACCTATAACTCTACCTCATGGTATGCTATTAGTTAAAAGGAAATTTTATACCTCTTCACTGCCAAATACATTCATTTACTTAGATTTATGAAGTTTATAAAGACACATAATCAACTCATCAACTCTTTTTCTGGATCTTTTTTTAAACTAAGGCCATCATACCTGGACCTGTATTTGTTTTGATCTCTAGTCTACATTCAAGGAAGTTTGCTTTGCAGTTCCCTTCCAGGGATACAATAAAATTTGGGCATTCAATAACTAGTATGAAGAAACTGAAATATTCAAAAATGGAGTTGCATTCATCTTATAGGAAACCATTTAGCTTTTAGAAAACTATCCCAGAATTACAAGAAATTTGGTCCATTATTTATATACTAGACAGTTTAATGCCAAGACAGCACTAATTCACAATCTGAAAGTCCCTTACAGACCTAGAATTTGCTGAATATAAAGTATGTGAACATGGACATATTCACAGTAGTTCAAAATACATTACAGTTAACTAAACTAAGGTGTAAGATTTACCATCATAAACAAAACCAACCTGCTGAAATCTAGATAAATCAAATGGGGATGCAACTAAATAAAATCCACTTTTTAAATTAAATACAAATTTTTTTTTTAAGTTAAACTTGAAATTGAACTTGAAATCTTGAAGAAATATATGAAGGTTGTTAAGGAAAAAATATGCTTGATGGCCATACAATACTTCCCCCTCCAAGAGTTATCTCTCTCTCTCTCTTTGTAGTTAGTGATAAAGAACAATTCAGATCTTTGCTTATGATACATTTACCGCTGTCAGACCACAAGGTCTGACCTCCGGCTTGGTCACAGATTGGTCTTTGTTACAAGTATCACATGGTGTACGAACATGACACTTAGAAGAAATGCAGATACATGGAGTGTAATGTAAGAATATTAAAATGGTCTGACAGGCAGGCCCTCATCCTCATTTCCATGAAGGAAGAGTACCCTGGTAATTTAAAAGGGCATTAAAGACCAGGGAAAAGCAACTTTCAGGCCTAATGTAAATAAAACATTTGCCTTTGTGTCTCTCTACTACCTCTGTTTCCAGAAAAATATTTCTCCCACAGTAATAAAAAAATTAGGTTAAGTTTTAAAAATACAGAAGCTCTGTACTGTAGCCAAATTATACCATTCCAAAACACACTGTATTTGTAACTCACTTAACAGTCATCAAGTTGGGCGGCTGACTTCATAATTTGCTCGTAATGTTTTTCAGTATTTTAAGTCAGCCGCCCAACCTGTAATCCAATGATATTCTTAACACGTGTTAGGATTTTTTTTGGTTTTGCTTTGGTTTTTTTTTTTTTGTTTTTTTTCTTTTAAGCAGAGAAATTGGTGGCGACCTACTGATAATGTCCTTCCATCACTACCAAGTAAAAGATTAGGATTTAGCTGATGGCGTGGGATTCTCTCTCCCAAAGCCACTGTAATGAAAACACTGCAGATGTTTCAAAAATCCCACAGTGAGCACGTGTATCAGCATTACAGTCCTTCCCTTTTTTCCTTTACCAATTAAAGATGACCATGAACAGGTCCTGAGAGAAATGCCGTCCGCTCCTGCTGAGCCAGAAAGACAGCACCCTCAGACAGGTCGTATTTTCTAAGTGCACATAAGAAAACATATGTGCATATCAGAATTGTATTTCTAACCTAGTCTCACACTCTCTGTCAGTTACAAGGTGGACATGACCCCACCACTCTGAATAAGGTCCATCCAATGCAAGCACAGAAATGTTCTTCTGGCTAAAGCAACTATGGTTGTGCAATACAGAAATACACGTGTGCAGCAAAGACACAGAAACTTTGAAATCTCCTTTTCATTAACTCTGTTGGTACCATTTTAATTTGCAAGGAACGATGGAGGGGCAGATAAAAGTTGGGTGTATTTTTTGTATCTTCCTTCTGTTAAGATTACGCTTCACCATTTTAAATCATCAATACCTGTGAGAAAAATGACACCGCTATTCCCAAGTTTCAAGTCTCTGCCGAAGGCTTGTAACAGTAAGTCACTTAGCTGTTACGTTTTCAGGTAGATCATGAAATGTAAAACACAAGATATGCTCAAGGGATATTTAGGTATCAAATACTATTTCAGAAAGTGTCTTGAAGGTGAAGAATTATGCAAGCATTATATTTACTGCTATAATAAATAATCTCAGAATAAAGAAAAAGCAAGCCAGTAAGAGGACATGGAGAAAAGATACATAGAAAAAACCTCAATAATTTCCTTTAAGATTTTAGGAAAAAAGGTAGTAGGATTTAGTTTTATGTTTCACGACAGTGGAATTCATTCTAGATCCAATTTTCCCCCCATTTTTATTTTGGGTTTGGGCATAACATGAGATTTAACACTTTTCTCTTTGTCAAAGCCTGTAGATAGGCATCATTTTTTTAAGGGAAAGCACAGTACCATTAACGCTATAATTCAGTGTCTTCCTTTTTTGCCTGGTCCTTTCAGCACCGTTTTGCAAAGCAGGACTGGGAGACACATTGACCTTTACTAATCAGTAAAGTAAGTCTTACATTCATTTGTTTTAATTCTATTTTCTTGGTCTGATGTCTTATTTGAGCGTATTAAGAGATATCAAAACCAGCCAGTCTGGACTTTTCAGCAAGCATAGCTCAGACCTGTACCGTGGCGATGGTGGTGGGTGAGGGCAGAGAGGAAATCCACTGATGACAATTTAGGATGACATTCTAGTTTTTTTGTGTACAACCACTGCTTTAATTTCTAGCCAAACTGGACTGTGAGTAAATGCACAAGGTTTGGTAAATTCAGTCCCTTGAGGTCAAATGAGTTCCTTCCTACACATACGTAATTTTCCCTCGCTTCCATGTGCTGATGAATCATTACTAAATCCCTCTCTTTCCCAGAAATAATCTGGAAAAAGGGAAAAAAACTATGACCCACAGCACTGAAATTCCCCACTGCGGTAGAAGCGTGACAAGTCCTTTAGCAACATGGACCATTTCCTTTGCTTTAGCCTCGGCACCGAGAGCAGAGAGGACTGAAAAACAAAACACTGAGCATTACAACAGGCTTGTGGCATTGCTGCTGACCATACCGCCAATTAGACAAATCGTAACACACTAGAGTGTGTTCTCTGAAAACCCTAAATCACATAGCAACTGTAAGAGTATACATTTTCGCAATAGCAGTTCACATGAAATGTATATTTTTGGTCAAAGTCTAATTCAGAGATGGGTTATTACTGAGGACAGCTGAGTTTTGTAGCCCTGGCATGTTAATGTACTATTTCCTGATTAATCTGTTTTCATCAGTGTGCTATGTATTTATGATTTGCACCTTCACAATCTACTACACATCTCTTTTCAGAACATTTTCAATCAGATTAACCCGTTTAAGGATTATGACTGTGTTACGCACACACGTACCGCTTCACTTGATGTATATGAAGGAGGATACCAAATGTACTACTATCTTTAAGTCAGTACTGCTTATCATTTTTTCCCCCAGAAAATATATTAGTAATGCAGGTATGCAACTGGTTGGGTAAAAATCTCAGAAGTGTTAATGGAATGTGAAAACACAGAGCAATTTCAGCGCTGTCTGGGTCTCAGAATTTAAACAAGGCATTTTCCTCAGATTGGCTCTACATTTTTTAAACTTAATAGTTTCAACTGAAATGATTTTATGTAAATCTATTTCAAACGGAATAAGGATATTTAAAATTATTTAGTTTCATTTTTTTTCACACTAATCTTTATTAGCTGTTAAATATTTAACTGTATACTAGTGGCAAACTATGATAAAACCATCCATTACTTTTCCAGCACATGCTCAGCCTATACAGAGAATTAAAATGCTAATCGCTGCATTGCAAAACTCCTAGATCTTGCTAATAAAAATATATTTTCTAACTTGTTATAAATGATTACATTCTTGCTATTAATTGCATAAAAAGAAATACTTACTACTGTGCACAGTCAATCAGTTGATATTCGTTTGACCTCTCGAAGCATGCCTTTACACCTTCATCATCCCAGAGCTTTTTTGCATGTTCAAAGAATTCCTGAAAATTGGAAATAAGAGAACATTTCTCAATCTTTTCAGTCCCCAATCTGTATGTGTTGCTCCCTCCCTCCAACCTTCATGCTTTATACTTTTGCAGAATCATATATTACACCTTTAGAGAAGAAAAGCAAAAAACATTTATTAGCAAAATTGCAGTAAAATATCCTGAACACATGGCTGCTGACAGTTTCCAGTACATGATATGTAATCAAGACTGTCTTCAAAATTCATACCAGTCCATACATAAAGTTTACTGTAAGTATGAATGTTACCCAGAAGCATGCAAACTTAATTTTTAACTGAATTTATGCTTCTGTCATGGAAAAGGCATACCAGTGATGCAAAAACCTGCTCAGCTTATAAACATTAGCTTCCCAGAGTAAGAAGCGGTCTGTAACTTTAAAAAGATTGTGCAATTTTTCCTGAAAAACACAACTTTCCGCTGCTTGGTTATTTTCTCATGCAACATAATAATTTGATTGCAAGACTTTCAGAGTTTTTGCTCAACGCCGCTTCCTCCAAGCAGCCGCCTGGCACAACGTGCTTTTCCTAGCTGCTATCCCAAACATCCCAATCCAGAAATATCTGCTGGCAAGCTTATTTCAGAATTATTTGAAAGAAGAATCAAAGCTGTCCTTGGTGACGGTGAAGCCATAGCTCCGTTGTATAAAACGGAAGTAGTTTTTAATCTCTTAACACCTCAACACGGCTACTAAATCATCAGAGTCCTTTGGCCAGTCATAAATTTGCGAAACCTAACAAATAGCTTTTCCACAGTTCAATTTGGCTCTGTGTAAAATGGGTGTAATACCACTGTTCACTTCATAACCCTGTTTAAATGTTGTGTAAATATCTGAATTCTGAAACTTTCTCAAATTGGTTGGCAGTCTCTCCTCACACCTTTTCAGGATTAAAAACTTCTCTCAAAAGACAGAGTTCATAGCAAAAGATCTTGGCAGCACCGGAAGTTCACTTTTACTCCGTATGGGTTTCCCAACCTTGCAGGCCACCCTTCTGAGGTGCCCCAGAAGGTGACACTCTGCACCTCAGCAACTGCCTGTGACCTGCTGGCAGTATTTTCAGGGAGAGGCAAAACACAAGGTTTTCAGAACAAACTAGTACCGAAAATGATTTAGTTAAGCTTTGAATGTGGCTACAGAGGTCTGAGTAACCCCAGAAATGCTTTTTTCTTTCAACTGTATTGTGCACAACGTAGAGAGAGAGAAAAATCCATTCGTTAAGAAGTTTTCAGAAGTTTAGAGAAAAGGAGATGTTAAAGCAGGCGTGAAAAACCTTTGCAGAATATCTTGGGAGAAGAGAGGAAGCAACACTAGAGACTGGCAGATGCTTATACTGCCCTTGGAATTTATTTCTTCACTGTCATGAGGACATGTTTATTTTGTCTTTGTTATTTTAACGACTTATGTAATGATTGTTTAAAACACTGCAGATCTACCTTTTGAAGTTATGCTACAGCTATTATAAACTCGCTGTTCCTACAGCAGAAGGAAAGCAAAAACAAGCTCAAGAAAGGACAAGCTATTGAACTAAATAAGTAGATAGAAAAAGAGGACACAAATAACAGAGAGCACGACTACAAGAAAAAGAAAGAACTGGAAAAGTCAAAATGATAAATACCAGAAAACACAGAAAATTCCTCAAACTTATGCTTGATTGATATTTAGGGCATCAGCTGAATGCATCTCACTCGCTGGCATCTTTGTCCAAAGAAAGGTATTGCCTTCTCAATGGAAAGAGTGAGCTCTGGATCAGTGTCAGGGTCCGGAGGCAAAAGGACCCATCTCTCCCACCCCCTTGGATGGGTGCGTGTCCAGCAGTGTACAACCTCAGCTCTCCCTCCTGCAGACACCCGCTGCTGCAGGTGTGGGGGCTGAGCACGGCGTGCCCACCCTTCCCTCCTTGCCATCAGCGGGGGAGAATTCCCACCCGCCCAGAAAATTATCTCTGATGGGAACCTACATCTAAAAAATGGCCCCATTCAGCCCCATACAGCCTATTGGAAGGGGATGGGAAGAGAAGGATGCCAGTGTGAAAGATTCCTTTCCTGAGGGGTGGGATGGATTGAGAGACAGCTGCAGATGTAAATAAATAAGTAAATAAAAAAAACAAATAAAATTGCACAGCTACAACAGTTTCTAACTTCACTTCTGTTTTTACATCCTCTGTATAAGCTTTATTTACTCTTAAAAATCTCTTCTGGAAAAGAGGCAGTCTTTTCAGCTCAGCTTCTGAGACCCTACAAATATGTTGTAAATACAGGGTTTCCGTATTATATGCTTCAAATATTTCCACCTGACCATTATATCTCAAAGCAGTCTATTTAAAACAACTTCCAGACTTCTAGTCCAAAGCAAATCCTATAAAACGGAGCAAATATACTTTCCTCATTAAAATGTACTGATCTACTGCAGAGGAGTACACTTGCCTGCAAATTGCCTCCCACACAGCTACCCGATCCTTCTTTCCCAGGTGACTAAAGCTTTCCAGAAAAATCCTGCTTCACTTCAAGACACCAAGTACCATGATCCAACTTTGCACACTTGTTTTTAACCCCTTTCTTGTCTGCACTAAGTTCTTCAGTATTTTTTCTCCTCAGCTGCTGAAGGCTACCATTGCACGCGGTCAAGCACACAGGAAGTTCCTGCTCACACACATCAAACATGTCTGGATCCCAACCTACTCTCCATCGCAGGACAACATCCAGACAGCAGGTACCACGTTAGCTTCAATATCTGCAACCAAGCCCCCTTTGCGCAACCGGCCTTCCAGCAACTGCTCCCCGATGCCTCAATATGACTCATTCCTATAGACCTCAATGCTTGTCACCTCCTCCTCCCGCCATGGCCACATCATGGCCACCTCGTTGACAAGCAGGCGCTGGTGAGCTAATGAAGGTGTGGGCTTTGGGCAGCAGCTGCTCTTGGGGTTGCGATATCCGCGGGGTGGCAGCCACATTTGCCAGTGCCCATTGTGGGGAAGAGCCAGGGTAATTCAAAGGACAGAGAACTTGGATTTGCTCTAGCTGATAAAGGAAGATGGGCTAAAACTTCTCAGTTAATGCTTCTGAGGGGTGGGGAACTACATACAAAATATTACCGTAGACCAATACAACACAAATAAGGTTTTAAGAGTAAGTAGTGACCTTAGTAGCTTACATTCTGAGACCCCAACCTGGAGTACTGTGTCCAGCTCTGAAGCCCCCAACATAAGAAGGACATGGACCTGTTGGAGCAGGTCCAGAGGGGGCCACAAAAATTATCAGAGGGATGGAACACCTCCTGTGAAGACAGGCTGAGAGAGTTGGGTATGTTCAGTCTGGAGATGCGGAGGCTCCGGGGAGACCTTATAGCAGCCTTCCAGTATCTGAAAGGCACGTACAAGAAAGCTGGAGAGCAACTTTTTACAGGGGCATGTAGTGATAGGATGAAGGGTAATGGCTTCAAACTGGGAGAGGGTAGATTTAGGTTAGGTATTAGGAAGAAATTCTTCACTCTGAGGGTTGTGAGGCACTGGAACAGGTCGCCCAGGGAAGTTATGGATGCCCCATCCCTGGAAGTGTTCAAGGCCAGGCTGGATGAGGCTTTGAGCAACCTGGTCTAGTGGGAGGCGTCCCTGCCCATGGCAGGGGGATCGGAACTAGACAATCTTTAAGGTCTCTTCCAACTCAAACCATTTTATGATTCTCTGGCCAAACTAAGATCTTCTTAAGGATCTGACTTCTGGGATGTGGTTATTCAGAAGTTCTTAAAAGTCACAAGCCAGGTTCTTTAAGAAAACTCAACTGGGACAGGAGAAAACAGGGTCATGGAAAATCACTGATACACTTGGTCTGCAAGCACGTGCAGCTGACCTCTATCAGATCAAAGTCACCGAAATCTACTAAAAATATTTAGTATACTGAAGAGAACCAGGAATTATGTACTATGCCTGAAAGCAGAAAAACACCTACATCATGACACAGCTATGAAGACCAAACCAAACAGAGCTGTTTCATTCAAACTCTTCCTTAGGGAGAGAGGCACGCAAATATTTGCACCTATTAATATACATGTAAAATAAAACCATTAATATATTTTTTGATGGAGCATTTTTATTAGAGCATTAGAGAAGTAAATGATAATGCCTCAGGTCTCACGAATTACAGTTACTTTTTACTTCACACACGAGCTACCTACGAATTTATAGCGATCATTAAACCATACAATACCAAAATTTTGATGTGATCTAAATGAAGATGTGGCACACAACATCTCAAATATTTACTAATATAAAATTATCTGAAAATTTTCCACTCTTCCTGAGACAATCCAGAAAACTCTGCCCCGCATTCCCGATCTTCCTTTTCACTAGCAGATAATTTTTGCTATACGTAAATATTCACACATCATCTAAAAATCACGAAGTGACATGAGCAGGTTACGATTCCTTTTTTTTAAGAACAAAAGATGTACATAAGCGTAGAAACACCCTGAGCTGGTATCACTGTGGTAAACAGTATTGTATTTTTACTACATTTTAAAAAGGTCTTGTAGAAATATTTTTATTCACCTATTCCAAGGTAACAATTTTTGGTTGAAAAAAAGGGGAGGGAATATATTCCTATACAAAACATTCCAAGAAACCAATACAGATAACAAATGCAGATGCACTACAGCTAAGTCTCAAAGCACTGTTTTTCAACTTTGTTCTACTAGAAGTTACAGCACGTTCTTGAAATTTAATTTTCCTTATTTTGGAAATAAACTTATTTATTGGTAGGTTACCTTGGAAACCTCCTCCCCCCTATAACTCCTACAAAAAAATTTCAAGTAGATAAAAAATGGACTTGTTTCACTTTTCAGCTGCCTAAATTGGGAATAAATATTAGTGATGATTAAACAATGACATATCTTCACTAACAAATCCTTATGTATTTTGGAAACAGAACTTTTCATCTAATTGCTTTACAAACCACAAAAGTTCACGTTAGGTCAGGAACACAATTTTTATTCTATTAAGATTCCATTCTGTCTTCCTTCCAGATGGAGCATACATTTAATAGCTATCCTGATGTCACCTTTCAGTCTCCCAGAAACTGGGAATGTGGAAGACTCCACTGTATTTTTCTATCCTGCATATTTCTTCTGTTAATATATTGTAAACCTGGAAACAGCTGCTTAAATCAATGTGAAGTAAGATCGATCTCCCTCAAGCCAAAATTCATGCTCTTATTCTCCTAAGCTTCAGGACTGTAAGACAATTTCTCATCTAAACCACAGATTAAACCTGTCTGATTAGCCTGACAACCATTTAAAGAAGTGGCAAACGTTACACATTTTCATAGTTCTGCCACTGTGGGTGTGAAATGAAGTCGTCACTTCTATTCTGAATTTCAGTTACTACTTCTTCTCTCACGTACCTAACCAAGCAAAAAAGTAAATCACACAATGCATTAAAAATTCCCACCCTAACACCTCCCAAAAATGACTGCAGCACAAGATGATCCACAGAATTCATGCACGAAGGGAGGTAGATGCCTCCCTACCGAGCAGGGTGTACCTCCCTTGTACCTCCCCATGCACAGGGCAAGGCGTACATAGTCCCAGTCTCCCATCCACTCAACTACGGAAAAGTTTTGTGGAATAGAAGAGTGACAACTGACGAGTAACGCTGTAATACCATAAGGATGACACCCAGTCGAGTCAAATTAAGGTTGCATAGGCAAAGGACCTTCAGGGTTTCCTAATTGTGACATAGAATCATAGAATCATAGAATTGCTTAGGTTGGAAAGGACCTTTCAGATCATCTAGTCCAACCATCAACCTAACTCTGACAAAAACCATCTCTAAACCATATCTCTAAGCACTACATCTACCTGTCTTTTAAATACCTCCAGGGATGGTGCCTCAACCCCTTCCCTGGGCAGCCTGTTCCAATGCTTCATAACCATTTCAATGTAAAAGTGTTTTCTAATATCCAGTCTAAACCTCCCCTGGTGCAACTTGAGGCTGTTTCCTCTTGTCCTATCACCTGACATGTTTGACCCTGCAATCCAAACAATATCCTTTCAAGCAATATCCTTTTCTGTGTACCACATCTGAGGTCAAAACTGAATGGGATCCATCTGCCTGCAGCCCAAGCCGCTGAGTGTGGCAGCGACAGCAAACAGTGGGATGCTGGGCTGTTCTGGGGGAGGATGGGCAGCAACATGGTCTGGGAGAGATAACTAGGGGGAAGGACTCAAACCTAGCACTTTCTCCACTTCCTGCAGAGCTGTGAGGAAGCCCTTTTCCATGCAGTGCCTGGGGGATGACCAGAGGGACAGCATCCCGGGCAAAGGGAAGCCCTGCCGAGCTCCTCGTTCATGCTCCAGAAAGCCTGGTGGCCACTGGGAGCGTTTGGGCCAGGGGGCGCGGGTTGTGTTACTGCTGCACCGGCTGCAACAGATGCCATAAATCTGATTAGCGTATCGATATTCTGTTGGGTTTTGTAGTATAAGCCATGTAAAGTAACAGAAGAATGTCAATTTTAAAAAGTATATATTTCAGCCAAGTAAAACCTGGAATTTAACTGCATAAAGCAAAAGCTACTTTTGTGGCTCCAGGACTGTCTTGCGAGCCTCTACAGTCTCTACTTGCTGCAAACAGTTCTCAGATATTCAGATTAGGGCAATTTAAATTTGAGAGTTCCACTCCTGTATCTATTAGGTTCTGTTTTTTTCTTGATATTCACTTTCTTATTAATTCAAGACTTGTGCATATGCAGTCAGAGACAAACTTTCCCAACATTGCTGTTGTGTCTGGGTTCTGCTTTAAATTTAACTTTCTCTACACCACAACTGCTGAGAATGAAGGGGAAAAAAGCCAATAGAGAAAAATCTCTGTGTTTCTAAACATAATGACCAATACAATCATTAGAGAGTTACAAATCTGGTCAAAGGAAGAAAATTGCTTTTCCCTGTGGAAGCTACTGACACATCCCAGTACATTGGGTATTTTGACAGTCTACCATCAGGCTTACCCTATGTAAGCATCTCTGAATCTCCAAATAGGATGGTACTGCTATACACAGTAGCTTCTTAATCTCTCGAAGCCTTTAAATCACATATGATTATCTTTCTATAAGATATACATAGCAGCTGAACAGAATATAATCCAACAGCTAGGATTTTTTAGCATGTAGTTAGGAATAAATCACCTGCTTTTTGTTTTAAGAATGTACAGTAATACTATAAATAACATAAAATAAAAGTGATAATGCAAACTTGCTGAATGAATAAACTTGAGGGAATAATACCTGGGGCTTCAGGGTGAATGATGAGAATTAAAAAAAGGTACTTTGCACTATACAACAAATCAGGTAGGCAGTAGGGACATGAATTTAAGTCAAACGAACAACCTTTTATTGCAATTTTTTGTATAGCATTTATTTTCCATTGCCCAGGCTTTTCTCTGCAATGCAAGACTCAGGGCCTTATAGGAAAAAAAAAAAAGAAATCTAAAAAAGAGGCATTGCATATGCAATCTTAATTTTGAGAGCCTGACTTGAAACTTGAATCTTAACCCAATGTTTGTAAACTGATGTTACCAGAAACCCAGAACAGACAGTGATCGACAATTTGCCCCAGCGCCTCCAATTATTCCAGGTTTGCTTGTGCCAAGTGTAGCAACTCATTTTCTATTAAAGATAATCTTCACATGCAAACATCTACCGAATGCAACTCTAAGCTGTAGAAACATAAATTTCTAAATGGACTTAATGCAGAAAATATGGGGTAAAGTACCAGGTAAGACACCCAAGAGAGAAGGAAGCCTGCTTCAGTTACCTCTTCCACAAACAAGCACAGTCTCTTGATAATCAGTCTCTTGTTTATGAGACAAAAGTGTCCCCTATGGCTCAGCCAGCTCCACTTCTTAATCCTTTATGAAATGTTCTGCCTAACAAGGGAGCTGTTTTGCTGTAGGTATACAAAATGCAGCTGCTCAAACTCTGAATGCCCACAACAAAGGCAGGCAAAGAGAGTTACAATTTAAAAACAAAAGCAGAATCCATGACTTGAATTTTTCCAACAGCAGTGGCGTCAAAACCTTCATTAGCACCCAGGCAATAGCACGAGAAACAGTGAAACCATGTAGGAGCGGTCAACTGGCACGCAAGGACCATGCTTAACAGTAGGGTTCAGATGTTTCTAAAGCACCAGCACTTACGGTAGATTAATTATACAGAAACCTTTAGGAAAAGTACAACCTCCAACCCCTGCAAGGTATTTTCTGTTGTAACTTGTGGGTGTGCAATAATCAATGCAATTACTTTGCTAGCTAGTGACTCATTCTGATAGGCAAAGCAGCAGTTTGGCCTCTAACCCTCCTCCGAAACCTAACTTTGGATCTATCAAAGAGAGTTACAGAATAGTACATCCAGAACTACCTTCTCTCCCTGTTCATTGGACTTGTTTTGCCTTTTTTTAGGCTGGAGGCAAAAGCCTTGAAGCATGATCAGCCCGCACCAAGCGTAACCTCAGTTCATTAGAACCGAACATGGGAAGATGGTAAATACCACCTTCACAGAACACACTTGTGTTGGGGCATCTTATGTTCCAAGAAAACAAAATCTGTTTATTAACTCCTAGGAGAATCTTATCCAACTTGGAAGTGTAAGGAAAAAAGCTGGGGAAACAAACAGCATTTATAAAGGTATAAAAGCACAATTTTCACAAAGTTACCACATGCCACCGCATCTAGACAAAAAGTATGAATTGTGGAGCTCGTTGACAATGTTCAAAAACCAGGAGTACAACCAGCACAGTACATTCTACGTCCCTTTCTTGAACTATTTTTGTGACTTGACTTTTAAGCTCTTACTCTACTCTACACTACATTTCCAAGAAGTGTGTACAGTTAAGGTATCAGCCTGATTGCCTTAGCAGTTCTATTTCTGCCTGCTAAAAACATGTTCCATCTGCCATCTTATTTTATAAGAAATCAACAAGTTCACTTTCGTGGACCACAGAACTCATCTACAAAGTCTAATGTCTAAATATATTAATACATTTTTCAAACTCGTATGTGTCAAACACTAAAAAAAGGTCTGAAAGTTCTTTAGATCATACTAGTAAAAACAAAACAAAAACCAAGATTTTGTGCTTTCACAATATTTTGGGGCCAGCACTGTGGATAGGATAGGCTTTCGAGATAAAAATGCATTATAAGTCAAAGAGCAGTCCCATGTTTTTTCTTTGCTACGTATCAAATAGTGACTTTTTTTCTGAGCTAGGCAATGAAGCTTTTATCACACTTAAAACAAAACCCTCTGATTTAATCTTCTAGTTTCCATTTTAACTGTGTATTTCAACTTTCAGTCTGCGATCACAAATCCTTGAACGCTGCTGCCTACCCGCTATTTTGAGGGGGCTATAAAGCTCTCTACTAAGGAAAGCAGGAGAAATAATTTAAGCAAATTACTTTGTGTATGTAGTGCCTAAAAAACACGTTGTGCTGAGGATGCAAAGCTGATGCACATTCTTTTCCTTGAAGGTATTTTGTTTTTGTCTATGTTAGGACTCTCCCTGAACGCACATAAAGCTCTTCATTTAAAAAGAAAAACCTCTCAAATAATGTGTGAAAGTAATTACAAGTGTGTTACACAATCCCGCAACATTGCTGTCCTTTGCATTTCTGCAGCACTTGTGAAAAGAAGAAGGTAAGTATTGTTATAATTCCCTCAAGGAGAATTGTTCTGGCAACAGCAGATGATGACAAAGCGTGAGATAAATCTACAAGTGCTGAACACCATACAAAACTTCATGGTACTGACTAAATGGAAGAATCAGAAATATCTCATAACTTAACAAAATTTGGTGGCAGGTGGCTTATCCCAGTGATCAAGATGGCGATTACACAGTTGTCTTTGTAGGGCACTGAGTGTTCAAGCTGGAAAAATTACTGAAAAACACGTAATTCGGGTGTCAACTGTACTGGGAGATGTTTGCTTGCTGTTTGCTTATTATAAGCAACAATGGCACTGCAAAAGCGCACAGATTCTGTGTGTCAAAATTTGAATCTTTATCTAATTAGGTAAGACTAGGCAGAGTGGAGCCCATTCAGAGTCGAGGATGGCAAATCAACCCACAGCAGTTTTGGTACTGCTTCTGCTTCTGCAATCATTTAACTCCTGGGCCTCTGTGTAACAAACTGCAACAAACATCATACTTCATTTTCATATAAGTCAATAGAACATCCAGACAGTGAATACGTATCTCCAGTGAAAGGACTGTTACGGAAGTGAGAAGTACGGCTCCAAGACATGTCTTATAAATTGGTAAACTTCAGGCATTTCAGGGCAGGAAATACTATCAAGACTTTTTTTTTTTTTTTTTTTTTTTTTCAAAACACAAGCCAATAATAGTAACACCGTACATGCTGTAACATGACAGAGTTGGATTTGAATCCCCTATGAGTAGTATCCCCTGAATCCCCCCGCCTTGAGTAGTATTGTATCAGATCACATTTTTATAAGCTGTATAGTCAGGCAGTAATTTTTTCCATGCCACTATGCACTTTGGCACAAATCAGTAGAAAAAAATTGAGATCCTCTGGGTGGATTATTATTTCACTGAGCAGTGAAAATCATGCAGTTAATTCTTGCCCGCTGCTTTGAAGACATAAAGCTAAATGTGCACTTTATCAATTTTTGACGATGAGAACTCGACCCCCTTTTGCGAGTTACTTCTGCGGTGTTCTCAACCCTTCTTACATGTCTGCCTTGGTTGACATTAGTCAGATGGTGGGGACACCCCCAAACAAGTCAGACCGGTGGAGTAGAAAGCTGAGAGACACGGCTCTCCCCTGTCCCCAGGCGGCTCTCCTCTGTCACCAGGCAGCTCTCCTGCCCCTGCCCATAGGGAACCCCTGCCGCTTCTGTAAATGCAATTTCATAGTGAAGACAACTGTCGAGTGAGCTGAAAAAACACAAGCCTGCAGTTTATAATTCTTACAGTACACAAAGTTTCTGCTACTCACAGCTTCAACTGTTTTCCTTAAACAAGTTTTGAAGGTCATACATCAAGGAACTATTTCATGCTCTAGTATACACTTTATTATTTGTAAGTGATTTCCTACCAGACAAGTGGTTTGCAAGGACCAAGAACTCTCATTTCCTTTTATAGATTTGATTCGGAAATAAATGCTGGCAACATCATGTGACTAACAGGCAGCATCCACAACTTAAGCAACTCTCATAATTAAATCAGAAAGTAATGGAAAAGTCAACTCGCTGCTGCCAGATCTCTTTAGCCTCCTACTCCTCTTCGCAAGTTTTATCTAAATTCTTCAACTTTATCTCTCTTCTTTGATGCTTTTTCCTGCCCTCATCCATGTGCAAAAACTGGATTAGCCTCAACACAGTAACTTGTTCATACTGAAATATTTATAATAGTAGGAAAAGGAAATACAAGTCTTTATTATACCTCTGTGACTAAACTAAATTGAGTTTCAGCAAACAAATTTTTGGAAATTAACAACCACAAATGTAGATACAAGTATGTGAATAAAGATTCCAAAGGAAAAAAAAATTGTCCTTTCTATCTGACGGCTGTTGCCTTTAAGAGCTATTCTGGGAAACGATTGTGGATACAACTGCAGGAGCTAAAACTTTTGACTATCTGAAAGTAATATACTTTAAAGGAATCCCATCGTTTGAAGGCATGAGCTCACAACTTTTATAGATGCAGAACTACTGCGTCTTATTATTCAGTAAGACTAAAGTGTCTTAATAAAGCTCTGAAAAGTAACGCAGATTCTTAAGTAAATATCGGCCACATTTTATATAACTTTGAACATTCTCCTAGTGCCAGCCCCCATGAATCTAGTGTTGATGAGGCCCAGAAATCAACCTTTTCAGACTAATTCCGAAGAAATTTAGCCAGTGACTTCAGAAAAGTAAGATTTTAATTCCTAGTCTTTGGTTCTTAATTTTTATGCTGCGAAGTATGTAATTTTGAAGAACTGAGATAATAACATCCTATTCTGTATAATATAGAAAGAACGTATGCACAGTAACAAATGAAATTGCTGAGGCATCAGAACCCAAGTATTTTTTATTAGCCCATAACTATTCTTGCAACACACAAACTGCCTAAAAGTAAACAGAAATCTGTTTCTGTAAGAATAGAAATCTCTATTTTTATGAGCGTAGATGACCAGAGACAATGAACACCTTATGGATGGGAAATTCTGTTGGAATTTCAGAGCTGGAAGTTGTTAAGGGGGTCCAGTTTATTGGGATGCAGATGTTTCCAGGGCACATGAAAAAGTTACTTTATATAGCCTAAGATAGCTTCTTCCCTTTCTTCCCAGTCTTTTATTTACTATTTGCTGCAGGATTATTTCTCACTTCAAATGTAATCTAACATGAAAGCTGCTGATCAATATTGTAAACAGATGATTAGTGTCTTGTGACTGCCAAAGAACTGTTAATGAATCTCAATACATGATGTTGAAGCAGGGACATGAGATAAAATAATTGAATTGAGTGAAATAATAAAACCAGGTAATTCCCTCAGTTTAAAAGGCAAATATTGCCAGAGCTCCTTAAACAGAGAGAAATTATTCATGCTCATCTCAGAAATGGTAGGAAATACATTTCTTTGGTTTAATTAAAATCAAAGAACCACCAACTGAAGTATTGCCTACTGAAGTAAAACGAAGAACTAGTGAGTTTGAAGTCATTGATATTGAACCCCCTCAAGCTGCAGCAACTGAGGTGAGACCACCCAGCAAGTCCCCAAGGAGCATCCCTGCACGTTCTCTCGCAGCTTCCTTCAGATACTACTTGTGCCATAGAGCCTGTCCGAGCCATCACAGGAGTCATCAGCAACCTCCACGCAAGGTGGCTGGTTGCACGTGAACAAAAATGAGCTATTGAATGTTATACCTAGGAAAAGAAAAATGTGAACTAACTTAATTCAATTGGATCTGGAGAGAAAACCTCAAATAGACACGTGCAAACTGTGAGCAAGGCCTTCAGACAAGGACTTTTGTTGCCTTCCGTTACAAAACTCAACCAACCGCCTCTACAATGAAACAGAGAAATAACACCTTCCAGCAACAATCACATTAAATTTCTAGGGAAACTCCATTCCGCAGATATTTTTTTCAGATCTCTTGCTTCCTGTGAAATGACTGAACGAGAAGATACGGCTGTACACAGGTTATTCCTGACTCTTTAAATACCTCCTTGAAGGATAAGAGGAGCAGGTACATTTTAGAGTATAGCTTTTAACCAAACATAAACTTCTGAGAACTGAAGGTAGTAAAATCACCAGTAGTTACTTTTAATTAAACAAACAAACAAATACACCCCAAACCTCTTTTCCTCTCTATGTGCTCACTGATCCATTGGTTATTGATCCATAGCTTTTTTCATTTTCCAAGTTGAGATGGGTTTCACTAGTGAGGGAAAGAGCCTTCTTCATTATTGTCATCAAAGGCATTTTTTGCAGTTAAAGCAGAAAACATATGTAAATACCAGAAGTGAAATTCTTTATCAGTTGTAGCAAGTCAAACCTTGACACTGTGAAATAGTTCAATAAATCTGGAGAATATCTAGATTTAAAGCAAACAATAAATATTTAAGTATAAAAAGGAAAAGCTGTTTTATTTCCAGAAGAAAGAAATAAATATATTGACTTGGAGAACTTGACAGCCCAACCAGTTCTTCAATCAGTCTTGCTGGGTGTAGGACACATTTGGTCAAACATAAACGCTTTCCTCCTATGCAGCTGTTTTTGTTTGCAAGTTGTGGCTTTCTTATCTACCTTTCATAGATCAAGTTTTGTTTTTAATGCAATATAATTTAATTAAACAAACATTTGATATACATTTTTAAGCTATTTATTCAGATAACCTCATGACAGTCTCAGTTTGTGAGATGAGGAAATTCACTTAGAAACTTTGCTTTCAGGATTTGCTTTCTACAGGATCACACTTTGAAACTGTATTTATGCTGCATTTAAACCAGGAACTAAATAATAAAGCCTTTTGCCTATTATCCTTTCCTTAGAGTGCTAATTTTTCACACTTTTTTTTTTTTTACAAGAAACTGTAATAAAATGTGAATAAAGAGCAGAGTGATCTTCACATGAGAATAATGATCCACATAACGGAGTTTTGTGACTTTTCTATTCAAAACTAAAGGACACACATCCACTATATAAACCATGATTTTTGTCACTCAGAAATAATTATAAAAATATAAGTTAATTCTCTAATACGTTCATTGACTTTTTAGAAACTGTCTTGAAATCTCACAGAGAATAGGCAAATATTTTAATTAATTGGTTCTTCAATGCACTGTATTTGTACAATTCCTAGTTTTTTAATGTTTACCCCGACTGCCTAGTATTTACCTCTGTCCGTCAGAGGTGGGTGGTCTCCCACACAAAATGGCTCTGCACTGAGCACACGCAGGCCGCAGACCTGCAGCAAATCTCAGCTCAGTAAGAGGACATTCTGCTTTTGCATCCTCAGGCACCTGGCGCAATGGGAACCTGATGTTAATTTGAACGTTCTGATGCTTTTAGTACTGACGTACATAAACTATAACTCTTCTGCCAGGCTCCAATAGCCATTGGCAACTTCAGATATCACAGATGAGGCAAGGCTTTTCAAGCACTGACTTAGTTTCAGGATAGACTGGAACCTAAATACTAGTCCTGTGTCATCAAGGCTAACACAGCTACCAGAAGGAAACTAGGGGAACTGCCTGACTCCTCCCCAATTTCTTCTCAAGGAAAAGACAGTTATTGTCACTTATTTTCAGCACAGTTTTGCATTCTGTCGAGCCCTGCCGACCAACACCTTGAAAATAGGCACTGGCCAAGTGCCATCGCTTGCTCTTGGTGAGCGGGTTGGCAGAAGTGTCCCCTCAACACAGCCTGAGCAGACTGCTGCTCTCCCCTCAACAATTACTAAAGACCTAGCGAAAATGCTGGGTTCTTAAAACAGCATTTAAGTACAATAGCAGTCTTAAATGTCAGTTGATGGCGACTGCTGTGGACATCTATCGATACCTTATTTGTAGATTTCTAATAGAAATAAGAGGGCAATTATACTGCCCCAGTTGATCAACAATGGCACAGAATCCAGCACACACAAAGATAAAATGTAGGTGTGCAAGGAAACCTTAAAATAGCATAAACAAACATAGTTGTCTATTGTCAATAATTGATATATGATCATATCTGTTTGTTATGTACCTGTAAATTACAAGTCAACGCTGATAGTCCCTTAACGCACAATTACTGTCTGGTTCATTACTAGATATACTTCTAATGGTACAAGCTGGTAAACTAAAAGATACGTATTATCAAGAGAATACTGAAAAGTGGTTTCCCCTTTAGAAGCATGCGACAAGACAAACAAGATAAACATATCTGCTTCTACTTAAGTAAACTGGCTAGAAAGATTCAAGAGACACTTCAGTTTTTTGGTAAAGCAACAGGTAGCCAGAATATCTATTTTTGTATTTGCCACATTTCGACTATATAAATTATAAAGACTTTTTCTAAAATAGATGCCAAAGATTAGACAGCTGACTGAACCAACTTAATACAGTTCATCAAAATGTTAAGTGGCTCCTGCCAACTGGCTTCAGGCAAGTTGAATGAACTAAACGTTTCCAAAAGGAAAACTGCATTAAGTTCCTAAAAAGACTGTAGACAACAGAATTGCAACAGAAAACTTTCTTCCTTTTTATAGAGAAAAAGGACTACAAAGATATGATGGAATATCATTAAATAAATGAAACCTTTGAAATAAAATAGGTATCTTTTCTAGGTAATAGCTACAAGAAACAGAGTTTTTATGTATTTAAAAAACCCAAGAATTTTTACAGCAAAAGTATAACTGGTTTTTTTTGAGTTTTTTTTTGTTTGTTTGGTTTTCACTTGCAGGCAGAGATGAGTTGTGTATCACGAAATCTTGCTAGAATAATTACACCTGATTGGTGTGTGAGAAATTCACAGCTGTGAAATAGCAGCAGTTTAAAAGCAAAAACCTAGCGTGAACGCAAATATTTGATAGGGGCGAGCTTCTGATATCTCAATTGCATCATGCAAAAAGAAAGCACGATTAAGATGGTGGAGAAACTCCTTTGGTCAGAATACATAGCTATGCTACCTTGATCCATCGACACAGGTACATGGGCAAGTACATATGAATTTAACTTAAGAGACAGAAGTGAAGACAAGCCCTAAAGAAATTTGATTGGTATCACGTTTTCCTATATTATGGTCCCTGTGACTAGAACAAAATGGATATTAAACTTTTTGGTGAAATGGTGACAGCTATCAAGCTCCCTCAGCAATCCTACATCTTGCAATTTTTATTTTATATTTATATATTGTTTTTATATATGCATATATAAAAACAATTGGTCCTTGTTAAATTTTAGTCCTCAAAATATATCTCTTTCCAAACATAATCCACAGTTACCAATTTTTAAATATTACTGAATTTTATATATTTGATCACTAATTTAAATCAAGAAATTTCAATGGCAACTTTAAGAACAATTAAAACATCCTTCTGTATATAGAAAATTACTCTCCTTTAGTGCAGTATAAATCTGGTACATTCTAAAATGCAGAGTCAGACCTTTGTCTTGGAAATTTTCTGTTTGCAGATTTATAGCCACATTAGCAACTCCCAAATGTAATTTACTGCTATATCACACTGTATTCCCATGTAGCAACTGTAACGGTATCTGCTCATAATGTTCTTAGCAAAATGAAAGACAAAATTTCCAGGAACTAAGTTAGAAAACCTACAGATTATCTAACATACCTCACAGAAAACAGCTGCTGTATGACCATATCATTAGACTACATGTCATAAAACACAGAAGTATTCACATCCATCTTCGAGTCCTCTTTTTAAAACATTAAGTAAACAGATAAAACAAAGCGTTGAAATCTGAAAACGTTTCCCTCATCTTTCTTACTTTGCTACTCATCAGACTTTAATAAAAATCTAACAGAAATAAAACATATTTTTAAAATTAGCACACGTATGATTAACACACCTTTTTGAGTATCAACCTCCAATCTGCTCTTCCACAGCCAGAGTATTTAGTGTCAGCACTAACATCTTAAAAAGTCTTAAAAGAAAAGTATGCAGGTTATTTGTGGATGTACTGACTTTTCCCCAATGACTTGTAAAACAACCTGGGCACCTCTTGTCTAACCCGGGGCTCCCACGCTGTCAGGCCAAACCATTGGGATGCCCAAGCCGGAGGATGACAGAACCCACTCTTGGCCTTCCCTGGAAGCACATGCCCACCCCACGGGTTGAATGCCCCACATGGAGCAGCTCCCCGAAAATGCTCGCCCCCCTTTCCAAGGGCGACTGCCCCAGGAGAGGCAGCGATCTGTACAGACACCATCCCCACCTGCCTCAGGCTTGGGGTGGGAGCCCAGCTGGGGCCAGTGCGAGAGGCAGGAGAGAGATGGGGACACCACAGGGATGGGGTGTCCAAGCTTGGTCTGGGCACTGACAGTGCCCAAGGAAAACACAACTTGATGCTTATGAACAGACTACATTTTACTTGATTTAGGGTTGAAACCTTTAACAGAGATAAATCAAATGCAGCACTAAAAAACGGGACAACTGACCCATTCTAAAAGTATCTAAAGGGTGGGTTTAAGGAGGATGGAGTTGGGCTCTTTTCAGCGGTTCCCAGTAACAGGACGAGGGGTAACGGGCACAAGCTGGAACACAGGAAGTTCCGATCAAATATGAGAAAAAACTTCTTTACGGTGAGGGTGACAGAGCCCTGGAACAGGCTGCGCAGGGAGGTTGTGGAGTCCCCTTCTCTGGAGACTTTCAAGACCCGTCTGGATGCAGTCCTGAGTAATGTGCTCTGGGCAATCCTGCTTTAGCAGGGGAGTTGGGATCTCTAGAGCTCCCTTCCAGCTCTGAAATTCCGTGATTCCGTGATTCTCTTTGGCTTTACAAAACAACTTTGACTTCTTAGGATGCATGAAAAAAATTTATCTATTTTTAGTAAGTTATTTAAGTAAGAAGTTCTACACTGATATCCCATAGAAAACAACAGTTTTCCATAGCTTTTACTGAGTATAAACAGTAAGAAAAATTCGTGTACACTTCCAAAATGACTCTTAGGCATAGGTCACAAAGTACTTCAATTGCAACCAAAGCATGTCATAGCTCTATACTAAATACACTGACTTTTTGGATGGTTGAATTTATCTGGGATTATATATCTTTCTTAAATCACTCAGAGGGCCAGGGCAAGCATATAATGGAGTCCCAGTGCATTTTTGCCAGCATATAACTTAATTCTTTGCTGAAAGAGATATAGCATGCTTTTGCCTTTTCTTCAAGAGTTTTTATTTTCTCTGTCGTTGAGGCTTTTGTTTATAAATTGTTTTAAAAAATAAGAAGTCTTAGTGTTATCTGGATCACTGCAGAAATGATAAAAGAGGGAAACCCAGTGTATTGCTATCCATTTTATTAACTATTCTACCAGTTAGCTGAAAACTATTAAATATTCTATCAGGGCAATCAGTTCCAGTGCTGCGTCTTACTTTTTCACTTTCTGAACAGTTTGGACTTTATGAATTTGCATACCATTGTTAGGACTTTTTAAAAAAATGGTTTTTGTAACACCACATCTATTTCAGTATTTAACATAAATAACAGACTGTAATAAGCAAATAATGTTGCCAGAAGTACAGTACACTACTGGAAATACCTGCTCATGGAGGTGATTTGGATTGAACAACTGGAAAACTCTTTGGACAGTAATTACAGAAGTCCCTGTTAGCGTATTCAACATGAGTAGGCTGGATTTTATGTTATTTTTTGCAATTCAAGGACAGTGCAAATATGAACTGAGAATATTTCTGCCATGTCCCTTGTTACTGACAAACTAACCCTCAAACCCTGCTCGCAAAATGAGTGTGTTTCTAAAACCAATCAACCAACCAACCAGCCAAAACCAATACAAAACCCCTCCCCAAACACCAAATCCAGCCAACCAAACCAAAAAAGCTTTGGCTTTTCAATATGGAAAGACTTTCACACTGACACGGTGTGCCACCACAGCTACACCGTCTCCAGATGAGTACGAGAGGATCCTCAAGCAGATGTAAGGGTATTTGGAAAACAGAGATATATGTCAAGGAAGAGAAAAATATGTAACATATTTGAGAGGCGAAAAGAAATGACAAGTTAATTCTAAATACAAAATACTAAAAATATCCTTTGAATATCACCAAACCATAGTTACTTCATTAAATTGGATTACTAGGCCTCAACTTTTGAATTTATCCCAAGATGAGTAACATACAAATTTTAGAAAGCAATTATAGCCATATAAACTACGAAAAAACATAAAATACACAGTGCATGTGAGTCTGCCTGCAAATTTCCATGCAATAACCCTAACAAACAACCTAAGTAAGTTTCAAATGTAGCAACAAAGGGGTTTGAAGATGATTTGGGAAAACAAGTTCTGCTTATGAAATATTTTTTATATTAAACTTTATATATTTGAGCCGGATTTCCCCAAACCACTGAAACTATGAACAACAGGCTAGTGAAGGAGAATCATAACACTTCAACTGCAGGGCACTAGGTCAAACATAAATAGCTATTGCAAAGGACAAATCAGTTTTTCTGACCAAAACATCCCAGAGAGTGGAAGATTGCTTAAATGGGGATTTTCCCTGACAAAAGGGGTAGAAGCTGTAAAGAGAAGCTTCTTCCTGGCTACTTCAGGAAAAGGGTTGCATGTGCGACAAAGAGAAAAGAGAAATAGCAAATAAAGCAGCGACTGCAGGGGAAAGATTCCTTTCTTTCTGGAGGAAAAGCCACCAACAAGGAGAGAAGAAGGAGAAACAAGAACCTTACAAGCATCTGACTTTGTCTCAGTGAATCCTCCAGAAGAGAGAAGAACCTGAGATGGGAACATGCTCACTACAATGACTGTTTCTGTCCAGGTCTGGTTTTCCCTTTATTTTTAGTTTTTTTAATCTAAAGTACAAGTTTTGGAGAAAAATCTTCTTAGATCTACATACGCATCCTCTTTAAGAAATTGCCTGGAGAACATGACCGTACTCCAATTTATACCAGATGCAGGAATCCTCCCCTTTAGAGAAGGATAAATTTTTGAAACACTCTTCAGGAATGCATTAGGTTTAGGTCCCACAATTAAGCAGCACTGAAGTTCTAAATCAGTGGCATAATTCAACCTCCAGAACATTTAATTTCTCTCATATTGCTAAAGCTCCTATGATATGGATGAGATCTAGCCTATGAGTAGTTATTTAAGAGATCTTTTGTACTGGCAAGCAGGTTCATACTATTAACTAGTACTAACTGCTGTAGCTCCACAGGCAGATGGACCAGGGAGAGAGAAGAAGCTGACCAACATGCTCTTCATGCAGAGGGCACAAGTAAATCCGTAACGGACTAATCAATGGTGCTACGATAGGGTGTGGAGAACCAAGTGGGTCGGCCACAGTGCCGCAGTTCAGGGCAAGAAGTCCTGCAGCTCTGCATGGGAAGGCTGCGATATGCAATGCTAGTGAGGATCCAGGTGCAGATGTAGGTATATTCCTGAGCAAAAGACTCTGACCTTCCAAGTCAAGCTGTAGAAAATCACTGGAGGTCTTCTAGGTGAGGAACTCCCTCTCCTTAACATGTTAGCTCTAAAGCAAGACATAGTTTTCAACATGATTTTACTTGACTTACTGCTAAAAATCAGCTTCCTCTAACATGAGAAATAGTCAGGAGTTCTGTTTTGTTTTTTCAAATTGATTATCTATTCCACTATACAGCTGGGAGGAGAGGGAGAAGGGAGAGACTGGAGAGAAATAAAGCATTCCAAATAAACTGTATAGGAGAGAAAAAAAAAAGAAATATTCCTAACAGGAAATTAAGCATTCTTAAGAGGAACTTTTGAAACCTGAAGGAAGAAAGGTCAGCCTTAATAACTAATTTATTCATTTGATAAGAATTTACAACCACCACAGCTCACCCTCAAGCAATTATAAAAATGCCCTGATTGATGCTGTCTTGTGACTTCTACAGTATTTTGCAACAAAGTATTACATAAAAGAGTGATTTTTAATTATTTTTCTGACATTCAAAAATCTTGCCTTTCTTCATTCAATTTCTGAAATCCTGAAGAGCTCTAAAGAGCTTTAATGTGGAAAGTATTTCACTTGAGCCGTATCATTGTGTGCAACTCAAAATCTATAGCAGACAGTTTAAAGAACACTGTGACAAATAATCAAATAACAAAACCTGGTATAAAACTAGGCTTATGAATAGGTTGAAATGGCTGTAAGACAATGAGAGCCCAATATCAAAGCCGAAGGCAATGCATTTTGATGTACATTTCACAAAGTGATAGAGAATAAATAATTTAAGAAACATATTCTGATTACATATTTAAAGGAGGGGAGAACAAGTGTGCAAGTTTGGTTATGAGGGTTTATGAGGGTTTGTCTTCAGATTTTAACAATGCAAAGTGTCAAGGAGAAAACAAAAGAACAGCAAGTTCAGCAAGAGACAAATTAAAACTCCTCAGAAAATGGAGTGAATGCAGTCACCGAAAACTTGGTTTCCTCTCCCTTCGCAATTTTATAAACATCCAATTAACCTGGTAGAGTATGTCACAACTCTGTTTTCTTGCTGACAAGGTAAGAAGCGGATTTGCAATAGCTGAAGTAGAAAGAATAAAATGAAAAAAAATTAAGCATTCCATAATTTCCAACACTGATCATGGAACTGAATCTTTGCTCTGTGAATCAGCCTCAGCACCTACCCTACGCATCACCCTTGTAGCAACTAAGGGAAAAGAGCTCATAGGTGCCACTAGTCGTGTGGAATTAGCATAGCTGATAACATGAAAAAGGCTGCTGGATCTTGGAGATTTAGCATGGGAGTTACCTGTCTTTGTTGTTCTTCTATGGACAAGGAGCAGAAAAAAGTGCTACGAATGAAAGCACTCTAGTTGAGAGGGACTGAAAGGTCTATGTGCATTTCTGCCTATGATTCTTATCAGTGCTCTCTGTAAAAACACCAACAAACCCAAACATTTCATAGCCGTAGTGTTCTGCTCTCCCTACGCTATGAGTTTCTAGAGTAAGCTTTACTTCATCTTAGCTCACATATTATAATATATCTCCATTTTATCGATTGGGCTTTAAGGTCTGTTTATACTTTGACTAAATGGACGCTCCCTGCTGTAATTTCCAATTTCACTGAAACAATTTAGGGTAATCCTTCTTTCCTTATTTCCAATTAATCAATAAAGCAAGAAAACAAATAAATATCTACTGAACACCAGTTGCAGAGATTTCTTATTAAAGTCTAGCAACACACTTGAATGGCTATTATCACGATTCAGGCTTTTTTTTCAGCTGAAGGTTAACATTTCTCTTCTTAACCGACGTGTGCTGTATGTCTTCAAAAATAAGGGAGGATAAGAATGCATTGCAAAAGAAAAAAAACCTAGCTGATATGCAATATGTAACTTTTGGTGAGAGTCGCCTGAACTTTTCCTTCACTGGTTCTGGAACAGTCTTTGTATTCACTTTCCAACTTGTATCATCATTAGTCAAATTAAAAAATTATTCTTTTTGATTTTGTAACACTAGAAATAACAGAGAATGACTTTGCACAATAGTCTGTGTTGCTAATCCTGAAAGCCAAAACATATCTATTATGTTTTGTTCCTACTGCCAAATTTAATTTCACGTTTAAAATACTAGTTAAAAAATATTCTATAATTATTTACCATCAAATAATTGTTTTTCTCCTTTTGACTTGCCACTTCAAAAGTTAGCACTATTTAATACAAAATAAATCAAATTTCAGCTGCCGCTAAAAACCACATTTTCCTCAATTTAGCAACACCACTACATGAGAAGAATGTAAGCTATATCTTGATTTCTATATATAAGCTTGCATAAAGACAAGGCAAACATTTTGTAAAACTTTCACAGAATCCTCAACCTAGGACTTACATCTGCAACTCCTAATCATCCTAAATAAACCACACACATAACTGGAAAAATGCATTCAGTGGAATGTACACATGCTTACACAAGTAGATTATTATGAACGCTATCAGTAAGAATGATAATTTGCAAATGATTAAACTGCAGAGATAAATAGAAGGTTGTTTTTTATAACTTGATTCTGGCTTTGCCCAAAAGGATTGATGAGGAGTTGGGGCAAATGTCAAATAAAGACACGAATCCCCATTTTAGGAATCTATTTATTTCAACAAAATTCCTAAGAGATATTCCGTTTATAAGAATTAATATTTTCTACAGTCAAGGAATTCTGAAACTATTCTTTCTGTGGAACATAACTTCTTTATTTTTATTCAGTTTCTCATACAAGACTTACTTGAGACCTTATTTATGTGGTAGTTTTACTTAGGGCTATGTTTTTCTCAGGATGCAGAAACAGGAACGCTCTTATATTTTTTCATATTATCCTCTCTTAGCATACTCTAGATCCAACACTCATATCCTCATCCTGAGAAATAGATCATAATTATTCTACATCAGTGCATAGATGTTCTTTTCCTATTCTAATTCTCTAACTTCTCTGTAAGAACCAGGTCCAGAACAATTGTTTTTATCCCTGCACTTTATGAGTTGTTACGCTACTTAGTACAGTAATACTTGTGACTATGGAATCACGTATGGAAGTATGCAGCACATAAATGATTACAAATCAGCACAACACATCAGCATCCAGCCATGCAGCACAGAAGCCAAGACCCCACCCTTTCCAACCCCAAGGCCCTGGCATGTCGGCTGTGATTACGGGAGGAAACTAGCTGAGGGTGAAAGCGTTTTCTAGCAAGTGAAAGGGATGAAGAGCATAATATCTGACCTTGTTATTTCCTGGTTATTGCTTTTTGTGCTGAGGGGACAGGCATTTTAGCCACATCAGCTCAAGCGAGCCGAGATTGTCTGTTTTTAACGGATTTGTATGATTTTTCCTTATAGAACGACCTTCATTTTCTGCTTGGACAGTAAAATGACACAACACCATGAACTGCTGCTGTGTTTGTTCACTTTTCCAGCAGGAAAAGTTTTTTTAAGATACATGTGCTTAAAAAAAAAAGTATGTATGTTTCATTTCAACATATATCACAGTTAAGCCTACACTTACTACCCAAAACAGAGAAAGAGAATTCCTGTGAATCCAGCGAGCTGGTGGTCCTGCCAGTCCTCTGGGAAAGGAGAGATCTCGCTTTGCCCTCTGACTGAGAAGAAATCCGAATTTCCCAGATGAGTGCTCTGACTGTCTGCCTTGGAAGCTCTCCCTGGCTGCGCATTTAGCCAGTTTCTTTAGGAAATGCTTTTCCAAGTTTTCCTGGATTCTTAAAAACTTTTGGTTTCAATGAGTCAGCATTTCCAGATGAAAGGCTGCTGCACTGAAAAATTAATGAGCAGCTGTATTTGTAATAACCGTTGAGATCATATTTATCAATTTTGTAATTCTGACTGAACAGTTAACTGTGTATTTCTTGACTGCTAGAACATGCCCTCCTCCCCTCCAAATGCATTTAGGCTTTAAATCAGTAAGTTATTAAGAACTTTAAAATTTTATTCATTCAAGTAAACTGTCATTTCCAGAATGTGTATTCTTATGATGTTGATGTATTTGTGCCATTATAGAAATGGGGAGCGTTACAACTTAAATATGAAATCAGTGATTTCCTCTTATGAAAATGGCTGCAAAATATAACCTCACAGAAGAAGACACCCCACTGCAGTAAACAATCAAGATATATTTAGAATGACCAAGCTGTTCTCTTTCATGCTGTAACATTTAAATAAGGATAAACTGTAAGGGACTGAAATTATTAGAATGCTTCATTAAAAATATATACACTTGTTGTTGTAAAGCAAGATCCACAAAAGAACAACTTACTCATAGTTTTCTCCCTTTACAGCATAAAATCTTTATTCTGGATATGGTCAGCAGTATTTGCTGATCATTCTCAAAGGCCTGTATAAATACTTGAGATTAAAACCTAAATGTAAATTCTTGCGGACTTTGGAATGCCATTCACAACCTGGCAGAAGACCCCCTTGGGACTGTATTAGGGCATTTATTCCTTCTGCTGCTTTGAAGATCCAGGCAAAAGCTCCTGTTTGCCAAGGCAAGAGGGGCAATGCACTGCCACTGGAACTGGCAGGCAAAAATGGACACCTCCAAACATGAAAAAAAAAACCCCTCTCTACACTCACAGCTCATGAAACCTACCACTTGTGGCAGGACTAATTCAAGCAAAAAAAATAAAATGCAGTCATTTCCTAACACCACTTCAAAATTAGTGATGACTGGCACACAGATATAACATTGCACTACAGTCCCATCTACATTGAATACATAATAATTATTGAATTATTTGAATTATTGAATGAAAAACTGAAACTTGGTTGTTGCTTTAAGTGAACAACACAGTAAGTCACTACTGTATTAGTGTTTTATTAGTACGCTATTGCTAAGATGGACATGGATAAGCACAATCCCTGGTAACTCATAATTGACTATTACACATGCATTCTGACGTTACCATAGGGAACTGACTCCTTCAGCAGCAGTAAAACCTTTTTAACTAAGTTAAATCAGGCTATAGTAGCTACGTTAAGTGTATGTTGTATCTCCAAAATATTTGTCATTACATGATTTTTAAAAACTATTTTTAATTATGCATTAAATCAGACTATTGAGAAACATGGAACACATTATTACAAAAATAAAATCTGTCCACCACACTTTTATGAAAAAAATCCTCCAAATACAAATATTTTGTGTTATAGCTCAGTTACCAGAAAAGAAAAAAATTCTAATACTGTATCGTGGCACACGGAAAACATTGTCTTGCTCTTTCCCATATGACTGCCCTCTCAAGACAGCACAATGTCTCTTCAATGGTCGAATTTTCAAAAGCAAACATAGGTACACAGAGCCACATTTTCTTACAGAGGTTTCCTTACTACTTAAATAGCCCACTGCAGTTAAATCAAGTTCAGGTTTCAAGTGTCCTTCTTCAACTGCCGTGGTACATACTGCTTTTTATGAAGTATTCTTGGAGCATGCATTGTCTGCAGCGCACAACTGTGACACCTAAATCTAAGTGACATCGAAATAGAAAAGAAATACTCAGACTCGAGAGTATTTCTAAAAACTGCTTCCCGCCCAATTCTTCATCTGTTCTGATAGATGCATTAGGAAAAAAAAGTATGTGTATGTATTGCTCTTGCTGATCTAACTGCAGTCAACAGACTGAAGATGGTAATTATTGTCATTGCTAATCCTACAATGTTTTTTTCAAATCCCTAACACGGATTCCCTTAATCAACATGGATATATCACCTGATTTTCAAATAATCATAGGGAACGCTTCAGACACAGTACACCATGGATTTCTGGGGAGAAGTGATATTCTAAACACGCAACATGATTTTCTTAAGTTTTCCACCTACCAGGGAAGTTAAACTTGCAAAAGTTTACGCTCAAATCTTAATCTTTTCTTTTGCAAACTGTCGCAGCATAATCCTCCTGCGGCGTAGCTTCTGAAATAGTTTCATAATGGATTGCATCATACCTGTGCTTAGGATCTGTCACTAATGTTGCAACAAATAGAGTGGAAAAAAAAGAGAATGAAAAGAGTTTCCATTTTAGTGAGAAAGAATACAAAGTCTGCCTCTACTTAATTAAACTGAAACAGCATTTAAAAAAAAAAAGGAAAAATGAAATGCAAGATTTAAATTGTTGCTGGAACATTAAATGATCAATAAAAATTACCGTGCCCATGCAAACCACTGAAGCAAACTTTTCCACAATCAAAATGAATGTTGGAGACTTACTCTTGTTTGGCACCATAAAACAACCGAAATAATCTATTTCTGGTGTATGCAAACAAGCAAAATTCTTAACTGTTCAATTTCAAAGCCTAAGAGAAATGGTTCTGTCCAGGAAAAACAGAAACCAAAATTAAAAACCCTGTAACACTCTTGAAACTTAATTTGTAACAATTTTTAAAGAAGTCTACCTTTACTTGAGGGAAAGATCAATGAAGCAACCCTCCCAAACCAAGCAGATGCCCATTTTCAAAAAGTTAGCATTAATACAGAACAATTAGAAATGGTCTTTCAAAATCATCAAAACTGGTCTTACAGATTTCTAACAAATTCTTAATTAAAACACACTAATTCGAGAAAACCTTTGGAAGAAAACCCAGCAAGTCCAGTTTCCCTTTCCTGTACAGGAACAGACTATAAGTATAGAAAGTATCACTTGAAAGAGGGAAGTAAATAGTTCCTTTTCCTATGTAGGGAACAGCTACTAATTGGCTTTTAAGCAATGGTATGTAATGTTAAGTTTCAGATCTTGAAAAGGACTTCACATGCCATTTTAGTGATCAAAAGAACTGTACTTATATAAATTGCGCAGAAATTCGAAACACTGCCCTAAAGACAGACTAATAATCTTGACAAGCATGCAAAACTTCATCATCCAATAGTGAAAAAAACCAAGACAGATTATTTTACTCTGAAGCAAGCTTAGAGAAAAAAGCAATGGATTTCTAAATGCGCACCAGCGATGACATGAGACAGTAGTGTGCCCTTGCAGCAAAGAACGCCAGTGGTATCCTGGGCTGCATTAGGAGGAGTGTTGCCAGCAGGTCGAGGGAAGTGATCCTTCCCCTCTGCTCAGCACTGGTGAGCCCGCAGCTGGAGTGCTGGGTCCAGTTCTGGGCTCCCCAGCACAAGAGAGTCCAATGAAGGGCCACACTGGAGCATCTCTCTTATGAGGAGAGGCTGAGAGAGCTGGCTGCTCAGCCTGGAGAAGAGAAGGCTCAGGGGGATCTCATCAGTGTCTGTAAATACCTGAAGGGAGGGTGCAAAGAGGACAGAGCCAGGCTCTTGTCAGTGGAGCTCCGTGACAGGGCCAGAGGCAATGGGCACAACCTGAAACACAGGCGGTTCCCTCTGAACATCAGGAAACACTTTTTCACTGTGAGGGTGACCCAGCACTGGCACAGGCTGCTCAGGGAGGTTGTAGAGTCTCCCTCTTTGGAGAGATTCAGAAGCTGCCTGAAAATGGACCTGGGCAACTGGCCCTGGGTGGCCCTGCTTGAGCAGGGAGGTTGGACCAGCTGACGTCCAGCGGTCCCTTCCAACCTTAACCTCTCTATGAGTCTGTGACGTGCCACAGGTGCACAATTTCAAACTCTACAGTTCAAGCTTGACCCCAAAATACAAATATATCTGCCAGAAAAATCAGGAAAGAAAAGGGCACTAGGATGAAATAATNCCTTTTCTAGTCATATTAATATTAAAAAAAAAAAAAAAAAAAAAATCAGACTGTCCAGCAATTAAATTTGGTTAATTCCCTAGGATAACTAAAGTATGTCAGAAAATTTTTGTTTTGGTTATGTTTATATAATTACTATTTCTTTGAGTTATTTTCTTTTCCTTGCTCTCTGAGGGATAAAAGGAATCATAGAATCATAGAATTGCTTAGGTTGGAAGGGACCTTTGAGATCACCTAGTCCACACATCACCCTAACACTCACAAAACCCATCACTAAACCATATCTCTAAGCACTACGTCTACCCATCTTGTTAAGTATCTCCAGGGATGGTGCCTCAACCCCTTCCCTGGGCAGCCTGTTCCAATGCTTAATAACCCTTTCAGTGTACAAATGTTTTGTAATATCCAGTCCAAACCTCACCTGGTGCAACTTGAGGCCGTTTCCTCTTGTCCTGATACTTGGGAGAAGAGACCGACTCCCACCTGGCTCCAACCTCCTTTCAGGTAGTTGTAGGGAGCGATAAGGTCTCCCCTCAGCCTCCTTTTCTCCAGGCTAAACACCCCCAGCTCCCTCAGCCGCTCCTCGTAAGACTTGTGCTCCAGACCCCTCACCAGCTTCGTTGCCCTTCTCTGGACACGCTCCAGCACCTCAGTGTCTATTATCTCAAAGAAAGGCAATAAAAGGCATATAAAGGACTTTGCCCCTGTTCTGTCAGGAATTCCAAAGAACCAGATCAACTGTCTCCCCAGACTGAGAAAAAACTGAGAGAACTCGCACCTTCCATGTTTGCAGAGAGGCCTGTATCAGACAACACAGCAACCTGAACATCGTGGCTATTATTGATATGCCTGTCTTATGACTACATATGAGGATACTGTTGTATCCCTGCGTGGTGGGTTTGCAAGATGTAGATTATTGATTAGATCTCTGGCTGAGTGTGCCCTCTCCACCACAGCAGCATCTGCTTGCACAGCCGAATGGGGGACACTCCTCCCTTACTGCTTCCATCGCGTGCCACTATGCTGGGGTTGCCCGCAAGTGTCCACATTACACAATGGCAGAGATGAGATGAAAAGGTTTGACTTGGTTAACAGCTTGGTCTCAAGTCTCATAAAGCCTGAAAGAGTTGCGGCAGGAGGCATGAATGAAGCGACTCTTACCCATGCAGCTGGTGACCAACTGTGTCATTCGGGATCAAAGGAAGTGACCATCTGACTCCACAGCGGTAGTGGGACAGTGCCACTGACGCCCAAAGACGTAACTTTTTATTAACAGAAATCTGTATCCTAAGAAATATTTAGAAAACCTCCTTCTTGAAGAGAATCTCTGTCTCCTTGAGCACAGAGCACCAACCCATGGAGAAAAAGAGGTTAGAGTGGAAAGCAACTGTGTCTCCTTCCAGGCTTCCCTTGTTTCTCAGAAGGGAATACACAGTTGTCTTAGACGGCATTTAAGAAATCTGAGTCAGGAGCTTAAAACTATGACAACATGTAAAGGAATAATTATATATCTAGTGAGAAAGGAATGTATGAGGGAGGGATATCTGTCTGGATGCCAGCACCAGCAAGTAACAGCAAATGGTTCAAACTGGAAGGGCCCTTCCCTTAAAGAACCAGTTGGTCTCCTTTGTTCGGGGGTTCCCTGAACATTTTGCAGGTTTCAGTCTCTGCAGGAATCTTCTCTGCACTTTCCCTGGTCTCCCTGCTCCTGCCCGACCTGCTCCATTCTGGAGCTTTGAGATTTAAAGCTGGAAAGATCTCCCTTTTTTTTTTACACTGAGTCATCATCTCACAGAAAGAAGGGGAAACTTCACAGGATAATCCTGTTCTTATTGTGCTATTATGTACAAATGTACTGCCATGTCGCTGCACATTTTTTTTACCTCATGCATCTTAACATCATTACACATCTTCATTTTTCATAGTCTCTATAAGAGCTAAAAAATACATCTATGTTTAACCCTCATAATAAATTGAAGTTTATCATAAGGATAAACATACTAAACTACTACAGTCAACACGTTTCTTTAAATGATCATCAACACATTTTAACTTGCACTTATTTCCTATATGGAAGGATATGATTTTTAAAAAATGCATATATTAGAGGTGGAGTTTCTTTTTGCAACAGTTCATACAGGTATTCTGATTACTGTTTCTGGACTTTAAACACCAAGGTCCTGTAAACATAAAATGAAATACAACCATGCAAAAGTAAACAAACAGAAACATTCTAAGTTTTCTGTAAGTGTTGTCTCTGATCCGTGTATATTTCCTTGTGATCTGGGCAGAGGGAAGAAATTCCTTTTCTTTTTCACAACTGCTAAAATAATAATGGTCTTAGATTTTTAAAATTTTCTCCATTATGTTCAGTTATAGGTGATCACTACAGCTTTCAAGTTTCATCTAAGCAACAGTTTCATGAGGTGCATATATGACCTGACAGTAATGGGAAACTTTTTGAGACCTTTATTTTAGAGTCTGCTGACAGTTTTCCTGTGCCTTCAAAAAGCATATAGGAACCGATTTGCTGCTGTCACGGCTACTTATCCTTCCACTGGATAGAGTTTCTAGATGGTCCCATTGTCCAACACTTTTGATTTTAGAATAGGAACTTCCTCTCCTAGAGCAATAAAAAAATTCTTGTATTCCCTCTTCATCCAGTTCAGATTACTCCCTGTGGCAGGAGGCATCCTGAACCCATTGAGATAAACTCATAGAGTTTGCTTTCCAACCATTTAACTTCAGGCACATACCACATTTAACTTGTGCATCTGTGTTCATTTTGCCTGGAGCAGTTCTCCAGAGAGATCCTCTGGATCGCTGCTGTAGCTCTGCCTGGCAAAGTACTGCTGAACTACTCTTCCTCATGTATGATTGTTTTTCTTTAGATATTTTTGGTAATTTCTCATAGGTTTTTGCAAATAGCTTAATTTCTTGCCAAAGCAGTAGCAGCTAGTACTACTTAGATGTTTTTTTCCTCCCTCTAAATAGCATAGCCTTGTTTGATTCTACTCAACAACTTGACAATTTAAAAAAATTACTTCTTTACATCTAAATCACGATTATCTATCTTAATCATCATCTTTTTCTCAGTTTGGGGTCTTTGATCCTCATTTTCATCTCTTTAAGTAAACTGTTACACAGATCTCGAATTAGAAATAAACTGCCTCTGAAAAACATTTTTTGCACATCAACTCAGGAGAAATGTGTGTCCTCCCAGGTGAGAGTTCCTTTATTTCTATTTTAAGTCTTTTGTTTCTGTTTTCTTTTTTGAGATAAAAAACCTTGGAAAAGAAAAAATCCCATGTTTCCTCAAATTCCCCGAGCTCTTCTTTTATGTCTCTAGCAGAAAATGTTTCTGTAAGAAAATGAACATTTGATTGTAACAGTCTATGTTTGACAGCGCTGGAGGAGGTAAGATTGGGAGAAAGAGAGAATTGAAATGGGACAACAGCATCCACTCCGTATAACCTCCCAGTTTCCCTTCTCTCTGGGAAATTATTCAGGGTTTCCAAATGAGATGGTTTGCATTTATTAGACTGTTCACAGTTCTGTATCGCACTGAAGGCTGCCCCTTTGAGTGACACCAGAAAGACTGCTTTTAGTGTTACTGCTTTTGTTATTTCCAGTACCTTTGAGAACAAGATGTAGAAATATAGATAACTTTAGGCATTCTTGTGAATTGTTAACATATTCTTAAGTATCTATCAATCTTATGGTCTTCATTTTTTCTAAAGATTTTATTTGCATCTGCTGTACAAATGCTCTCCATCAACTGTAACTTCTTCCACCTATCTTAGCTTCTGGAAAGTAAATTAACAGGCAAAAAGTGATGCCCAACAGAAAAAAAACCCCAAAACCACCACTCATACTACAAAAACCTTAGAGGAATCAGAAAACCCCAAAACACTTTGAGGGCATCTGGTGCAACGAGCGCACTATGCAAAAATAAGAGCACTGGCTAAGTTTCTTTAGCTCTGTTCTACAAAGATTTTGCATCTCTCTTTTTTTTCTTGAAGGCAACATATAATACAGTACAATGGCTTAAAGATTTTATATGCTCATGACCAATACTGTTAATAAAAATATCTTCCTGTCTCTGTGCTGTCCATAGGCTTCTCTACATAACAGTTTAAATTACAGTTGTTCACCTCTATTTCTGAACAGTCACACACATCAACTAAAGCTGCGCAGTTTGAGAGAACTGAAAACTAGTATACTAGTATATTTGGTGTCATCTGTTCTCCTTATTACTTTTTCTACATGTACAGCAGCGAAAAAGATTGGTTTCCCTTGTTACCTGCATTTCTCAAGAAATAAAAATATGATTTTGGTGTTGGAATGAGAACCTGGGATCGCCTTGGCCGGCAAACCCTGGAGACCCACACTGCCTCCAGCTGATTTTCCTTGCGCTAACCCATAAAGCAGGGGAGGTCCTTCAAAGGGATGAGGGAAGTGGGACTTCTCCTTTTTCAGGCTGTCTGGTCCTTTGAGTTTGGATGACTTCTGGTAGCGTGCCACTGCTGCCTTCCCACAGAGAAAGGAAAGTACTTCTAAGAGGGTTTTTAAAAATATTATTATTATTTTTTTAAATGAGAATGAAAGATGTGGAAATTAGCTTGTTTTTCAGTCTGATGAGAATCCAGTTTCTCATGATGAGTTAATCGTTTTGGATGAAGTATCCTCGTTTGTTAAAGTCTGGTCAGTGGAATCCCTCCAATTTTTGTTTTTGCATGCAGTGTGCAAGGATCCTTTCAGACAGATAGCCTTTTGGAGATCAATAATAAAGAAGATACCATGTATTACCTCTATTTGTATTACCTCGATTACCTTCAGGGAAAAAGAACCAAATGCCCATTTATTAATGTGACAGATGCATGTGAAGACGCAGATTCAGG
The DNA here is from genome assembly GCA_013398915.1 of Dromas ardeola. Lineage (NCBI taxonomy): Eukaryota > Metazoa > Chordata > Aves > Charadriiformes > Dromadidae > Dromas > Dromas ardeola. The sequence goes on along the minus strand of VYZM01002456.1, from coordinate 216,617 downwards.
AGACCTTGCTGACAAAACCTCTTTCACAAACAACACTTTGAGCTTTGTGCCCTCTGCTCAAAAGTTCTGTGAACTCAGCATTTTCAAAGAAGAGTTCCCCTTCAAGCCAGCCTGCGTATTTTGCAGAGGCCTCAGCTGCCAAACAGAACAAGACACAAAAAGGGGCATAGCTCTCAACCCCTTAAAATCAGATATAGGTTTTCAGCAGCTGAAGAAAATACCTGAAACTATGTTCCTAACTCTGCTCTGGAAATAAAATCTCACTCTAACTTCAACTGGTAAATCACTAAACCCAAAAATTTGTGCTTAAAGCAAAGAATACTTGAAGCTGAAGGTTACAATTTAGAATGCTTAATTTTTTTTTTTATCCATTAGACGTTGTAGGAAGAAACCAATGAGGTCGGGATCTCATCTTCTTTTATGGCCTCAGGTTCCAAATGTTTGGGAACAGTGAAAAGTAAGGCAAATAGGATGTGCATGTGCATATGTGTGTAAAAGCATGAAAATGGGAACTGCTTTCAACAGGCTCTGCAACTAGGATCATGGAGAGGACCTTCAAAAAAAAAAAAAAGGAAAAAAGGAAAAAAAAACCGAAAAAGAAAAGAAAGCACTAGCCTAGATGCCAACTATTGGTTATCTGCACTGCTAACACAATAGGTCCAGTGTTTTCAGTGGACACTGTCAGTGTTCTTAGTCTCAAATTAGAGCAAGCAGCTGTTTTAGTGTACAGCTGAGCGTGACATAAGCCTGTGTAAACACTCTCCTCTGCCACATTCTTCTAAATGGATGAGGGTTGTATTTCTCCTTCCCTCATGCAGAATAATCCTCTTCTCCAAAAGTTCAAAATAACTCTTAAAGCACATTTCAATTCTGTCACTAGAAAGCAACCAAAAGAGCAGGGGGACAATATGATTTGTCAGGTGGGTGTGCGTATCGTGCATCAAAAAATCTACTTTTAAGGCTAGCAACCTTGACAGCATTCCACAAACACATTATCCCTATTCCCTTGAGCCTATGTTTTCCAATGTCAACACGCTTGGCAGATTCCAAAATCAGTTTTGAGAGTAGTGACAGGAAATCCCTACTTCTGGTTCCTACGGGTTTAGTACATAAAATAATCATGAAGCACGGTGATACGTGTTTGTACCTACAAAGAAATATACTGCAAGAATCAATTGATTTGGTTTCAGAAAACTCCTTGCTGTCCTCACATTTTAAGTGGACTCAGTTACTGAGGGTTTTTAAAATTGAAACTTTAAAATTGCATAACCAATGCTGGTAAAATCTGAAAATACTAGTAGAGTTTACAATAAACATCTCTCTCCCTTCTCCTCCACCCTTCAGTTTTCGTATACTTTTTGGGGCATCTAGAGGTCAGGCAGAGAAACTTGAGAATATACTGCAACAAATGAGCAACAATTTCCACAGTACCAAAATTATTAAGTTGGAACCATGACATTGATTTGCATGAAAAGGCAGCTGACCTCCATCTCATGACTTATTTTTAAACCAAATGAACTTTGAAGCTGACAGACAAAGGCAGATAAATTTCCCTATCTTCCAATTTTCAGTTAAAGCCTGTGGAGATGGGAGAACTCCCAGCAGAATTGTCTGGCATTTTTTCTCTACTGTAGAGAGACAAAACCAGTGGCCGTGGACAACATTGACCGACAGAGAAGACCAAGAATTCCCAGAAAAGCTGCAGCAGAAGCGACAGGTCACAGGGAAGACCCTGTCAATGAAGAAACTGTTAAAGCAGACAGTTTAATGCTCGATTCTCCTACCTTTACATGCTACCTCTTTAAACACACTGTCCCTTGAAAAGGGACCTGTAATTTCTGTGGCACATAACTTCTCTATTGTTCTGGCCCTGTAAAACTGTGCGTCTTACTTCTTGGTGAGTTGTCTTCAGGTTGTGAAGGATGGTGGCCAACAACTACACAATGGTGGGGATGATAGAAGGAACATGCTTGCAACGGAAAACAGTTTCAACTAGGCTACCTGAAACAGAGGAGCAGCTCTGACACAAATGAATACCTTGGCTTTCTGTTATCATCTTATACCATCACCACCCTGGCCACTTCTTCACAGGTTTACTTGGCTCTTGGACAACTGGGATCCACACAGCTGCGTTACAACAGTTCAACAGCTGCTAATCTAGATGCCTTTTGTTGATTCAATGCGTATAGCTTGAATTGTTGTTTCACAAGGTGTTCTTTCTCTTTTGCCAAGTTCAAGAAAACTCATAAACCAAGAGCGCAATCTCCATCTACGAGCTGTTCAAGCTGTAGAAAAATGTAAGTTTAGGTGAAAATAAAAAAATACATGCAGGCTGCTTACTGCTTTACAATTCTTGGTTCTGTTATATGCCTTATATATAGGTGTATTTTCTTTGCAAGAAAGATGTTGATCAATCTCACTGTTTGCAGGTGAATCAAAGCCTGTCACCCCACAAGGAGACACATCTCTGGCATGAACAACGTACAGGCATAGAATCACAGAAAAATTTATGTTGGAAGGGGTCTCTGGATCATCCAGTCTGACCTCCTGCTCAAAGCAGGGCTCATATCGCATTTACAGCGGGATGCTCAGAGCCTTGTACAGCTGAGTTTTGAATGTCTCCAAGGATGAGGATGCCACAGCCTTTCTGGGCAACCTGCTCATGTCTGGCCACTGTGAATTTTTTCCTTAATGTCTAATACAACCTTCCGTTGTTGCAGGTTGTGTCTGTTATCTCTTGTCTCATCACTGTGCACCTCTTAGAGGTGCTGGCTCTGTTTCTGTAACTCCCCTCCTCCTTTAGGTGGGGGTTGACTGTTACTAAATCCTGCCTTAGCCTTCTCTTTCCCAAGCTAAACAAGATCATGTTCCTCAGCCTCTTCTCACATGCCACGTGCTTCATCGCCTTAACCTTGTTAGTGGTGTCTCCACTGGACTCAATTGCAGTTTTCTGACATTTCTGGAAGGGTGCAGAACTGAACACATGCTCTCATGAGTGCTGTATAGAGGGGAATAATCCCTTCTCCTGACTGGCTGACACTCTTCCGAATGTAACTCAGTATGCACAAGACACGGCTGACTCATGTTTAACGTCCCCACCAGACCTCCAAGATAATATTCGGTGGAGCTGCTACTTGGCCAGCTGGTCCCCTGTCCATACTGATAATCAAAGTTGTTTTGTCCCAGGTGCTGGACGTAGCACTTCTCTTTGTTGAACTCTGGTTTCTGGCAGCCCAGCCCTGCAGCGCGTGCCAAGGTCCTTGCAATGGCACTCCTGCCATTGCAAACGTCCATTCCAGTCAGCTGGTTCATCCACCCTGCTGCCCCCGCAGTGAATTCGGCTCCTGTAGCTAACTATCTAGTTTGGAAGAAGCTGAGTTTTTGCAAAATATTGGCAGCACAACTATGGTAGCACTGTGAACTAAGGAAAGCTGCCATTGGCCAGCATTTAGATTTATGCTACTAAACTCCCCAACAGAAGTATACCGGACACATAAGGGTTAGTTCCGACACTTCTGTATGAGGCACATATTATGGTATAGGAAAAATCCTGAAGAACTGGAGAGCCATGAAAACCCTCACCAGAACAGCAAAATGCCTATGAACTAGGAAGTGAAGAAGTGAATTAAGAGAGATTAGAAAACAGTTTGTTTTGTAGTCATGAACCTCCTCTCCCATCTGGTATTTATGCTGCACACACACACACACAGAGACACACAACCACAAGTACATGTGTACCTATACTTCTACCCTCTGAATCTCAAGGCACACAGACATTAACAATTAAGTCACCCAGATTTTAAAAGCAGATAAAATATTTCTTTAGACACTTTTCAGACATCTGCAGGCAGTTATCACAAGGGTGTTTTTTTTTCTTTAAATCAGCTCCCTTCCAACCCAAACCATTCTATGATTTTATGATTATTTTCCTCAAGCATACACAGAAAAGTTTTACACTAAAAACAAAAAAAAAAGTTCCTTATGATGCAAAACAGAATTGCTAAAATCAGTGGCAGAGAAGAGAGTGTTCTGCCTGGTAAAACCAGTGAACCTGCAGAACAGAGGATTGCTCAATGGGGCCAGCTACAGCATTACCTGCCAAGTCAGCCACTCTCACAGACTGGGAACTAGCAAGCGTGAGACGCAGCCAGTTGGCTTTGGCGGAATATTTATGGAGGATGCAGAGGCTTATTTACTGAATAATCTGGAGACCATCTGGTGGTATCCAGTGACAAGAACATTGAGCTGAAAGTGGAAAAGCCTGAGCTCTATTTCTGGCTCTGTCGACTATTCTCTGTGACCTCTCGTGGCTCAGTTTCCCCATATACAAATTAGAAAAAAACCCTGCTGTCGTCTCTAGGAAATTTTGAGATACTTCAATAAGAATCATCATTTATTACTCTTTTAGGATATCAGTAATCACTTCAGAGTTAATTGTTGGAATATTATTTTGAATCTGAGTTTTCCATCTGTATTAACAAAAAGATTATACCAATCTCAACAGTGGTAGTAGGTAATTTGGGGTTAAGAGAAAAGTTTTCCAAAGAATTTCGAAACAAGCTGGACAGTTTTCTTAACTGTGACATTTCAAAAATAAAGAGCTCCTTTCTTTTTTTTCTTTAGAAAAAAAATGCACATCAATCAGGAGAAGGGAAGATCTATACATCTTATAGGACCTTCCACACACACAGCCTAATGCTCACTACCATAACTGAGCTGACAAAAGGATAATCTAAAATACTCACGAGTTCTAACTTGTTACCATTTTGCTGGACCTTTAAACTAATCATCTGTAGGGGACAGGGGCAACTGAGTAACCCGATCAATACTCACAAGACATGTTGATTCCCTTCAACACCAATCTACTCTGTTCACAAGCCCACAGACTTTCTGACTGATAGTAGTCCTTCTAAGTGGGCTTTCTTAGATATATTGCTGTATTTGCTTTCTTTTCTCCAAAATCCATTGACAATTTAACATGGAGATAATGCAAAATCACCCTTAAGGGGGGATAAGAAAAAAAATCCCACCGAGGAACAGTAGCTCTTTGAGAAAATCTCCGGATGACTAAAAACTACCACTAATCTGGATCCTAATTCAAGTCAAAAAGAAAAGTGCTGCTGCAAGCAAAAACCTGCTATTCCTATGGCAAGAGTTTTGTTGGATTCTCCCACAGGTGATAACATAGTGGAAGGAGAGAGTTTCTGCCTACCAGGAGGATTCCCACGCAAACTGAGCCCAGACGCGTCCCACTTTCTTCTCACAGAACTGGTCACCCTTGTCTAATCTCCTTAAGTCATCTGGTGTCTCACTGGGGAAGTGCTATCTAGGACAAAGAAATCTGTAGGGATGCTGGCAGGAGTGGAAAGTGAATCTTGTGACCGAGCACACCGGGGCTGGGCTGCTCAGGAAAATGATAATGAAGTGGAGGAGCTCTATTTTTAATGGGGGAGCAGGAAAGAGGAAGAAAGGTAGCAGGAGGACCAGACCTCCCTTGGTGGGGAGGGAGAGGAAGAAAGGGAGGAAGGAAGAAATGCACTTCTCTTCACAGATACATGGGTCAATAACTAAACACGTAACAATGAGGTTTAAATTTAAACACCGAATTATTTTTTCAACAATGCTCCTGTATATGATAGTTCCAAACTATGACCTTTCTTTGCTGATGCTGGAAGAGATCCAAGGTATTTCAGGAAGAAGTTGGGTCTTCAGGTAAGTAGATTAACTTTTATGTAGTATGTAAGATTTTCCAGACAGTGCGTGGATTGGAAAAAGGCTTCTGTCGACATCCACGTTTCTTAGGAAGTGGAATAAAAATAGTAAGAGGCTGTAGCAACTAAACTGAGTCCCGGAAAGTCAGCACTAGACTTCCAAAATAAAAATAAGGAATACCGTTTGGAAAGCACTTCAATGGGAAAATGACAAGAATTTATAAAATGGAATCTATTTTCTTGTACTGCAATCATACTACTGCCTAAGCCTGCATGATACTATGTATCTTACAATGTTTTGAATCCCTGCAATCTTAAGCATACATTAATAAAGTATGGCAGGATATACTTACAAACTATTCAGGCAGCTTTACAGTTCAAGCAGCCCTGCTGACAGAGGAACAGGATGGGTGAAAGTCCTTTATTATTCATTCAATGGACTGAAAAAAAGACTGTATGAGCTAGAAGGAACATCATTAAGAGGTTAGTAGAGACAGGCAAAATTGTTTAAGCCACCTGCTCGCTTGAACCCTTTTTCCAAAGGATTTTTAGAATTCACATTTTAAAGTCTGTTTATCCTAATGTATTTTGTATACGTTACAGTAGGATCATATTAAGGAAGATGACAGTATTTCAACCTATCTATTTTCAACTCTGCTAAACTAAGACTAGTGCAATGGATTTTTGTTGACTGGACGGATGTGTAAATCCATCTCCATGTTTTGTGAAATAATTCTGTACCACAAAAAAATACTACTACTACAAATCATTATCACTTACTGTTGACACTGTATAAAGGCCCAAACATATAAAAAGCATACTTTCCCTTTCCCGTCTCTTAGTTCAGTTCAGTTCAAATTTCAGTGTCTGCCTTGAAAAACCCAACCATTCCAAATATTCATGGGATTTTGGTTAAGCATTGAACAAACAAAGACTCTTAGCAGTTATCTTCAGATTTGCCCACATTTTTAATCAATCTTTTAACTTTTGTATCTACATGGAACATTTTTAGAATAAGGTTTGCCCATAAGAAACTTAAGACTATGCTATGAAAATTGAAATGATACCTGCAGCTTTTAATGAAGAGCTGTCATGTTTGAAGAAAGCACACCTTCAAACTATCTAGATATGAACTGAATAATCTCATCTCAAAATTCATTAAGTGTTTAGTAATCTGAAAAGCACTACACTGCTCGTGTCTTATCTGCAGTAGGGAAAAGCAGAGCTCTGTTGTAATTCACTGAACCTCAGCGATATCACATTACGCTTGTATTTGTAAAATGGCTATTTACTTTCACATACAAAAGAGCGATCTAATACTACAAAAAAGGAAAAAAAAAAAGTTGCTAATGTAGTGATTCAGGCACCAAAACAAGTTTTTGAAGACTGTTCAATCTACTAAAAATATCAAATCGTCAGTTCCATGCAGGATGGAAGTTTTAAAGCGTTCCTACTGTCAGGAACTCTCTTTCTGTAAATTCCCCTCCAGCAACAATAACTTTCCCCTACTTTTAATACCATAGTGTGAATATGATGGCTATGCAACAGTGGATTAAGTACGACCCACAATCATTCTGGCCAGCCCAGGACAACGGTGAATTCATAGTATCTGAAACAGACCTATGACAGTGTATCTTTTCTCGGATGAAAATGGAGCTCCGCTATGTTGGAGTATATTGCTTAGTTCTTGATGCCACTAAAGTCACTAGCAGTTTTGTCACTGGCTTCAGAAGAGCCAGCCTTCCAACTGAAAGACATGAATGGCTGAACTGCACCTCAGCTGAATAATTTTATAATAACTTGAAGCATGTCTGTTTAGCTGTTAAGCTCTGCCTAATTTAGAACAGCTATTGAAGGTTATTTTTGTTATAAGATACGGTTAGATCTCATGTTTTCCATATTTTGTAGTAACAACTTTCCACAACAGCTATCCTCTTTCTCTGTTACATTCATTTTATGAATCACAAGAAAAAGGGACACCGAACATTTCTAACTAGCAGCACACACTTCAACTGAACATTTTATGTGGATGTACACGTCAAGAACTATCTTATTGTTGACTTAATGATATGTAGTTAAAATCATAAACCTGGAAATGTAATGTAAATTGCTATATGTTCTACATCCTTACAGTTTTTAATATATGTTTACAATGGATACCCAATTAAAATGTAGCAATTAATTCATTGGTAAACCCAGTTAAGAATGCTATAATTTTTCTGTTTTGACAGTTATTATTTAATGACTGTATTCTAAAGGTGGTTTACTATTGATGAGACCTTAGAATAGAGGCAGTCACTCTAAATCTCACTGGCACTGATAATACTACACACCAGCCCCAAACCATATGCCGTTCTCCAGCAAATCATACTCTTTATGTTGAAGATACTGCAGTTATAAGACAGGATCTTTGGATAAGGTACAGGATATAAAATATCTTCTTCCATGGTATGCTCTGGGAAATTAATTTCCTGGGCTAAAAAATAGTTATAAACTATTTTTATAGTTATAAGCTATTACCCCTCAAATTAGCCATGTAAAATTTGAATTTGCATATACTTCTGCAAATCCGTATTGCACACTATGCACGCTTAGAAGGACAGAAATCAAGGTGCATTATGCTTGACTGAAGCAGGCTGGCAGAAAAGTCCATACAAAAAATGAAAGGACTGAAATGAAAGTATAACTAATAGATACAAACATCTTACAAGCTGTTGAAAAGAGCAGAGATACACATTAACAAAGATGACACAAGATTCACTTTTATACAGAAAACTATTCAGAAGACACTGTACATCTAGTCAAAACAGGCTCAGGTAGCAACACACTGGGGCAACGTTGCATTCGACATCCTGCACCTGGGTCCATCATCCCACTGATCAGTTTACAAGGATTAATTTACTTGAACTTTTTATGAGCAGTAGATCTTCCATTCTCCTTGAGAAGGAAAAATATTGTGCGGTGCTCCATGGTTCTTAAAACATATACTGTATCCAAGGAGAAAGGTTATCTGCAGCCATAAGCATAAAATGTGACCATAAGCATAACATGTAAACGTTACATTTAAATTTCAGTTGTAGCCTAACTTATTAAACTGCTCAAGCCCTACTGCAACGTATGCTGTCTCTTTAGCTTGGTTTCCTAAGGAAAGGAGACTTACACTGTCATATCATCTGTGGGACGATCAACTAGTTCCAACCAAATGCCACAAAAAGGCAGAGGACTCAAAGTCTAACGAGAATGTCGTTGGCTGAAGGAAGGAGTTGGTTCAACGCCTCCTTACTGAAGAGACGTTTTAGCATGACCTCAACAAGTTATCTGTTTTTGCTGGATTAGCTGCTGACGAATATGCGTGGTCTGACCAGCCAGTCAGCACTTATTTACCAAAAGGTACCCTGACATGCACTGCCTCTTTCCCAACTGGACGGGGACTGGGACTACTTTGAGGAAAATCAAGCAATTGAGACCTAAAGGAAAAACGGGCTATTTATCGTCACTGGAGAAGTAGACTGGGCATCTACAATACATCCACAGGCAACAGAATTTATTAGCTCCATTACTTATGGAACAAATTACAATTTACAGGACTGAGAACAACACTTAAGAGCTCCTGGTGAAGATCCAAAGGCACATTATGCTGGGCACATCCCCCATTCTGCTTTAGCTAAATAGAAAGGTAGGAGAAAGGATGGAGGAAACAAGATTAAGTTACTTGCTGGAATGACACAAGAGATCACTGCTGACTGCCAAAATATGCCTCTTTTTCCAATTGGGGATTATCTACTGACTCAAACTATAGCTCAAATGCTAGTGCTATGTACCAAGGGTGGCAATATAAAATGATGTTAGCTCTTTTGCATAATATTCATATACAGCTATATTGAGTGACTCTTTAATTTATATATTATAATGATACTATATAATATATACTATGTACAACTTGCAGAACTCTTTCCCCAAACTTTTATGATGAACATCATCCTAATAATTACATATAACAAATTTAAGATACAAACCACAGCTTAGTTAGCAGCTTCAGCAAACTCAAAACACAGTAACTCTTTGGGCTGGCTATTTAACAGAGACTTCTGTAATCGAAGACATAAACAACACGGCAGCCCAAGATAAAGTCAAAATTAGATTTAAATTGGATTTCTAAACCAAAGTACCCACCAGAGATATACTAGACTTACTGCTATACTGTGAAGCGTTTTAAAACTGCTTCCATGAAAGCAAACATTTATTAACTTGAGGGAATGTTCCCATCCCATGAAAACAAGTCTTTGCTTTAGAGAGTGTTAATTTCAAGAGTCCAGAATACAACAATGCATTTCCAGCTTACCCTCAAAAGCCAGTTCATGCAGATAATCAGAAATAGCCAGAAGTTAAAATTCAGCTGAGTCCTATTGACCATGGCCTGCTACCACCGCTTGCTCCCAGTCACTGAAGTTTTCAAGATAGGTGGCTAATGAAGACCAAAAGGGCCAAAAGAGGGCAATGACAGGAAAAAAAAGCTGTCTAATCTACAGAATAGAATAGCTAATAATTTTGATATCTACAACTGCCAGAAGTTATTCAGTTCCATATTACATCAGTTCGTAGCAAACTTTTTTTAAATGTTTTCTTTTTGATACAGGAGGTGTAAAACAGCATTTCTAAAATTAATTTCCTAGAGAAGCATAATTACTAACTAACGAAAAGCATGACTGGCTCTGCAAATTTGGGCGTTTGGGTTTTTTTCAAGTATAACTGGCTGTTGTCTGTCTGCTATTAAGCTCTTCGTTATTTTTTTTTAAAACCTTTTGATACTTTTACATAGACTCGGGCTGTGCTTCCAACTCCTAAATGACCTGCAGTGCAATTTACTGTAGTGTGTACTGTACAAAGTTCTTTGGTATCCACAGGAACAGTTACCAACTGATGTGAACTTCCTTCCCTAAAGAGCTTGTTTTGAATAACAAACTACTCCAGGGGGAAATACATTATCTTGTCTAATCAAATGTTCAAGTGAGGCTCATTTCATTCCAGGGTTTTACTATGTGTTGTGGAAATGTGTGTGACACTGACCTTTAATTAAATCTCAGCCTTAAAGGAAGATACTAAAAGCTTAGCAGCCCAGATTGCACATATGAGTTTAAAGCTACATTTAAATGGTTTAAAAAATTAATCAAAATCTCCTATTTTTTAGTGAATGTGTTTTCTAAGATATTTGCTTTCACGTAATCTCTATAAAAGGGTTTTCGTAAGCATCAGTAGTTATTTGTTCTTACTTTGTACAGTCAGCTTTAAAATACAGATGCTAAGCATGCCACCTGACATACAGTTTGTATTATCAACATGCTTCCTTTTATCCAAGTCTATTTATTCAGTGTTTTTTGATTAGCTAAAAATGTTCCACACTGAGAAATATGTACTTTAGACAGAAAACAATTCAGCAGGACAGCATCACATACATGCAGTGCAAAAGTTCATTCTTCGTGTCAGAGAGCTTGTGTCAGGTAAAAATATAACTTGGCCTCTCGTGATGTCTCCCCAGGTGGCCTGAAGCAGAAACAGCCAAGCCATACCTGAGAGGCCTTCTGTTGAGAAGACAACTTTAGGGAAGTCTCCTGCCCAGTTTCCCACCAGGGAAGGAATGGATAAGTCAAGGACGGGGAGGAAAGAGGTTGAAGCCAAGGGAGATATTGGGGCACATTCCTCAGCAGTCCCTTTCAATCGCCTCAACCATCCCACAGCAGATGTCCCTAGACAGCAGAAGAGAGGATCTAGCACGCCCATGGAGAGTTGTGAAAGCAAAGAAGGAAAGTCTTGCTGACACTGTGAAAAGCACTAATAAAGAAGGAAATATTCTGATGAATTATTCAAGTATGCAGTGCTGATTATCTGTATCCATGAAAAAAAAATATCCTACATAATTCCTGTGGCTAAACAGATATCAACACTGAAATTTTTGCTACTTCTTTCAGACAATAAATGACCTTACAAATACAGTAAGCACTACAATAAACAACATCTCAAAAACTGGTTCAATACTCAGGTGTTACTATACTTACTTTTGCTGGACTGGTCAAATACTATTTTTATTGTAAACACTTCACACAAGGTATAAAGGTCTTGGTAAATCAGAATAAATCCATGAAACCCCCAACAAATGGTCTGGGTTTTTTTGCTATTGATGGAAAACAGTTGTGTTATATCCCTTGAACATTCTTTGCTTCTAAAGTGACGAGTCACAAATTTAAGGTAGATAAGCTCTCCAATGCACCAAAGCCATATCTTTAAAAATGTCTACATTTTAAAAATATTTAACATTGTTCCTAATGATTTAAAGTTTTATTTTGTTTGTTCTTGACATATTTTTGACATCCATTCATGTAAATGGAAAACAAACTATTTCTCTTCCTCTCTTACTTCCTGTTAATTTTCAGTTCTAGTTGGCTGCAGAGGTTAATTCTAAATTGACTGGCTTTAAATCACCTTTCCTATCTATCAACCACTTTGCAAACCTTCTTGGAAACATACTCTGATTTTAAAAAATAAAAATCATAACAAAACCTGCTTAAATTAAACCTTTAATATTGAGTTAAATGTGAATTCTTCTTTTTTTTGATACTTATTTTGAAGAATAAAGTAACAATATTGGCTCCTATTGACATATCATTGTACCAATTTTGAACACATTTTTGTATATTTATATTTAAGATAATTTGCATTTAGACACAGATGGAGGGCAATTTTATTCTAGTCTGAAGATGCCTGAATTTTATTTTATTTTTTTAACAAACCTGGTGACAAACATGCTCAAGCCAATATTTTACTTCACATAATAAAAGAAAAAGTGAACTTCCTTTCCCCGTGTCTCTCTACATGCTCAGGAAACATCACTGGGACATTTTCCTTGTGATAACAGAGCATTCAGATTGTAGAGAAGTGAACGTGGAAACTGAGGTAAAGAATGTCAGTAATACAATTTAAAACAAATTACGAATACTGCTAGACGCAGAGAAGCGTTCAGCTTGCCTCCACACAGTACTCATTATTCAAGTATGCAGCTAAGATGGTGTCTGTATTTTTGTAAAGATGGATATATTCTCTTTCCATTTTTTCAGGTTACATAAACCCAGGCTGAAACGCAAGGAGGAGGCTTTATTTCTTCCTCTCCTTTTTTCCTCCATGAGAAAAGATATGAAATAATTTAATGCTTGAGCTAATACAGGCGCATATACTAGAGGTTGTATTTTAACATTTTTAGCAGGAGTTGAAAAGTTCAACTGAAAAGCTTCACTGGTATGAAGACAAAAAATTACAGCGTACCATATTTGCTCTCGATTCATCTCCCAAACAACACAATTTAGCTTAGCTAAATTCTGAACTGACCCTTAGCCTTTTCAAATGTATACATTAGACACCAGTGTGCCTCTCCAATAGCACCTCATAGCTTGTGAAACTTCAGGAGTTTCACTGCTGAGTATGTATAAAATGGCCTTACTGTTTTTGAAACTCCTACTGAGAGCAATTTCCCCTCTAGCCAGCCATAGGCTCTCTCCTATTACCAAATAACAGCTTAATACAAGGACGGGCTGATGATTCTTTTTTTTGTAGAAGCCTCTCCTAGCTTACAGAAAGAAAACCATCATGCATTCTGGCAAGAAAGGCAATGTGCTCTCTCACGCTTGTTATGGTGCAACTGGAAAAATTAAATAATGGCTGATAGGGGAACCTTACTGGCACATAAGGCAAAACTTTCACCTGAACAACAGCTATGATTCATTTTTTCTTTTTAGTTAATCTATTAAAAATGAATCGGCATAGTGCTGATTGGGACATGTCGGAAAGTAATCCGTTTGGATTGACTTTTTTCCCCATTTCCTATGGAAATTACTTCTAAAACCTTCAGTTAAGAAGGCTTCTGCAGGGTTCCACCGGAGGTCTTTCTAGCCCACTAACCTTTTTACAACAGTGGATGCCCAACAAGAGATGGGCAAGGACAGGACAAGCATATATAACAACACTTCTCCCCAAACAGTCTTCCAAGACTTCTTCTCAAGAACGTGAGCCAAACAGGGTTTCTACATACTCAAGAACCTTCAGTTGACTTCTGTTTTGTGAACTTGTCCCATCTCCCCCCGAAGGCTATGCAAACTTTATAAAATAGCTTCAATTCTACATACTGTTGCTGACATGGCATGCGCTGGAACAATGCTCCATTCTTACTTTACATCCACAGGAACACTTTTACCCTGGCTCATCCAATACCATGGGAACATGTAAACAGAATTTAAAAACATATATATCTATAGGTACCCTCCCCTGCCACGTCTTTTGTGGCCAAATGACCACTCACAGGATTTTTGTACACCTATCTATCATGTTTTCAGTAAAGATAATATAGTAGTAGAATGGAAGTGGCTTGCAGTTACGCAACAAAGCCCAGAGAGAAGAGTTCTTGTTACACAAGACTCAAACAGCTAGGAAGTCTTTTGTATACTGGAGTTCATGTGAGTCTCTGTCTTTTGAAATGCATCAGACTAAGCCTTAAAGCTCGGGTCCACAAAGTTAAGTTTAGGAACAACTGCAGTGAATGTAGCTGTGTTTACTTATCCAAAAGGGCAAGGGTGAGCAAGACAGACCTGTTCTTATACCACCTAACCTCTGCAAGAAATGTCAGACTTCACATCAGAAGCAGCAAAACCAACACACTGCACACAGATTTCCAGTGGCTTTTGGTTTGACTATAATCTGTGATTGTAGATACAGAGGTGGAGGAAGTAAGCCTGCTTGTTTAGATAGTCATCACCTTCCCATTATGTCCTACCGCTTGTTCCCATCTCCGCTTTCTTCTTCCCCATTTTGTGTCACCCGCCCTCAGTTAAAACCACGGAAATGATCCGCACTAAAAATAACCTCTCCCTTCACCTCATTTGGTCCGGCCAAACAAACAGCTTTACCAGGACACAGCTGAGGGCACAGTGCCGGCAGAAAAATGGGAAAGCGGAGTGGATAGTGATGGGGGAGGGTCGGAGGAAGGGAGGATGATGAGGAAGAGCCTGGCAGAGCTGCTGGAACAAATGCGCATGAAACGATACAGTCAGCACTCCTTAGCATGCATTCTCAGGGCAGAAAACAGATTCGAAGGCTGATGACTTGTTTAAAATACAACACCCGAGGAGAAAAATATTTGATGTAGGGAGAAGAAAACAGTATCACATGTGCATAAGCACCTCAAAAAAGTAAATGAATTAGAATGTCAGTTGGCTAGTAAAATGACCTCCAGTTTTGAAACCCACTCATCAGGTCCCAACAAGAACACACCCTTAACAACACTGAAAAAACCTGCCCAGAAAAACCTACCCAACTCAGCCTGTCCATAAGTACAGCAAACAAAGAATGCTCAGAGCAAATGAGCTCTCTTGCTAGAAGCAAATGCCTGGAATTTCCCCAGCAGTCAAGCTGACTGTCAACAGTCAGGATTTTCTCCCAATTACATCCTCAAATACCATAGACCAGCTCTTCATAAACTGATTAACAAACGTTTTGTTTTAAATTTCCCTCTTGGTGTCTGGAAGCATGCAAAGCAATATGTTCTTACAAAAAAGTAACCACCAAATTATCCTATTTGCAATGATTTTGTGTGTGTGTGTGTGTTTGTATTTCAGAAAGGGAAAAAGGAAATTAAAACTTTGATTTACTGCATACTTTTTATCCCTGTATTTCCCCCAGGATTCAAAACCCTAAAATTTAGGTATGTTCGCATCTATCATGTAAGCATGGATCAGGGATGGTATTACCATGACATTTGGCTGTACCTATAATATAATAAGCACACCGCTCCTAATGATTACAGAACCAAAAAAAAAGAAAGATACGCCTTTCAATCTGATCACCCTTTAAGTCAACAACATTGCAAGATGCATTTCAGCATTATTTTCCCTTAAATTCACTCCATCAGGAAAGTAGGGACTCTCCTTAATGGGAAAACGAAACGGGAGTTGCTTCTCCTTTCTACAGAATTTGCTATCATGAGCAAGAGAACTAATGAAACCTGATTTCTTATGATCTGTGTCCGTAGTTCTTTAAACCTCTCACTGGCAAAATCACCAGCTTTGCCCTAAGTCTCCTCGCAAGCCCCTCTTATGAAGACAAATGCACAACACACGTCTCCAAAAAGCCTGCAGGCTCCCAAGTGATGGCACTTGCCACAGAACTCACACATATGCTTCCTTGCTGTGACAGCCAGGAGTTGTCACCAACACTTCAGAGCTACTCACCTGCCACCCTTCACCTGCAGAACTCTCCCTCTAATGCCACAAACTTGAGATAAACTTGTTTTATTCTCCAAATCCATTTTTCATTTCCACGTGCTTGAGGGCCTACAGCTAACAGCTGATGATCTGTATTTTTCACCCCACTGTTAGCCACCAGATGTCCTAATTCTTGAACAGAATAGAACCTTGTACAGAAATAGGAAAAGTCTTATACGTAAATGCATATATGTACGACAGTGCACACACATATGAAAACAGAAACTGCTTGCTGCTTTTAACTGAAAGTACCTGAAGGCATGCTCTTTGCTCCTTTGAGCCTTTAGAGATAATACTCCTGACAGCATTACTTTTCCCAGCCATTTTTTTTACTGCTTTTAGGAGAGAAAATGTTGGGCCCTGTCCAATTAGGAGATGTGGATAATCCTCTATCAGAAGAACAGAATCATCTGTATCTTGCCAGGATTTAGATTTAAAACAATCAATACGTGGAGGCACAAGATGGTTTTTCATACTCTATGTTATAGTCTGCTACATTGTCTGAACAGCACCCTGGAAGAATGTGCACTACTTATGAGAAATTATCATGTCTGTTTACACAACAAGGCCATGACAAGTCAGGTAGGTAACTAATGAAGTCTCTAGATTAATTCAAGACGTGATTACAGAAGCTTTAGTTTTGGAAAAGAAGTCCCAGAGGCTTTCAACCAACATGCCCATAGGACCTTTGGAAACAGAAAGGAGAGTGGCAAATGTGAAACACCAACTGACAGGACCTTCTATCTTCCAAAGTCTTCCAGATTTTCAAAAGTTTTTAACTTCAGCATGAGGTGATTCATGTCACTGAAAATACAGCCTTAACTTCTTGAGAGTGGGCAGTCGTATCTCAATGTACTTGTGAGATTGTGATCCTTAAACTCACTGTGGTAGAATACCCTGAACATGTGGACTACCGTACAACACAGAAGAGAGGAACTTTCTTCTCTCCTCAAGTTAATTTCCTCCCTCTGAAAATACCGGCGTGAGAATATGTAGTTACAGCTTTTTAAATACTAAAAATTGTATTTGGCTCTCTTTCCCCTTCAACTTGGAGTGTTCTCTTTTCAAGAGTAAACATACCCAGTTTTCTTCGTCTCCTCTTACTCTTGATACTTTCCTCTGGACTCCATTTGTGTACTTTTCTTTTTTTTTAAGTTCAGTTCCCAAAACTAGACACAATACCCCAGCTGAGGACTCACCAGTGCCAAACAGAATGGCATAATCACTTCATGTCTTTTTGTTCAACAGCCTTGTTAATGCATCCCAGAATGAGTTAACTCATTGTTTGTGGTCCATTACTACAACAAAGAATTTTTTCCTGCACTACAAGCAGTTTTTTTGCATCCTGTATCCTCTTCCATTCCCTTCCCTAGAGACCTTCTGTTAATTCCTGAGAGGCTGCCAAAAGAGGATGACTGGTTGGCCTGTTGGAGACAACCATGTTTGACAGACTTAAATGTACAGATTTAGTATTATCAAGATCCTGTAACAACTTGTTCTTAATTCTTTGTACTGTTAAAGAAGCTGAAAAGTGAAACAGAATTGAACTATTCTCTTTGAAGTGTACTTGTCACAACTGACAGAGAAATCATGAGGAACAGGGGTAGAGGTTTAAAAACGAAGAAAAGCCAATCCAGAAAATATTCTAACAGTAAAAAGACGCCTTCTCTAGTAGCCAATCCTTACTATTTTTGCTCCTTTAATCATAATCTACAACTCTTTTTCCCATAAACCACAAGTGCTGAATCATGTAAGACCTAAATTGACATAAAAATAACAAAATTCTGCTACTTGCAGCGTTTCCCCAGGGGGGATCAAAAAGTTCAAAACATTTTCTCTCAATGACACACAGCATCAGGAACTGCAAGGGGAAAAAAAAAGTGCATTTTGGTATTTTTAAACATTTTATTTCTCTAATTAGAAGGGTTCCAAACAATGGTCTTCTTTTCTGCTATATCAGGCAAACTGTAACGAACGATTAAGGAATGATGAGCAGATTTGAAAGCACAAATGTCCTTCGTGGTACTGTAAACACTGTCTTTCCAAAATCAGGCTGAAGACCAATTTATTTTCCATTTTAAGAACAAAAATGAAGTGTGTTCTCCTTCTGCACAGAAGAAAATATTAGTCATGGTAGATAATCTAAAAAATGCTTTTTCATAAGGGATACATGGCAGCATAGCAAATGAGAAGACGTGTCGTTACACATGAAAGAATAAAAAATTGAATGCAATGGATTTTTTGAACAAACTAGTCAAAATGTACGACAGATCTGAAAATACCAGAGAAGAATAAGGATAACTGTCATTAACAGTACCCTTTGGGCTCTGCTAAAGTTGGTAGAGAGACTTTCACGCATATTCCTCTTACCTGCAACTATGTTCATGTTCTCTTGGAATTATAAAATAATCAACTGTAATTGTATAAAGGTATCAGCTCAGTGACCAAAGAAAAGCTAATGATGTTAGGAATTATTAGAAAAAGACCAGAGAATGAAAAAGAAAAGATAAAAGTACTGTATAAATCCACAATGCACACATTGAACACTGCGTGCAGTTCTTGTCTCTCATTGCAAATGGGATCTAGTAAAACTAGAAGATCTATGGATGGGCAAAAAGAATGAGCAAAGATATGGAACAAGCCCTGTGAGAGAACCAGTTAAATAGACTCTTTAAGCGGAAAGATAAATATTTGGAGGGATATGATATGCGATGAGAAGGGCAATGTGGAAAAGATGAAATACTTCTCATAGACAAACCAGGGAAGGCCAGTGGGTAGCAGGCTTGGGGGGAGGTGGCGGGGGGC